>WOVY01000537.1:22500-472500 GCA_013436015.1 Rhipicephalus annulatus | reverse complement strand
CTGCGATCTTGTTGGAACACCTGCCTTGTAAGCCTTAGATGCTTTTGAGAGCAGATTCACCTACGTGAATTTTTTTCAATAAAGTGAATGGAATTTATTGGCGTAAGATTGTTTACAGAATGACAATGGTGTCGAAAATTCATTTGAGTTCCTACCCGAAAGCTTTTTTGAATTCATACGAAAATAAGCATGAAAAAGGGCTTCCCATATTTTAAAAAATGCAAACAGAACTACTTCAGTAAAATTATAACAAGTGGAACACTGATTACAGCAGGCTGTATTCACAGACGTCGCCTGTCCGCTCGTCCTTCCTTCTATTTGTTATAGGAAGTTTTCTCTCTATTCACATTTACTTAAACATGTTTTACCCAACATGTGTTTTCATCGGCAACTATTGGTAACTGTTTCACTTTTGCCCTATTTAAGAAGTAATCACTCCATATTCCGTACGTAAGCATCTACACTAACAAAAACGAAATCTTCATTGGAAACAACAAATGAGTGTTGTCTCATGTCCGCATTGTGCACACAATGCGGACATCAAAGAATGCAAGTCCAAATTAGTGTGTTCGCATTATAATTGAATATTTTTTAATTAGCGCAGCCTGGACAACATCGCGCTAGCTAGGCTGGGTCATAGCAAAGATGGTTGGTACCTAGCTTATCCGAGCTTGGCCAGCCTCCCACCCTTTACTCTGCTATACTTCGCGTGCTTACGCCTGCTTTTTTTTCATCGTTTTTTTCTGTTTCTATCACTCATTGTAAGTTCCTTTCTCTAACTTTTCATTTTTTATCATTTCTTTATTTTTTTGTTTTCTCTTAATTTTTCAAGCCTAGCGGTTACATTATAGCTATGCTTTCTCTCTGTCTGTTTCTTTGTCTTTCTATTCTTTTCTCTCTTTTTCTCGAGTTTTGTTTTTCTTTCTCGCTACCTTTCCCTTTCTCCTTCTTTATATGTGAATGTTTATTAACGATATGGTAATTTTTATAGAGAACACACGGCTAACATCGAGCATGGCAGATCTACTGTAATAATTAACGAGCCTCGCCGGTATGTGCCGCAGAAATCGGGCAAGCTTACTTCCGCTTCGCCCATTGCTATGCTATATTAAACATGGTTATGTTCTTTATTTCCGATGGAGGCGGATATGTTGTAGGCCCGTGTGCTCAGATTTGGGTGCACGTTAAAGAACCCCAGGTGGTCTAAATTTCCTGAGCCCTCCACTACGGCGTCTCTCATAATCATATAGTGGTTTTGGGACGTTAAACTCCACATATCAATCAATCAATCAATCATGGCTATGTTCTTTTTATCTTTTGTTTCTATCTTTTAAAGACAATACTCTTTTTTTTTGGATACACTAACGCAAAATTTCTGGTCTGCCTTTTTTTCTCGCCGTCACAATTCAGCCAACCGTCCAAAACTAAGCAATTGCTGAACGTCAAGCCATCTTGATTGGTGGCTGCGTTACACTTGTGAGCATAGTCAGTCGAAAAAGAAAAAAAAAGAACGCCAGGACTGCATGGAACGCACAGCACTGTTACCACGAAAGCTATAATCGCGGCCTTTTCGAGCTTTGCTAAACACTTTGTGGGTGTGGTGGTTTAGTTTGAGTAATGCTACAAACACATTTGTAGGGTACACACTACGCCATACACGAAAATTTTTGTGCAGTAGGGAGGCATTCACTATACGCAATTCTTCGTCATTCTTCCGAGAAGCAGGCACCCGCTACATGCTATAGCAAGGTGTATTGATCAATATTTTTTGCTGTGGCTAACAAAAATGAATCATTCCTGAATCTTTCAATGGGTTGGAGCCACTAGAGAAGGTCGACAAGAACAAGGTTGGACCATTTGATGACCCATTCATTACGCAATTCACATTGTGTGACGCTTTGTTCTTCCTTTGCTGTTCTACAACGCTTTATTAGTGATGTTAACGAGATTCCTTTCCCTAGATCAAGCCTACCTAAGGTCAGTTGGCAATGTAGTTCAAGCACTGTGGTAAAATACTGGGTTAGTACACGGGAATCCCGGGTTTGAATCCTCTGGTGTCCTTGGTGTTATTCATTCAGTTTTTGTTTTTTTACTTCGCGTGATAGTGATTATGAACACCGGTGGCGGCGACGGCGGTCAACTAAGGCGCACGCAATCCTTGTTGTGATCTCTTAAGAGCATTCTCTGTAAAAGCAAATATTGCGCATATCTCAGGCACAGAATCAATACGTAAGCATTAAGTGGTGTGTTCCTTTATTAGAAAATACATAGATACGCAATTCTAAAGAATCTAGCGTTTATAGAGCTACGCTGAAAATGCGATGCCATGCACAAAAGAAGGCCGGCAGGTGACTATGGTCTTTCGACGGCATTTTCAGAGAAGCACGCAGATACACGGTGAATTTTTCTTTCTATTCGCTCTTCCTTTCTATCCCTTTCTATTGAGGATAACTTTCTACGTACGACAAACGGCCAACCTAGAACATAAGAGCTCTGCTGGAACAGCCCAAGGTCGACTATTCTATGGAAGAGTATACCTCCCACCCATCACCACACGTGATTCTACAGAAGCATGGTGTCCTATCTGTCGAGTATTAATGTATCAGTTTGCGTAGGACCTTCGTCCCAAACAAATTTTTTCAAAGAGCATTCAGACTTGTTGCAGCGTATACTTGGCAGCGGTTATGCGAAATACGCTAGCTGAAAGGCTTGCTAGGGGCATCGGATTCGTTTCTTTCTCCTATGGCGGCTCATGTGGCTAGAGACTCAACCCGAATTACGACGTCATGCTCTACAGGCACATTTTTGCCACACGTGTCACTGCATCATCATTCATAATGACAAAAGTAAGGTGACATTTGCCGGGTGTCTGTCGCACGTACGCGTCATTTCTTCGGGCGTAAAACAATGACGAGGAACATAAACATTGGCATAAAAAAAGATAAAGGCATGTATACGAATACAGCTAGCGAAGTCACTGACTCGTCACGAGAGCAGTGCTTCTTATTCTTCGTATACAAGTGCGCACTTGTCAAAGCGTTTCTCAACGCCTTAAGGTCGTAGGGTCACGCGCATGCGCGCCACGAAACAGACAAGCCTCGGCGACCAAAAGTCAAGCGACAGTGATCCCTCGACTTGTGTGTGTTTGTGTCGTGCAACAATACCCGGCTTGCGACGTCATGGAGATGAATGCGTATGAAAACTTTGACGGCAGTCGAAGCGGATAGCTCCGGCGAGAACTCGCGCTCATGAGCACGAAGCGTGTACTGGAGGTTTTGTGAGCGCGAAATCGGTTCTCTGAATCTCCTTCACCGCTCGCACAAACCGCGAGGACGAGTACGTCTCGGTATATAACAATTTTGGAGGTTTTATGGTTCGAAACGACGATTTGATCGATACACGCCGTAGTGGAGGGTATCGGTAGTTTTGACTACTAGGGCATTCTTTGAAGGACCCCTAAACCTCCCCGTGTTCAAAAGCGACACGGAAGTTTCTCTCTCTCTTTCACTACCCTTCCTACAAGCGTCGCTTTCTCCTCGCCACTTTTGTTCTCTCTAAAACACGTCGAATGTCACCACTAGGCGTTGAGCTTGTCAGGATTTCGACTGTACACGCTGTTGTATCAGCTTGCACAGTCGCAAACGCTGAAAACGAAGTGAAATCAGTTTATCGCATGCAATATTAGGAAGACCGTGCATACGGCTGCCTGGTAAAGCAGAATACGAAACAAATCAGAACCAATATCTCTCAGATGTTCACTAATTGAGAGCCTATTTCAAGCTGACGTCACGTGACCTCGCTGTTGACTTCACAAATTCAGAACGGGAAAACGCCGGAAGAGAATAACACGCCCTTTTTTGTATATTCAGAGACATTTCGGGGCCCTTTACTGCGTGCTGACATCATGCAGTACGGTTGCATATAATATTTCACTTCTATCTGACTGCTGCCCCGCCGCTGTGGTCTAGTGGCTAAGGTACTCGGCTGCTCACCCGCAGGTCGCGGGCTCGAATCCCAACTGCGGCGGCTGCATTTTCGATGCCGGCGGAAATCTGGTCAACTTCCGATCGGGAGTCGAGCACCGTGGTCCCTGTACCACCGTGCCTTGCAATGTTGCTCTCGTCGAAACATGGAGCATTCCTTGCTGAGCGATTCTTCATCCACTCAAACCCATGAAATTCTTTCCTCTTTGACTGGTTATGTCATACTTCTCACAAGAGGGCACCGTTAGCTTTCGTTTTAATAACCCTTTGTCAAACTGCATTAAGCACAGTGCAGCGACGACGTAGCAGTAACATTTCCGAATTCAACATCATTGCATATCGCTTTTGTCCCCAATCTACGTACTTGGCAATATATTTATTCCCTGCTGCCAATCGGTTTCTCATCTGTAGGTACACCACGCTGACACAACGTTATAATGCGTAATCAAGTCTTCCTGCTCGAGAATCGGCCAGATGGCCAATCCAAAAGTATGACACATTTCCCGTGGGCTCCAGAGACATATGAATGTAACACGGAGATATGGTTACGTGATAGCATTTATGTAGGAAATCGGTAATACCCTGCATGCCTTCTTGATTCACTTCACTGCACGCCCGCCGCGGTGGTCTAGTGCCTTCACACTTTTGGTGCTTTTTAGTTCATATATATAAGGGATTGCAGCTCCAGTGTGTCGAAGCCACAATGTCGCAAGACCATATAATTACACCGTGCCATGGCATCTTGTGTCTCGGAATATCGTATTTAGGCATTCGTTCACCTTGGTGTTCCACGAAGCCCAAGGTATAAAATTATGCAGATGCTCTATATAAGACAATGCGACTAAGTGCACGTTGCTAACCTTTTAGTGTTGCCCCGCCGCAGTGGTCTAGTGGCTAAGGTACTCGGCTGCTGACCCGCAGGTCGCGGGTTCAAATCCTGGCTGCGGCGGCTGCATTTCCGATGGAGGCGAAAATTTCGTAGGCCCGTGTGCTCAGATTTGGGTGCACGTTAAAGAACCCCAGGTGGTCAAAATTTCCGGAGTCCTCCACTACGGCGTCTCCCATAATCATATGGTGGTTTTGGGACGTTAAACCCCACAAATCAATCAACCTTTTAGTGTAGTGAGTCCCAAACTTTTGTAATCTGCCTAGTGTCTTAATTATGCAATACTAATTTACTAACTATGCAAGCAATGAAAGCTGTGCAGGAAATTTAGATGCTAAAGTTTTAGACCGCAATTTAGAACGTCCGATTAGACCATTTCTACCTTTCTGTACATCAAAGTACGAAATAAGGGCCGTTGTCGAGGGAATAATTTCTTTATGAGCAACTTACAAAACCAACGGACGAGTTAGGCCAAAAAAAAACAAGGAGTACATTATTTGTTACGTTTATACTGAGGTGGAACTAGTAAAACCTAAATTTCATTTTAAAAAAAGTACACTACCCAAAATTTTCCTGGTTGGATTCAAAGCTACAACCTTCGAACTACGCTACTGATCAGCCAATCGATCTACGGCGAAGGGCGTTCCATTGTCTTCTTCGTTAGATATTTATGGGCGCTTCTATGCATAATGTTGGCGGTATTTATGTGTCTTGGGTATGTATAATAAGGGGGGTTTTCAACCCAGTTTCCCCAAAATTTCAATTCGCATGGGTACATGCGCACGGACACATAGAAACACACGCGCGAATATATATGAAAATTACGTAGTTGAGCCTAAAAAAAACGTAGTTGGACGTTAGCCGTGGAGCAAGCAAACACCATGCATAAGGCCTTACACGCGATCAAATATTCAGTGAATGATAGCTACATTCGTGTCCTCAAGGTCGACGTTGGCACTGCGTTCCGCCACAGGCACTGCACTATGATAAATGTCACGCTGTCGACGACCCATTTCGCAGGTGCGCTAACACATGGCGATGACGATGAAAAAAACAAAAGCAAATAGCTTTGTATAGAATGGGGAGTGGCGAATATGTAGAAAGAACTTCCCGAACTCCGGGAAGCAATGCGATACGTCGGTTCATCATGTCTTTTTTACGTGCGACGGCCGAAGAGAATCGGTGTGTTGGTAATGAAAGGTTCTGCATAAAAAAAAGAATGCTGTAAACTCAACGTGGATGATTAAGTCACTGCCATTGTAAGTAAACAATCTAAAAGAAGAAAAAAACGCCAGAAGATGCTCAATAAATATTTATGTAACAACGCAATGTTTGCAAGTTGATATTAAAGACGATATATATAGTCTTTGTTGGGGACCTTCGACGCAAAAAATTTAGTCTGTCTGTCTGTCTGTCTGTCTGTCTGTCTGTCTGTCTGTCTGTCTGTCTGTCTGTCTGTCTGTCTGTCTGTCTGTCTGTCTGTCTGTCTGTACATTTGTCTGTTTGTATACTCTTAACCGCACCGGGTACTTGAAAAGGCCGACCCCATCCGCAGCGCCCACCAATGTTGCTCAAGGTTTAGCGCTCATGCTTGTGTATTAGAAACATGCTCGCGCTCTCCAGTACTGCTTCCGGCACTTATTTCATCACACGTGGACCGCGAACTTAGTGTATCTTAGCTTGTTTAAAGCAGAAGGACCGATACAGAATTCTCGAATAGTGAGTAGGGATATGCGTGTGAGTTTACAAGTTATTTTTGTGTATGTGCGATCACTGGATATACCAATTGTCAATTAAAAAGCAATTATTGCGCATGTCTGGGGCACCCTAACAACACGTATATATTTTGCATGTGCAACTTTTACTAGAAAATGCATACATAAGTAATTTTAAGGACCATAGCGCTTATAACGCTGCGCTGACCATGCAACACTTGCACGAAAAAACGACTGTTTCAAACGCTTTGCTAAAACGAGGCGGTGGTGGCCCCTACCCGCCGCCTTGCGTTCTACACCTTATCACCCCTGAGACGGGCGCGCAGACAGCACACCCGTCTCAGAGCCACGCACTTTGTTTTCCAAGAAAACTGCCAGATTGCACTCATGTCTGACGTGTGACGTGACTTGATGCGTTCGTTCGCCTCCACTGCATGCTCGAGGCACTCTAACGCAGCGCCTCCAGAATACCAGTCACCGATTTTCTTGCGCAGAACATCAAATAAATGTTTTGCTCACTCTCTCCACATGCAAGACGATTGCCTTTCGACGACATTTGCATGTTAATATGCAGATACGGGGCCATTTTTTTCCCATCTGTCGTTGTATACATATATACCAGCTGATACTGGGTGCATGTTATCATCAAGGGGTGGAATCACTTCCCATTTAGCGTAGTAAAAAATATTTTTATCGCTTCGTTAGCTATAGGGTGCACTTCAGGTTATTTCGGTAATCGTCCTACCGTAACCTCTTTGGCTTATTTATTGATGTTTATTGTGTAAAGGTGTCCACACACGTTGTTGTTAGTAAACGTTTGTCGACTTTTTTCAAACGGTACACGGGTTTACGTTATAGCCATCTTTGTCCAACGTCTACTTCACTGTGATTAGCTGTGTAGGAAGTGTTATTACTATCATTATCGATTTTCGCTAGCGGTGTTGTTTTGTTTTTCACTACATTTTACAGTGAAGCGTATATATATATAATAGTTGAAATAAAGTCTGGAGATCACCCGACTCAACGACCACAAGAGTTGATACTGTTCTCATGCGTGAAGTTAGAAAAAGTTGCAGTTTGTATATCATCACACAGTGTTTTCGCGAAAGGCGGTGCTAATTCGTTTGTGCTTGTAGTCGTCGAGGTGAGTCACTTTTCCTTTTGTTCTCAAGAAGCTATAAAGTTTGGTTTATTATTCATGTTTACTTTCCTCATACCATCACTAAACTGAGTTACCATACATTATCATCGCCGTCACAACTTGTGATTATCATGACGGCTTCATGGGTTAAAGATGGTCACCTATTACAAAAGCCACGCACGTTGTTATTGCGCGCATTCCCTTAAGACCATGTAGCGGGTGCATTGAAAAATAAAAAAAAACATTTCATGCGCAGATTGCTCGTGCATGGTTTAAACTGTGCTACCAATTACACAGAGTACAGCCATATGTGAATCATCCACCGACACAAGCCACTTGAAGCTTCATCGATTACAGTTTTCAATTTCGACCACTTGAGGTTCTTGAACATGAACCCAAATCTGGGTACACGGGGCTACTGCATTTTGACCTCCATCAGGAACGCGTGCTAAAAATTCAAACCCATCCCCTACAACCTCATAGGCTTGAACTACGCGCGAGCTTTTTTTCTCTGCTCCCGTATCTCGCAATGAAAGAGGCATGCGTAGTAGGAAGAGCTTCCACTTTGTGTATACCGTGAAACTGTGTCGTCATGAGGTTCAGTCGCCGCGTGGTGAGAACACGACAGCTGCCACGGGCCTTACGTGTTTCTTTTTCGCAAGTTTCCGAGAAAAAAAAATGTTTCTCTTTTTGAAGTGTTTTTAATCTATGTCTCCTTCTTCTTTCTGTTTACTTTTTATCTTTTTATTTGTATACAGATACTGCCTTTACTTTCTATCTCCCTTGTCTCTCTCTTCTACGTTGCATCTTCAGATGGTAGCTTTGATCCGTCCCGTATGTTATCCTCACCATGCCGCGTGGTGTAACTTTACCTGTTATCTCAACTGCCGTGCCGCGCCCTGTTGTTTACACAACTCGAAGATGTGGGCGATTTAGGTGTGGCAACTGGACTGGGCAGAGGCAGGGAGGATAACTATATGATGAGATCGGTTTGCTGCCCTGAACTTGGGAAAGACTAAACGAAATATGAGGATGAGGACGTGACAGGAGGTTCGCACTTCTTGCACGCACAGCCGAGCTAAATATCCTGGGCAGAATCGTCGAGAGAGAAAGGGAAAGCAAGAAAAGAGGAAACACAAGTGGGTTAACCTGACGAACGTCCGATCTGCTACTCTGCACTTGGGATAAAGATTCGTGAACACAAAAGGACACACAAGAAATTTGGCTGACAATCGCTGGCAGCTAACGGCGCGCAAAACTTGCTTATTCCTTCGGGTAGGGGCACATAGAGGAAAGGAAGATAAGAGGTAAGAAATGGCAAAGAAAAGTGAGAAGTAAGCAAATACCACATACGGGTACTAAAGTGAGTAGTAACCCAGAAATTCGCCTACAAAATAGAGGCCAAACTGGACTTGTTCACTAAAGTTAGTTAGCCGGGTGTCCTCGCTGAAGCGTGCAGCTGTGATGGCTTACGCAACATCTCTCTGTCAGGGCTGTACTGCGTTACACAGGGTCTGTTCCGACCACGTCTAACGTAGTGCGTCTCAGTTGAAAGCACTTTTATGCACTTCAAAAACACTGCCATTCACGTTGGGATCAGTGCTTTGTGACGCAAGGCTCGCGGTGGCATTATGATAACCACTTTGCTCTAAGTGTGTTATTTATCATTTTCCCTAAACCTGCATGTTTCCTAACTTTATATATATCATTAGAAATGCTCTCTGACGAGAGTGCTAACCTAGAAGTGTGCGTCCCGGTTCGGAAAAGTCCGCTTTGGGGTTCGCCTTTCATAATTCATACGCACGTGTCGTCGCGTCCTACACTCGGCTCCGACCGAGTAGAGATGCGAAAAATGAAAATGCGGATTTAGCGTTCAGAACGTTCTGATGCCAGGCACGGGAGTTCAGCGAGCACAAAATTACCTTTTGCCTGGGAGCATTCGGCGTATATATGCGGTACTGAGAGAACAAAAAATGAACTTCTATATAAAAAAATTGAGTCAAAGGACATTGCGCTGAAAAAGTGAGATTGCTTTGATGGGGTGCCTGGACAGACGAGAACCAGGCTCTACGAAATATTTTATAGATCGATGTGTCGTCCTCTGGAAGAAGGTCGTCCGTACTTTATTTCTCTCCATTATAATATTTTTTAGTAACTGTACTTATACTATTGCGCCAGAAATTACTCCAATAGACGCCCTTTTTTTTGGAAGGGGGGGGGGAGCGTTACTCATCAGCAAAGACTGACTTACGATTGGTTGCGTGTGAACTACGTAGCCGTGACTAAAAACTTTTGCGCAAAGGAAATGTCCTGCTTTTATTTCGCTTCCATGTGGTACGTTTTCCATTTGTTCAAGATTCAACAGTGTCTGGGCAAAAATTTTCAAGTTCCGTTTAAACTCCATTTAGTGGCTGATGAACAGAGTTAGTTTCACACAAGTTCCTCAAGATTAACACTGCACGTGATTTTTACAGGGTACGTGCATTTCACTGTGGCTCCGTGGCTTGCTGTTGTGTGAGTGATTTACCACACTAAACCAGCACCTGCACATTCCGCTAAAAACCCGCATGAAAGCTTACCAGGTGTTTTTTTTTTCGCTCGTAATAGAGTTACGTGACAATTCTAAGGCTAAGAAAATGATAACATACCTTTCTCTCACACTAATGTTGGTCTGAGAATGTGAGACCTGATGCTAGTGACGTCATAGTGACTCAGCGAAAAGATATCTAACGTCAGAGAAGTTTCATGTAACAAGTGGAATCGGGCAACCAATGCGAAAAGGCAACAACGCTTTCATTGTTCTTTTTAGTTTTGAATAAAAGTCGTTCCATGGCCTTTCGTGCCGCCAAGCATGAATAAAAACGAAATCGGTAAAGGACACTGCTTTTTCCAGGTGTGTTCTATCCGTGAATTTGGGTTGCACGTTGCATCGCTATATATAGCTTGCCGGGCTTTAAAAGACATTCTGTGATTACGTTTGCCATCACATACAACTTCTCAGACTTAGAGCAAACACATTACTTTATACGCGGCGCCAATCGAATCAGGCTGATCTACTGCTGTTTACACTGGACCAACACGGTGGCGCGCGCATTTATTGGTTCTGCGCTAATATAAGAGATGGCAGTGTCCTTTGATAGAGATTTGAATCTCGGGGTGTAAATTTTGTCGGCATTTCGAAACCGTATACTCGTTTCTGTGCACTTGTTGACACTTCTGCCCCACTGTCGGTGAGGCGTCATTTTTTTTATCCACTGCCATGCACCGAATCGAAGAAAATATACAAGTTGTGGCGATTCAGTTGAACCAACAATCCAACCTAAATTGCACAAAACGAAGACTTGCAGTGAAGATCTGCAAGTGCGTTTTGTAGATATCCTTTTCGGGAGTAACCAACTTTTATGTCATTCGCGTGTTTGTGCGCGTGTATATACGTATGTAAATGCAAAATTAAACTATTCTGAGGTAGGAGTTGGAGCGTTCCCCGTTCCTCCCCCCCCCCTGCCAATACCAATGTTGCCTAGTACTTTCTATTTCGCCATTGGATCACATAAAACCTCTCCCCAGTATCACTAATATTTGTAGTTCTGCTCAATAGATACGAAGCGATTAACTAAACGTTAATAGGACTCCCGGATTGTAGGTTCACTAAAATTTTTAAACGCATAACAACGAATTGACCACACGAACGTCAAGATTTAACAAAAACAACGAAGATGAAGATGAAAAGCCATAACACTGTAAATCTGTTGTGTTTAAAAAGAAATTTTCATCAATACTCTAGGCAACTCTTTGTTCCTACTCCATTCCATAGTGAATACCAGTAATAAACCAATAGCAGAAGCAGCGAGCGACCCACGCAGGATTGGGTCATCGTCATTAATGTGGAAGTTCCGAATATTCATGGAACTGTATCCGAACTTGGCAATACATGGTCCACCCTTTGCGTATCTGCTGCACAAATGAGTGACTGAGTGAATGAGTGAGTGAGTGTAGCTGCATGTGTCACCTTAAGGCAATTAGCGTCTCCACCGACCACCATCGGCTACAGGCGTCACTTATGTGATTTATGAACTCGCCTGTTAGCTATATTCTTTAGAGCTCATTTGTAAAACCCAAGCTAAAAAGAAAGCGTACGAACGCGTCTTCTTAGACAAACAGACAAAAATAGAAATAAAGTATTGGCGTTGGAGCACCAACCTCTACTCTTGGTATCGACTAAATACTCAGTGCTGCTTCATAGGGCGTTTCTTCCAAGGCGGCATTGTTACTATCACACTCACTCTGCCAGCGTGAAAGTGTAGTCACTAAGCATCCGTCTGGCTTACCTGTCAGGCGTCGGTCGAGGCCCCACTGTAATTCTAGTGGCTCCGTTCGTCGTCTACTTTCGTTGTACTGACCTAGTTTTGCGAGGTGTTCTCCTTTAAGGGGGCGGGATGAAGAGCAGTATATAGTGAATATGCGTGGTCAGTAAACAGCTGCTATCAAGGTTTCACCTAATCCTGATAAGAAAGAAAAAAAACAAGAGTTCACCAGACTGAAGCACAAAGTGTCACTTCTATACGTTCGCTTTTCCGTAAAACGTTCCCTAGTTTGTCGAATTCTGTAGAACCAGTTCACACGCCATTTCCACGAACCTTTTTTCTTTGATTGTCATGCGTCTGTATGATTATCATTATCGACCTTCAGAGGTGTATAGAGGCAGGCACCAATACAAAAGGAGAAGCGTAGGATGGCAGCTGGCTAAAAGACGACCCGTACAATGCTTGGCTAGTGTTCGGGTGATTGGCTGGCGAAGCAAAAAATTAAGCGTATAGATAAGATAAGAGATGAGATGCTGAAAACCCGTGCATTGTCCGAGGTCCATGGACGTTGAAGAACACCAGAAGGTCGCAATTACTTTGAGCGAAATACACGTCTTTTTCATAGCCTAAGTTGCTCCGGGACGTTAAATCACAGAAACCAATGGTGAATAAAATGACGAAAAGAGTTGAGCAAAACGATTACACGTCATATGGTTAAGGTTAACCTGGTCAGCGGACGAGTAGGGTTATGCAAATGCTAGCGGTCATTGCTACTGCAGCAGAAACTAACGTATTCGTCGTTAATTGCGTAAATATGAATGAAATAAATAAATCAACACATACCCTAAATCAGCATAGATTTGCCGAGAGAGCGCATTACCGTATGCGGTGTTTATTTGTGACTTTATCTCTCGAGTGTCCTCATCTTCTTTTTATCTTATTTGCTTTCGTGGTACACAAAAAAAAACCACACCAAAAGCACCCTGATATTCGCAGAACCTACGCACAAGTGTAGGCAAAAGTGGTAAGTAGAAAAACACCAATACTATAGAGATGGAAGACAGGAAGGAAGCAACAAAAGATAAAAGGCAGTGAGGTTAACCAGAAAGACATCCAGAAAAATATAAACTATATATTCTGACGTTTTTCAAAAGGATACACAAATGCCACATTGCAATATCTAGCCTAGATTACTTCAAGAGCTGCTTAATTACTTTGCCTAATTATTCAATTAGGTAGGAGAGAAAAAATAGTTTGGCTAACATTTCGCAATAGCTAGCAAAATGTATTAATTTGCCTCGTCGATGAGTACGTCAACATATTTTGAAACTCTGAATAGATTTAACGAATGCACCTCCGTAAGCCCAACAAAAAGCAGTCTCCCGACAAGCGATGCATATGCGGTCACTCTTTGATTGATCAGCTCTGGAAATTGCGAATTCGCAGAAGCAAAACAAAAAATAAAACATGCTCGACACTTAAACAGCACTGAACATAAATTCCATAATCTGTATGTTAAATTTCAAGGTTCAATGTCGCTATGTGGAAGAGGGTATAGGTCACTAGAAATACCAATTTGTATATATCATTTATAAATACCGGTCGCTGATGGTGACAGTTGTCATGAATGCCTTTCGGGAAGACTTTATGAATGGGCTACGAGTGTCACACGTCAATCACCTACTTTACTAACATTGAAAGCTGTCTTCAGCGTGTGCAGGCGTATTGAACAGAAATCGGCTAAACACGTACAGAAAGTCCGTGAAGTATTTCGACCATCACTACTTCGGGCAGCTCCTTCTTGTTTTCTGACAAAAAAAAACTGAATTTCAGCAAGCCCAACGAGCTTTTTTTTTTACACTGAGAATTCTCTCCTTTCCTATTGCGTATAAAAACAAACTCGGTCACCGTGACATCAGTTTTAATAACGTGAAAGCTGCATGAATTACATGAATTTCAAATGGTCAGGACTCAAGCGGGTTCTATAGCGAGCGTGTCGGTCTGGAAGGGTGCACTCGTTCTTACCTACTTTATTTTGTAATAGCATTGAAATAAGTGTTGAAGTTTTACATCCCAAAACCAAGGTATGATCATCAGGGACACCGTAAGGAAAGGGGTGGGGGGTCTAGCAGTTGGCCTTCATCGAAATGCGCAGGCCACGGCCTGGATCCGATCTCGCAATCTCTGGGTGTGCTGCCGAGCACCTTAATCACCACAGGCCACCCTGGTGAGTGAAGTAATAAAACTGTGTGGTTGAAAGAGCGGTCGACATTTCCTTACGAGTTCCCTCTTCTTTCACGGCGCAAACATCACACATACAAGTAGCATAAAAAAATAAAACGCGAGAATGAACACCTTTACTTTATTTTCTCTTATTCTTGCACAATACTTATGGAGCGCGCACCCACGTCCCGTGAACACAAAGTTCCACAGTTTCGCACCGAGTTCGCTTGCCTTCTCCGGGTTTGCTTGATCGGGAAGCAAGTGCGTATCCATCAAGAAGACGCATAGGACTGGTGCATAACGAAATACACCGAGCTGCCCTCCGCGCGCGTCGAAAGAACACACACATCTCACGGATCGTGGCGCCGTTGCCGAGGGCACTGCAGCTTCTTTGTATACACTATATAAAAGCGGATGGCGAAAGCGTCGACGCATGACCATGCATAAACGAGGCGGAAGAACAAAGCTTGAGACAAAACGGTTAAGAAAGCTTTTCACCTGACAGGGCTTCTGGAAGTGGAGCGTCTTCTTCGTCGCACTCCGGTTCGCCCCCTCTCTCGTCGACACCGCTTCCTCGTCGCGTGATTAGGCAGGCGCAGCGTCACCGTCATCGTCGAGTTCTAGGTAAACTCCAGCCGCGTTCCCGTGAACTGTTAGAATATACAGACGCGGTAACACTTTCTCCCGCCGTCCTCTTCTTCTGTTTTCTTTCTGCTCAGCTTCATATCCGCGCCATGGATGCCCTCGTGTCTCCGCTGAGCCTGAACATGGAATCGGTGTGCAAGGGTGGAGTGTACGAGATACGCAGTTTGTGCTTTGTTTCCTGCGTTTTTCGTGCTTGTCGCTCTTTATGGCACAGTAACAGCGGATTGTTCAGAGGTGGTAAGGCCCAGGACGTAGGAACATGTTCGAAAGTGCGCTGGCTTCGCGAAGTGCGTTCTTATTCCTTACGAAAGTAACTAACTGCCAAGTCAGGAACGATGCTGCTGAGCGCACGGATAGTAGAAAATGAAGAAAATAATTGTCCCAAGTTTGGAAACAAGCAACGTCTCGTTTGTCAGTGCTTGGAGTGGGCTTAATAAAAGCATCGACGCGTCCCCCTGGTTATGAGGAAGGGTGTTACGTTTTGCCTGCGTTTTGTTACAGTCACCTTGTTTCGTAAGCGACTTGCAGCGACACAAAACTGAGCGTGCTGGGGGCGCACCCGGACAAAGCCTGTGAAAGCTAGGACCGCTGTTTACTAAGTGGTCTGCCGTGACGTGCTCTAACTCAATCGCTCGTGCTGGCGCTTCTGCCAGGACTCGATTGCTGTATTTGTCAACCGCCGCCTGTGTCGGACGTTACTGCCACATCTCACCGGCAACCCTACGCTAGCGTGGTCATTACTTAAACCCTGGAAACTTAATGAAACGTCACTGTAGCTTTTCTCTAATACGCTAGTGCGTGTTTGCGTTTGTCCTTAGTACGTACTCAGTATTTTTCTTTTGAACTAATCAGGAAAAACGAAACAGAGGGGAAAGAAAAGGCAGAGATGTTAACCAATCTAGGACTGATTTGTTACACTACACAAGGAAAAGGGGTGAGAGGTATTAAAGATGGAGCACGAGAGAGAATAAATTACTAGATTTGTCACGGCCAGACACCGAATGTTATCGCATTGTCATGTGGAGTACCGCACACATTGCGATTTGTGGACGCCTGTTGCCTTTACGTTTCGTCAGTCGACGCACATGACCCACAAATAATGCTGGATGAGGCGGCGTTTGCTTTTTAGGGCTTGGTCCATGCGCCTTTAGCAATGTGTTTCCTCCTCTACCTCTGCCTGTTTTCACGTCTTAGCCCTTAGACGAAAAGTGAGCTGTCCAAGTCGTTTTCCTGTCAATAGGATCGTTTTACCATACGTGACAGGCGTGGCGCTTGTAATAGTTAACAGTGTTTTTCTTCTGTTCTACTGTATCGGCTGCGACTTTATCTCAACAGCTGTGTCAGCTCGCTACAGATTAGCGCCAGGTATACTAATTTCGCGTATTGACTTCTTTTGTTGCGAAACCGAATGCCCATGAATAGTTTTTAAAACTATTACTCCTTCAGCTCACAGAAGTATTACTTCACACTTCGATTTTCCTACTGGTTCGATCAATCTATTCAAATGTATATTGTTTATTCTCGCCGTCACCTCTTTCAAATTAACCCTGATGTCAACCACGACGAAAGCTTGCCTTTCTGCACCACTAACGCAAAATTTTCGTTTCTACGTAAGCCCGCATCTGTGGTTTTTCTTTTACCGATAAGCTCGTCTCAATGAGACTGAATTCTCTGGGAGACGAAGTTCAAAAAAACAGTGAACCCTGTGCGGTACGCAAATTCGTCTAAACTGTCCCCTTATGTCTTTCGCATATAAGAACCGTGGTCTTGCGTCACAAAATGGGTTCACGTTTCATAGTAATATTCAACGCAGCTCACACTTGAGATGTCTTTTGCATCTAATGCGATGGTATAAGCAGATATGTTGCACGCCGCACATCGTAACCGACGCACGATTAAGGGACGAGACGATGAACCCTTCTTGGACGTAAGCTTCGCACTATACGTGGACGGGTTAACACGTGCACACGCCTAGCTGGACCACCATTACAATGCAGAGCTGTGCCTGCGCGATTCGTAAAATCGTGGCGGGTTATTGAATGAACGCGCACATGCTTAACGGGGCCGGCATTGGCAGAAATCTTGAGCCCGCGAAGAAAGTGTAGCTTTATCGTTTAGTTTATGATTAACTACTGGCGTTATCAATTTTTCACTCCGGTTTCCGATCACCTGCTAATTTGAATGCCTAGTTTGACCTTTCGGGGCTTTTTATGAAAGGTATTGGTCATCCCTGAAGAAATAATAGATGAGTGGAGATGTAGGCCGGAAGCTTAACCTGATATTGGCAACCGGTTTTATACCCTGCAAATTAACAACGTCGAGTATGCCTCTGGTCACAAGATATCCGCCATTTCGCATGAGCAGTGCCTCAATAAAATTGGATAGTTTTTATGATCCGAAATTTCCCTCCCTTCTCGCTTCATGTCGTAACTGGTTCTTGTCTTTCATCGCTGACATGAACTGTATTCTGTATGTCCTTCGGTGATTTCATTCGACCATGTCTCTTCAAAGTATTCCTTTTTTTCTTTCTTTCTTTCTTTCTTTCTTTCTTTCTTTCTTTCTTTCTTTCTTTCTTTCCTTCTTTCTTTCTTTCTTTCTTTCTTTCTTTTTTCTCTCTTTCTCTTTCTTTCTTTCTTTTTTTCTCTCTTTCTTTCTTTCGGGAAAAGAAACAAGCACAACATTTATATTCTCTCAAATTTAAAAAAGAAAGTGCCCGTACCACGAGTGCATGTACTGCAAGTGCTTTACTAGCCAGTCGAAACCAGGCAGAACTTTAAGAGATGGTAGAGGCTCCATACAATGAAATATTGACGAACAGGGAACATCGGCAAAGCCGACATTTCAACGAGAAAAATTGTCCTCCTTAGTACAGCAAGTCTGCCCTGAAGAAAACAAGCCCCCTCTCCGAAACGCAGATTACAGTGACATTCCTTGTTCGTCTATTTTCCTGCACCCGACGATTACCCCCCTTGTGAAATAGCTATGAAGTAGTTAGGGAAGAAAAACTATAACATGTACATGACTTACGTTCTAGTTATTAAATTAAATGAGGCAAAGGAAGGCGGAGCTGTTCATTGTGTATTCCGTAGTGTATTATCTTAACACACGCTGCCGTCGTGTCGTGCGTGGCGTAGATGTGCACAGTGGGAGGAAAAGACCACTACCCTTCCTTTTCTAGTCATTTGAAAGAAGCATTAACGGTTACCTCACTCCAAGAGGTCGTGTTTCTCAACGCGACTAGGACCATCGAGCTCTATTGACTTTCATGACCAAATGAACGTAGCCGCCCATTCATGGATGTTTTTTTTCGTTATATTGTTTTCGCCTATTTTAGTACTATTTTACTGGGCCTATTTTAGTACTTGTCTTTGTCATCCTTATTTCTTTACATTCCTCTCTTCTTTACTATTTCTCTCGTCCTATCTTCCTGTCCTTTTTCGTATATGCCGGGGGGGGGGGGCAAGAGGGGCGCGAGCCCCCCCCCCTACTGAGTAAAGTTGGGGGGGCTGAGCCCCCCTACTGTCGACAGTGGTCACTCCTGGCTGCACGCTGAGGAAACCAACAAGTAAGGCAATGTTTTCCGTCACAACAGTAATCAGCTAATTATGTTCCTATGAGAGAACGAAAATGTTATAAGGCAATGTTACAACATGGTGAAATTTTGCCAACATTTCCGCTGTGATGATTTTTCTTGTAGGCTCTTTGCGGTGCGGGTCGCCTATGCGACGTTTTCGCGTCTTGTGCTGTATATTGCAGAGCAAGCAGGCGCTGAACAGGTGCTTTTTAATATTGCATTACTTGTTCATCCTTTTATTTTTCTGTGACTTGTTCATGCGGTTACGGATGGAAACGAGCAAACATTTTATGGGCTGGTCAAAGCCTTTGCTGCTTCCAAAAAATAATTTTCTTCGAAAAGGATATATCATAAATGCTGCTCTGTCGAAGCTGTTGCGAGCCGATCAGTGTGGCGAATCGTTTTTGATGCTTAAGTTTTCGCGAACTGGAACGCCGAAAATTGTTTCCACTTAACCTTATCAGCCTTGCTTATGGCAAATTGAATCCATAGCTGCAGCTTGAAAAGTTGGTTTGTTGCAAATCTTTATTGCGGGAGCTTAAAGATTGGCCACGAATAAAGCAGTGGACTCAAGCTCAGTATGTATAGAAAGCTCAGCTTTTAAGCTTGCCCCACAACTCGACCCACCGGACCATGGGAGAAGTGGAAAGACCGTTGTTGGCACTATGGAGGCTTAGTTAAGAATCGGGGCATTTGGTTCTGGCTCAACTTGAATTGTCCTTTACAGCTCAAAATACATCTCGAATAGCAAAGAAGCACACGCTTGCAGCCCTGCTTGTTTCTCTCTATTCCTCTTTCTCTCAGCAAGTATGAGCTCACAGAGATGTTAACATGCACAAACTACTAAACATGACTATGCTGCTAGAACAAATATTTTATTATACTCATAATCCATCTCAACACATGCTAAAGGTAGCTGCCGCTTATGTGATTAGCTGCTAGCCTACTAAAGAGATGCTCTCCGACTTCCTGAAGTCATGCAACGAGCAGGCGATTTTGTGGCACACAGAAAATTTATATGCCGAAAAAGCAACGGCAAACAATATGCCGTATTTAAAATAGTTTTTCCTATTTTTTACGTGGTTGTGCATAAATGGTGGTTACGTGAGAGATTATTTTCGCGTCGTTCGTTGCCTCGCGTAACACACTAGTGATGTGTGCATGACAAAGCCTGTTTACGCCAATAATATACAACTAACGACCATTTCGAAAGAAAAAAACGAGGAATGTTTTAACGTTATAGTTGTCCAGATTTTTTTTCAAATAAAAAAATTTACACCATTTATAATGGCGTATTTATCCAGGTGCCTGCTCTTCAAAAAATTGTAATGCAAATACGATGAGTGTAAACAATGTACTACGCCCCTAACGCCACAAATTATACAATTTTAAAGAAAGAGGTTGAGAAGTTGATAACAACCTAATAACAATAATATAACAATAGCAATATCATTAATAATTTCACGCTCCAGAAAACAGTGTTCAGACTATTAGCAAACAAAACAAATTAAAATGCCCACAAGCCTTAACATTTGCAAGAAAGCTTAATACTGATTAAAAATTATAACAGCAATCATTCGTTGAAAGAATAGGGTAATTAAAGTAAAACGCGCCTCCACAGAGGTAATTGACTATTAACTGTTCATTGATAAATGAGGGTTTGCCAAATTATATGTTCTGATGCTTCTATGCTATAGCCCCGCTTAACGTGAATTTATCCTCGTTAATGCTTGGTACATCTTCATGTCAGTGACTAACATCCATGATAAATTTATTAAGCTATTGAGCTATTTTTAAATGTTAACTGCCAAAGCATAATCAGAGAAAGTGGCATGATAACAAGATGTGTGTTGCATATTGGACGCAGAAATTGGGCTAAGGGCGCCATTCCTCGACCTCAGCTGGTTAACGTGTGATTGAACTTCGTGGTATCCAAGACAGCACGTCGTGTCACGTCAGGGTCAGGGTATGCAAATTCATACCAAAGTACGAGTGCGTAGATCAAGGTGTCTCTCTTGATATATATATATATAAATATAAATATATATATATATATATATATATATATATATATATATATATATATATATATATATATATATATATATATATATATATACTATATCAGCTGACAAGTGAGGTAGGTTTGCTTCCCTCCGCACTCGCGGAAGAGTTGGTACGCCACTGTAGGCAGGAGTTGTGCATCTCCCTGTAGCAGTTGCCAGATTGCTCATGCCCTATTTCTGTCTCCTTTTGGACGTGCGTCTGCAAATCTAACAAACAATAACAACAACAATGGCTACATAATAATAATAAGGCATTACGTCATATAGGCATTACGTAGTGGGGGGAACAAAAAAACAGTCAATACAAAGGAATTCGTAGCAAAATACATAATGCACATAAAAATATAAAAATAAAAAAGAACCACCGCCACATTTATCAGAACATAATAATGCACCACAAAATACATTTTCATACACACAGAACATACATAATGCAAGAATAATTTGACAGCATAGAAAAAAATAAATCATTATTTGTTATATTAACCAAGTCGTCACTTAAGCTGTTCCACTCTCTTATTGCTTTTGGAAAGAATGAGTGGAAAAAAGTATTGGATCTGCATTTGAAGGTAGATATCTTTTTGCTATTGCCACAGCGAGTGGATGTGTAGGAGGGTTGAACAAGGTAGCTATGGTGATTGATTCCTGTGTTAGAGTAATATATCTGGTTCAACAGTTTAACCCGTAGTTTCTGGCTACGTACACGTAGCAGATCCCATCCCAAAGTGGCCTTCATTTGTGAAACGCTGGCGTAGGGGCTATAATTATTTAAAACAAACCTTGCCGCTTGATTCTGAAGTTTTTCTATTTTATTTATAAGATAGTCTTGGTGGGGGTCCCATACTATGCATGCATAATCAAGTATGGACCTGACCTGCAAAAAATATAAAGTTTCCTTGATTTCGCACGTCGCCTGTTTGAAATTCCTTCGAATAAAGTATAACATTCTGCTAGCTTTTGCTATGGCCATGTCAATGTGTTTGTTCCATGTAAACGATTCAGTAAAATGAACACCGAAATACTTATAATCGCAGTGTGTGTTAATAAGTACGCCATAGATGTTATATTGATGAAATGATTTGGATATTTTCCTTGAGAAGCTTACACTGCAACACTTTTTAATGTTTAAATTCATTTTTCATTCTTTACACCAGTCCGCTATGTGCTCTAGGTCGGTTTGAAAAACGCAAGTATCAGATTCGGTCATGATTTCTCTGTATATGACGCAGTCGTCAGCAAATAATTTTATGGGTGATGTAAGGTTTTCAACTATGTTGTTTATTTAGATTAGGAACAGTAAGGGTCCTAAAACGCTCCCTTGGGGAACGCCCGAAGCTACTGCTATGGACGAAGATTTTACATTATTTAAGACAACGGACTGGGTTCAAATAATTACGTATCCACTTTTGAACGTTTTTATTTATGCCCAATGCAGCAAGCCTTACATCCAAGAGCTTATGGGACACAGTGTCAAATGCTTTTTTGAAATCTATAAAAACCGCGTCTACACGACTAGTGTTATCCATAGCTCTGGATACAAAATGCTGAAATTCTATACTTATGTGTTACAGGAATAACCTTTTCGAAAACTGGGCTGGGAGGGAGTAAAGAAAGCGTCTGAATCAAGGAATTTTAATATATCGGTATGTTAAATGTGTTCAAGTATTTTGCACATACCGACGTTAATGAGATCGGTCTGTAATGTTCTCTGAGTTTTTTATCTCCAGATTTGAAAACGGGTGTAACGTTTTATTTTTTATAATAATAATAATAATAATAATAATAATAATAATAATAATAAGAATAATAATAATAATAATAATAATAATAATAATAATAATAATAATAATAATAATAAAATTAATAATGATAATATAATATATTAATATTAATTATTATTATTATTATTATTATTATTATTTTATTATTATTATTATTATTATTATTATTATTATTATTATTATTATTATTATTATTATTATTATTATTATTATTATTATTATTATTATTATTATTATTATTATTAGACCAAGGGCGCACTAATTCTACCAGGTACCATTACTCAGTCAGACCTTACGCGTCCTGTCTTGTTTAGGAGAATGGTCATGGCTACGCATGTTCTTTTCTTACAATAGTGGCAATCAAAGATTCCAGATGTTGCAATCAAACAGCCATTTGCTTCCCGCCTTTAAACTCAGAAAGCAGAAGACCAATGGCAGGTATGTGGAAAGCACATAATTGCTGCATTTTCATTTTTGCATCCATAGCGTAGGTTTTCTTTTGGGCTTGGCCATTAGGGAGGGGGCCGGGCGCTCTGCGATGACACTTTTTGTGCGTGGTGTCCTTAATGAAGAGGTTGCTTTTGTTCGCTTAGATAAAGACTGAGTATTTAGCTCATTGCTGCAGTATATGAGTCGGTTTCAACGACGCAAAGCTGAGGGCAGGCGTCAATAGTGCACGCACGGCACACATATTTCGTGTTATAGCAGGGATGAACCGCGGTGATAAAAACGCAAAGAGCATCATAAATTGAATTTAGTCAGCTCCTGATTTAGCAAGGGCTCAATAAAAATTGTGTTTCGAAATATTTAACTTAAGGGTGACTACGATTGAACAGTAAAATAAAGGCGACTTATTCCAGATACGCGCACTGGAACTTCCGTTCAGTAATTCTTGGAACCGTCTCTAATATCCTGCGCCAGTCTTACTTTTCTTGCCCTTCGTTTTTAAGTCTCGGTTAAAAGTCAGAGTTTTCGGGAATGGCTCTCTTGGACCGCAGTCTTCGCACTTCGTTTCCTTGGTCTTCGTCTTTTCTATTGTTTTTTGTACATCCTTTAGTTCCAGGGCTTGCCATTGCCGCGAGAATGGCGCTTCTGCACTGGGTGCTGCTGATATTCTTTTTCATCACTTGCCTTCAAAACCTGACTGTAGTGGAACGAAATTCTTCCATTTTTTTCTTCACACCACTGTCCCACCTATCACCGCATTTGAATCACTGAATATTAAAGCTTCGAATGGCGGCGAAATCCGTAGCCGCAATGCAATTTAGTGCGTTGATAAAGGTGCGCTAACACGAACTTAGGGGCTCCTCTCTTCATGACAGAAACGCCTCTTAACTTTCAGGTTCTTCTTAAACTTTTTTTTACTTCACCATCGTCGACATTGGACCCTTTTCTTTGGGTATCACTATGCTTTTCTTTTTATTGCCCCGGAGCACGTAACCTCAAGGACACTGTTCCAGGAAATCACAAGCTTATTTCTTTCATTCCCCATCTCACATGATCGCACTAGATAAAATTTCTGCTTCTGAATTATCTCACCTCACCGCGATCTTGGAAGAACTTGGAAGAAAAAGGCTCCAGTCTATTAGGAAAGGCAGTTTTGTCAAAAGCCTGAAAGAGTGTCCTAAAATGGACTACTGTCAAACGAAGTCTATTCTCTCACCATATCCCTCCATCGTATACAGATGGTGCACCTTTCGAGCATTTCGAACATACTAGTATATATCCTCAATTTTATTATTTATTCTTTCGTCACTCTCCCTAGGTTGGTTCAATTTCTTTGCTTTGCATTGACAGCTGACTGCTTCCACGTTTCATGACCAGAGGAAGTTTGCTCACTGATCCAATCGGGGGCTATTATGCCATGTGAGAATGATATTCTGTTCCTAGTGCGAATACTTCAACCACTTAGTGCATACTTTTTTTTTATTCGACAACGTTTCTTGAGAAGCTCCGATTGAAGATTACTACAATGTACCTAATCGATAAAGCTTAAAGTGGTCTGTGTAACTGAATATTTCGCATATGACCGCATTCTGTGTAATTCTGTGTAACCATGAGCAATTATTTATTCGCATGAACGTTTTTCGAATTTCATATTCGCTCACTACGTGGTCTTGAGAGAATACGCGCCGTAATGTGTGTGGCTTTTGTAATGACGGCCGGCTTTAATGCACAAAGGCGTTATGATAATCGCCTGTTCTGACACCTCATTGAAATGTACACATGTACCACCAATATTACTGCAGTATTACATGTTGTATTGTGAAGTCTGTATGCAACGCGCCCGTCTTTGTAAAGCATGAATGTTGTTTTCGCTGTATTTCCAAGTAGAGAAAGTTAGTTTCACAGTATTTGCAAGCAGACGCTTGGCCGTGTGATTGAACACCTGCTTGCCACGCAAACGGCTTTTTGTGTTCGATTCTCCCGGAGACACAGATATTTCTAATATTTATTTCATTTGCGTCTTTCTCAAGTTTTTGATAACGGACAAGATGGGGGATTTTTCGTTCAGAACCAATTGTGGAGACGCCGACGCCAGAATCTCTGCGAAGCAAGCTTTTTAATGTTATCGCTATAATGATGAAAAAAAGCAGAAGTGTTAACGGTACATGTTGTGCGCAGAAGATGCGCACAACACCGTTAAATAAAGCACCTCTGAAGTAATTTGTTTGGCTGAGCGCGCATTTGTTTTTTTTTTGTGCTAGTCATACAGCAGCAAGCAGAAGCCGCTCAATCGGCACGTCACGTGTGCTAAAAAACTCGGAGAAACAAATGTGGGAAGTATAATGGCCTTGGAAAAGGGCATTCATTGTTCCCAGCATCATACTGATGAAGCTTTTTTTTTTGCAAGCCTGCCACTCTGTCGCTCTTTCTATCTCGATAACTATTTGTAGTCGTCGTATGGGGGCGCCTTCGTACATGGCAAGCGGGGCCACAGTGATGAAGCAGATGAGTGTAGGCACACTACTCCGCTTCGTTTCGATGTTATGAATCTCAAAACAGCAATTCATCCGACAATGAGTTTTTTTAGATCACGTGTGTGTATGTCTCTTTATATATATAGAGCACATGCGTGCATATGCTTGTATACACATGCATAAGTTCAGCTTCTTGAGATATGGTCTTGAGATATAGGCAATTATTAATGTGAGTGCCCGTACATAATCAACAAAAAAGACCATTACGCAATTTTTCGTCCAGCGACTGTTGAAAAAAAATTCTCACAACGAGGCTTTCAACGCTCTTGAAAAAGACTAAATCCCGGTCGCGCGCGCGTTTGGTACAGACATGAACAAATATGTAGGGAAGCATTCCGGCATCCTAGAAATAAATGTAGATTACTTGCCGGGGTCCTACGATTATATATGAATTTCAGGCGCCAGTCCCGAGTCGGCGTATGTATTCGTGAGGCGTAATCATTTTTGGTGGCATTACCTAAATGTCACGAACATGAAACTGCTTCCTCAATTTGCGTATAATGGGATTTCTTTTCTCGTTTCCTCACTCAGCCAAGCAAGCCGGGTCACTCATTTGTTAAAACTTGGGCTTTATATTAGTTTTGCCTCAACTTTCAAAAGCATTCGGTGTCTCAACTTCCACAAGTCTTCAACCGCACAACATGCAAAAGAACATTTATTGCTTCAAATTATCCCATCTCATAATCAACCACGGCTGCGAAGTTGCCACGACGCCATAATCCGTCATTTTGAAAATTGGTGAAGTATGCCCCAAACGCACCTGCGCGACTGCACTTCATAATGGGAAGGCACCTACAAATTATCACTCATTGTGCAGTTCACATTTTATGACGTCCAGTTTGTTTTTAAACGTATGCCACATATTGTTATACAAGTTAAGGAGACTTTTTACACTGCAAGGCATTCTTATACTTTTTTGTGTGTGCGTGTGAAGGAGCTTCAATTACTAGCGTAGCTTCCCGTTAGAGAACCTGCTTGCCACACAGAAGGGCTGTGCTTGATTCACACTTGAATCGAACACAATTTTTTTATCTATTTGTTTGCGTGCATCCCAAATATTTGCTCACAGACTACACCTTTTTTTTTTGCTCACAACCCAGGCCACTACCGTCGACGCCGACACTAGAATTTGTGCAAAACTAGGCCCATAACACTGTCGCGTTATTAACGTGCCGTTTCCAGAAGTTCTACTTACTGCTTCATACGCCGCATAAAAAATACAAGTGTTATCGAAAAGTGAAAACTACTCGCATCAAATGCGATGGTGAAGTATTCATCAGAAAGCCTCATCCGTTGAGGCGGTAGCACCAACCGGTTGGCCTTGTCTTTCATTGCCATACATTGCCTGCCTCTCAAGTACAAAGCATGTAGTATGTACGTTTTGAGATAGACAGGCATTGCAGCTTTCACTACTACCTGCTATAAACTCGACAAAACACGACTTTACCGTCCAGCTTGCACTTCGTCCTCACCTTTACGAATCCTCACGCCTATTTCCATTATGCGTGCATGACAGCCTTGTGCAAGATTTTATGACTATGGCAACAGATCGCTATGTGCCGCATTTCTTTTAAGAACTATAAAACAGGCTTTCGGTACGGTTTGAGGTTAAGTGGACGATGCATGAAGGGAATACTGGGATCATAGCCTCCAATTGGACATTTACTGCAGGGCATGAAAGTGCTGCTGCATTTTCTAAAAACAGCTAAGTTCTGTGACCATGCGTGGTTCTATGATGCACGCTGTTATGTGTGCGTCTGCAAGACTTAACCTTGGTTGACGTCTCTCTACTTTCTTTTTCTGTCTACTTCCCCTCTCCACGATGTAGGGTAGAGGACAAGAAGGAACGTGATATATCCGTCCGCAGTTGCCCTTTTCTTTCTTTCCGAAAAACTTGATAAATAGCAGTAAAATGACGATGAAGGGAGTACGCAAAGTGAAACGCGATACCCGTGTATATATTGAGTACACTTTTTGTCACATTCATATCCACCCAAAACTCCGGGCAGTTAAAAGAGCTGCGGAAGTGGCCATCAGACTCCGCGTGTACGTCAGCTCTTTGTAAATAAAAAAAAATCGAATTTCACCTAATTGAATTTGTATCTTCCTGCCTTTATATTTCGCTCGGGTCACACTAGCGCGCACCCTTTTAAAAGCAGCGAAAAATGAATAGTATGCACATTATTGTTGTATCAGTAAATACGGATGCTGATTCAATGAATCCGAAGAAAAAAAATCGATAATGCAACGCGTGGAAATATGCGAAAAAAATTCACCATGTGATACCTTCATTGCTATCTTTTACTTTTGATAAGATAACTGTTCACAGGGACAACTATAGCTGACAGAAAGAAAAAAAAGTTGTACCATCCCACTCAAAAAAGTTTAGCGCTACTCCTTCTTCTGTAGGCCCGTGTGCTCAGATTTTGGGTGCACGTTAAAGAACCCCAGGTGGTCTAAATTTCCGGAGCCCTCCACTACGGCGTCTCTCATAATCAAATAGTGGTTTTAGGACGTTAAACCCCACATATCAATCAATCAATCAGCGCTGCTCTTTCTGCCCATCTTCACTTGTACGTCGATAAACCGTTCCTTTTCTACATCTGAGTCAGAGTGGGAAGCCGGTCATCTTTATTTTACGAATGGCTCTCAATTTGAGCCGTTGTCAGATCGTGACATGGTGAAAAGTACACGTCTACGCCTCGATCGTACTGGGCCCCCAAAGCATATCTTACGCAGCCCCTCAAAGAGGGCGTTCATTGTGGGACTTTGGTTGGGGGGTTAGGACACGTAATGAGGACCGCAAACATGGTACTGCAATAAAGTCAACACATCCATCACGAAAGGGTCGCGCGCTAAAACAGAACTAGAAACCCCGTCCCAAGCCCTTTTTTACTGCACGCCACTCACGGCGCTTGTTGCGTCAGTCTACTCGAGAGATCATTCGATCCAGTCGTCGTTATCCTATTACTTTCTTTACCACGCGTGTGTCTGCATTAAGAAGTATGTGCACTCTGAGCGAGTGTGGGTGCTTCTTTTTTTTTTTGAGCACACACGGGTGCGTTTGCGTGTTTTACCAGAGTTGAGTGAATTCGCCCGTCTTTGTACACCAACCTCTGCTGGGTCACGGCAATGGCGAGTACGATAATGAGATGGCAGCCCTTGAAAAAAAAAAACGAGTCTGTTCCTTTTACCGTTCATTCGATCCACCATCGAGCGGAACTTGACTGATTTAGACTCTATATAGATTGCCTCAGTGTGCAAAAGAAGAGAGTAACGGAGATGGCGCAAATGCAACCACAAGGCAAGTGTTTATACGTATTTTTTATTGGTTTTAGCTAGCTCAAGCCTCCAGTGTTCGACTTGGCCCTGCTTTCGGGTCATTTGGGCTTGCTTTTCTTATGCCTCATAAGAGTGCCCCACAGCCGTGTTCTGAACAATTGGACTTGCGGTAGCTGTTAGGTTTCTTGTGGCAAGTCTACGAACGTTGCCGCAACTGTTTTACCTTGAATGTGCTCCGCGTGGCATAGAAAACATTACAAAGGCTTGTTCTGATGGCTGCAAAGGGTTGGTGAGTACCAAAGCCTTCTATTTTTAAAGGAAACGTAGCACTTGGCTCATCGCTGGTGCTTCGGAGACATCGAAACACTAGAACTCAAGTAAAATATTAGTTTAACGGATAAAGTAGTGGCAGAAAAGCTGCGATGCAAATACCCAAGCAAACGTTTGGCAACTGCTCGTAAAATATTCTTTATGTACTGCTGAGCTTAAATTACGTTATATACAGTGAGCTATTACAAATCTATAACAAATAACGGGTCTTAATTGAACACTGTTTAAGATATTGTGAGCTCAGTTGCTACCTCTTCGTCGTCATCTGGATAAATCGCTATCATTTGTACAATTTACTCAACTGTAGATGTCATCATGAATGTGTGTGAGTCTGACCTCGACTCGAATAAAGCCGTGCCTCACAGTATGAATAGGAACCTATTTTACGTGTTATTGGCGACACCCATAATCTTACATTTTCTGTCATTTAGTTTCATAAACCTTATTTCACGCCAGTTGAACGCTGCGTCGGATTGATTATCACCAGTTTGGTGCATCTTAATATAGTTCATGTAGAAACGGGAGATATCTTGTCTTGGACTGCGTTATCATTCACCGTTATGCTGTTTCGCATCCCAATACAAAGTGTATCGTCTGAAGAGTCCAACTTTCCAACAGTTTCTCTAGAAAGTGAGTAAACATTTTAACATCGGTAGAGCCGATGTCTGTTGCAGTGCTGGTCAAAGTAGAAAACCGAAACCTCGTACTGTTTTTACAGGCTTCGCAGTTTCGTTAAATAATAAAACAAATACCATCGTGTCCCGTTTAAGCACGCAAATCGTCAGATAAAGTATGCTATGTTACCATGGTTGCTCCAGCTTTGTTTAATCGGCCTGAAAATGCACACTGCCGTGTCGTGGTGGCCTTGTAACTAAGGTACTCGGCTGCTGAACCGCAGGTTGCGGGATCCAATCCCGGCTGCGGCGGCTGCAATTTCGATGAAGGCGAAAACGCTTTGAGCCCGTGTGCTCAGATTTGGGTGCACGTTGAAGAACCTCAGGTGGTCGAAATTTCCGGAGCCCTTCACTACGACATCTCATATTCATATGGGAACGTTAAACCTCACATATGAATCATGTCACTTATTAAAATGCACTTCAGTCGATCGGAAAACAGTTCCAGCAACACCGGTACGCCAGCGTTGTGAAACGAACTGTAGTGGTTCCACTCATGTCAAACTTGCTACTAAAACGAACACGAGCTATTGTTCCTAAAATAACAGAAGTCCCTTGCTGCCTTTAAGTTACGTTTATTTGAAGGTTTCCATGAACGTGTGAGAAAACCAAAGCATACAGTGCTCTCTGGCGCATGCTAAAGTTACCTCAAGGGTGTCAAATTCCATTTCAAGTTGTACATGTTTGTTTTCAAGCAAAATGACTCTACCTGCAAGAATTTCTTGACCTGCTACTAGAGTAAAACACATCTCGATTTGGTGGCACTAGCGGCCATTTCTTGTCGACTTTCAATAAAATTCATTCCTTTTTATACCGGCCACGGTGGTCTGGTAGCTAAGGACACGCGGTTGTTGAGACAGCATCGCGGCCTCGGCAGCCACACTACCAACGGAAGCGAAAATGCTTGAGGCCCAAGTGCTTAGATTTGGGGGCGCGTCAAAAAAACCCAGGCGGTCGAAATTTCCAGAGCCCTCCACTATGGCGCCTCTCCTAATCACATGGTGGTTTTGAAACGTTAAACCCTAAGAATTACTATGATTAATTTTTATGGCTCAAAAGCATGCTTGTTATCGCCGATGTTGTCAAAGACCTTCTCATTTTCACCACAAACAGAAGGCAGTTTTTCAGTGTTCGACAGCTCCTTGAATAATGGAGCATTGCAGTCAACACGGTATTAGAAACATCAAGCGTTAAAGCAGTTTTTCCTCGAGGCCACAGACCGAAGTCATTTAGTTGAGTTAGCCTAAGAGCACCCCATCTACATTTTATCACGGATGTTTGCTTTTAGGAGTTGACTGAAGAACCACGTGGTGCGATATCGGCAATATAAACTGCCATCAGCATAGCAAGTGGGAAGGGCGTATCACGTGCTCGCCACGTGTTTGCCAACATTCGTGCAACTTCGTCACTCCCTCATTGTAGGCATCTATACTTCAGAATACAGACACCTGCCTGGTTTGTGAATGAGATACCTGGCTTGCGAACGAGAATTAATAATTCCCCGTCCAATGTAAAAAAATGCCTAGGTAATTTCCGGCAGCTTTAAATATTCCAGTTTCTATCATTTGAAATTCAAGCTTCATTATATCGCAGCTAGTAGCACGTAGGCATGATAACTGCTGGTCATTGAGGGCAACTGACTGGATTCCCAGAGGGGGCAAACGCACGAGGGGTAGACAGACAGACAGACAGGTGGGCCGATGAGATTAAAACGTTCGCAGGTATAACGTGTCAGCAGAAAGCACAGAAAGCACAAGACCAGATTTTTTGGTGGATCATGGGAGAAGCCTTTGCCTTCAGGGGGAACGGGAGCAGTTAGTCTGATGATTGATTCATTGATATGTGGGGTTTAACGTCCCAAAACCACTATATGATTATGAGAGACGCCGTAGTGGAGGGCTCCGGAAATTTCGACCACCTGGGGTTCTTTGACGTGCACCCAGTTAGTCTGGTGATGATGGATACTTTTGAACCTATGTAACCCAATGAAAAAATCCCCCCACCTCTCGGCCGTTGTCATACGATAAGTATGTATGGGCATGGCTCCGTGTTTTCAGATAAATCTGAAGAAAATCTTATAAACACTCGCTGGTGAAATTTTTGACCATTCAGTTTCATCCGATGAACTCCGATTTGAAAAGGGCAATTTTAAAGCTTACCATCATCAAGCTGGGCTTCTGTCACCCTCCCCCCATTAAACAAAACAGGGTATTAACAGCATAAATAAAGAGCAAGTAAAACGGAAAGACAGGAACAACAGGATTATTAGCAACGATGTACAGCATAATAATCGCAAATAAAAGTAATCAGAACAGAGTCGGATAACTTATATTGCAAAGTTATGCACCGAAATCCTGAGAACTGGAGATTCACGAAAATAAATCCGGCAAATTTTCGATCTCCAAAAAGCTAACATTGAAAAACAGCCTCCGTATTTCATAGGAAAATAAACTCTGAAAACATCAAACCCTACGCCTGATGTCTAGAGGAATATTTCTCGGTGTACACCAGTCGGCTGCTGGGGCGGCTACGTGCGCGCACATTAGCTGACACGACAGGAATGTTCGTAAATATTATTTTGTCTGTCGGATTGCTTGCTAGCTCGTAGACAAGTAAGGAGAAAATTCTACCGAGTTCGTGAGCATAAAAGAAAACAAAATATCGAAAACGTAGCCACGATGCTAACGAAAAGTTTTCGTTTTCACACTAGGCAGTAATATAGTAAATATGACTCAATGTAGTCATGAATGGCAACCCTATCCAATAAAGCTGCCTATAAGAACCTATGACGATAACGCAACGTTGATTTGAAGCAGCAATATCTCTCAAAGCTTGTTGGTATCAAATATCACAATGCTTCGTGTTTTAATCGTGCTGTCGGGGGGACAGACAAATAAAAAAAAGATTCTGGCACGTTAACCACGTTGCGCCCGATTTTTTTATCCTGTGCTAACAAAGGGAGCAGAGAGGCAACTTCAGAGTATCATTTTTGTTTATTTTATTTTATTAACAGATACTGCAATCTCTATAGAGGATTTGAGCTAGGTAAAATCAAATACCATGGCGAAAATGAGAGGCAAGAACACTAAAAACGGTTGCGTACATTGCTTACAAAAATGTAAATAGAAACAAAACAAATAAAAGCACACGCAAGCTTGCCAAAGCAATAATCGTTCAGTGTGGCGCTAAGTTTCATATAAAACTGCACTAATATATATATTATATATATAAAGGGGAAGAAGTGTATACCTAAGGGCGTGTTTTTCCGTGTTTTGACACTATAATAATGACATCTAACAGAGCATCGAACGCATTATTCGTTGGTCGTAGGCTCGATTCCTGCTCACTACAAGCTATTTTTTCACCCACTTCTCTTTCTTTTTATTTCGATTACATTGGTTCTAATCACTTCCCCTATACATTCCTTGGCATTATTGTCTGTTAGATCTCATATATATATATATATATATATATATATATATATATATATATATATATATATATATATATATATATATATATATTACATACGTTAAGACAAGCAATACATACTATTCTACGATTCCTTTAGCATTTACCACTAATTGCAATCATAGCTCTCAAATCGACATCATGCGCCTCCCTCTTAAGCGACCTCCGACTTGACTATAAGGAGTATTTAAAGGCATAAATCCGGGCTGTAGAGTCAGACCTGAGCCGACATTTTTGCCGAATAACGCGCGAGCTCACCATGCTAATTTTGTATAGCTTTTCAATTCAACTAATGCCCTGTGAAGCAAGATATAGGCATCACGCTTATCGGTAGAGTGGGGACATCGAGTGCGAAAGAAAGAGCCTGCAGAGAATCGTAGTATACGTTCATTGCATTACACTTCAATGTCAATCGTATATGGTGAAAGTTCTCTTTGAGTATGCAAATATCTCTTGCGAATATTATGATTCAGATACCATAGAATGTTATATATTAGACTCCGGGGGGCCGTGTCCGCCTCGGTGAATGAGTGGCTGCTCGGCTGCTGACCCGAAGGTCGCGGTTTTGATCCAGGCTGCAACGGTAGTGGTTTGATGGAGGCGAAATGGTAGAAGACCGAGCACTGTGTGATGTCATTGCACATTAAAAAATAGCTGATGGTCAAAATTTCCTGAGACTTCCACTACGGTGTCTCTTGAGACTTTGCGCTTTTGGTACATAAAGCCCGACATACTATTATTATTGTTATTATTATTATTATTATTATTATTATTATTATTATTATTATTATTATTATTGTTATTATTATTATTATTATTATTATTATTATTATTATTATTATTATTATTATTATTATTATTATTATTATTATTATTATTATTATTATTATTATTATTATTATTATTATTATTACCGCAACGTCAACCCGTTTCTATGTCACTTCACAGAATATATTACATCAGTCCTGCGAAGCAAGGAGCCGGTAGCGACATACCCAGAATCCCAACTAATTGCCAGTGGGCTCATCAGAACCTCCACGCCATCTAACCGGCGCACAGCCGAAGCTAATCGTAGTGATCACAGTGCACCCCCGGCCGTCGCAGACCAGTGTTGACCTCCCAATCAACTGGCCGAACCGATCTCTCTCGTACGAGATGACCCTGCAAAGGGTTTGAACGCATACGAAGACCCACACACCGAGGGGCAGCAAAGGCCTGTTTATCCGAAAGCCCGCTTTCCGGATAGAGTCCCTCCTTATGAAGCAGGCTGGCAGCTGCACCGTAAGGCAAGCAAGTCCGCCGTTTCTCTCTCTGTTTATCAAGAGTATTTGTCTTGCCGTTTCTTAAAGCTGCTCCTGCCAAGGCAAGGCCGTTTGAGCGCTCACAGTACACGTGGTACGATGACGCAGGTGTTAGGCGTTCCGCGTGGAAGTCTGAGCGGGGCAGGTGTGCCCTGCTCAATCATTGCATTCATCCCTGCGGCTGTGCCGACGCATGTATTGAGGCGCCCGCGAAGACAAACGCAATTTTCTGACTGAACTGTTCCCATAGGTATGATAGTTGCTTGACATAACTCGATATACATCCAACGAGTGTCCTCTGTGGATTCAGTGTCCAGTGAATAATAACAATGGGCTTGAGTGGACGAACGTACAAAAACTTTTATTAGTTCCTACGTTCTTTTATATATATATATATATATATATATATATATATATATATATATATAAGAAGAAAGAAAAGTGGAAAAGTGGATGAAAAAATTACCAACTGTGAGCAGGAATCGAACCTACGACCTTCGAATTACGCGTTCGATGCTCGTAATCGAACGCGTAATTCGAAGGTCGTAGGTTCGATTCCTGCTCACAGTTGGTAATGTTTTCATCCACTTTTCTTTCTTCTTATTTACATTCCATTGGTTTTTATAACTTCCCCTGTACACTCCTTGGCATTACTGTCTTTTATATCTCATTAATATTGTGTTAAAACACGGAAAAACGAGCCCTTAGGTATACACTTCTTTCCCTTATATATATATATATATATATATATATATATATGTGTGTGTGTGTGTGTGTGTGTGTGCGTGTGTGTGTGTGTGTGTGTGTGCGTGCGCGTGTGTGTGTGTGTGTGTGTGTGTGTGTGTGTGTGTGTGTGTGTGTGTGTGTGTGTGTGTGTGTGTGTGATTCTCAGGCTTCACTACGGTAGCTGAACGCCTACTGTGTTTCAGTTTTTATTTTTACTCCTTCCTCTGATGTGAGAAATTCGAATATCTTGTGCATAAAAATCAGCATGTCGATCTTTCTCCAGGAGGGGCCTACATAAAGTTATTCCATTACGAGTGAACCACATAATATACGTACCTATTTTTGTTGAAGAAAAATTTCTAAAAGAAATTTTATGTGGATTTTATCACTTTGCTTATACAGGAAACGACGAAGCGTGTAAAAATAAGGTGTGTGCGCGTGTTTGTGTATATATGCATTTGTGGGGGGGGGGAAGAAATTCAATGTGCAGTGTATATATTTTAAGCTAGACTGGAGCAAGTATGAATATTAGTTTTCGCAGGTCCTCAAGTTTCTCTCCTTGCTTTCGAAGCGCCCACTTCCTTTAGGTATATGAATGCTCCTTAATTCCAAGTGATTTGCATTACAAATAAATATGTCTCGACGCGCACGACTAACCTAATGCCGCAGAAGTGAACGTATATTTTAAAAATTTCAGCATCTTCACGAAGTATATGATGGTGAGGCAGGCGAAGCTCCGGACGTTTTTCGGTGATGCTGTCAATCATCCGAGGAGCAGCATCCGGGTCCACCCGGAGCCACGCGCACTTCGCCGCCTCTTCTCGCTATTGCATTCAAGGGTACTCTTCTCGTTAGCCCGGGGGGGTGGGGGTGGAGTGATTATAAATGAAAAGAAAAGAAAGGTGAGCCCCGTAACTGTCTCTCAGGGGGGACACCTCCACAGCAGCTCACGAGGGATGGGGGTAGAAAAGAGAAGAAAAGAATAGGATTAAAAGATAAAGAGCTAGAGAGCAAGGAAGGAGAGAGTGAGGCACAGGGACAAGAAAGCTACGGAAGTAAGGAGAAGACAGGAAAGATGGACACGGTTGCAGGAGTCCGAGGACGCGGCACTACTGGCGAGAACTCTTTTCGGTGACAGGAGATGGCGTAGGGCTAATCCAGTCGGGTACAGCTACGCTGTCGTCGTCGTAGTGGACCGGCGTCAGGAGGTGGCGTAGGACCAACCCAGTCGGCCAACGCTGCACTGTCGTCGGAGATTACGAGGGCACAACCGGCCGGCACGGAATCCAGCGAGCGAGTGTCTCGTTAGCCTGTTTCGCAGCGGCTCCCTTGACGCGCATGGTATCGGGATCCGCCCGGAACCACGCTCACTTAGCGGCAGACTCTCGAGCCACCAAGCGCCATTCGACACGTGCGGCGGCAATCCACAAGAATGAGAGATATCATGCGCACCAGCACAGCCCGCGTAGCAGCCAATCAGAGAGCTGCGACACCTACAACGCCATTCATCGAACCACCATATTGCGCACATCTTTATGGGACAGCGCTATCTAGGAAACTAGACGAGAAATGGTGATGACGACACAGCATGCGTACAGTGCCATCTAGCATATCGTCACCCAACTGCAGTTTGCCTGCATCTCTGTGTGGCAGAGCCAACTATTGTACGATAAGAGAAACGCTACTGGGTACGATGGAGGGACGAGGGATGGGCCTAGACCATAAAAAGTGTCACGCCTAAACAAATGTGTCTGTGTGCATTTTCAGTGTCGCTGCCTTCTTTCCCTCATGCAGATAACACAGTTAATACAGGTCAATAAAATGATAATTGATTTTTTCGGTAAGATAATAGCGCCAAAACTTCAGGGAGCATGAGACTTTAAAAAAAGATGCATGTTCTTGCGTGTTAAGCAGGCAGTTATGCGTTTACATTTCCTGCCCGTTTTAATACTCGCTAATATGTACAGTGCCAATCGACTAAAAAGCAGCCACTAATTTGTGGGAAATTCAGTTTCCTCCGATGTAGCAGTCTCTAAACTTCTGACGCCGTCTGTACATCTTATTTACCACTGTCTTTCCTCGGAATTCATTTTAGGGATCAATCGACAAAAACGTCACAGGTAAAATTTTTAATATCTCCTGCGATAGGAGAAAGATATAGATGGCTTACTCAGCTTGGTTTGACGTTCTGGCTTAACTATTGTACCTTATTCTTGTCACTTGGTTAAACTTCGCAATGTCGCTAGCAGTGCCACTCATTTGTTGACTCCTGTCTGGTACATCAGTTGTAAATGGTGTTTATGCATCAAATTCTATGCCATCTCGAAATATAATAAATCAGAACACATCCCACAAATCTCACATTGCGAATTTTGCCACTCACTATTCCCTAAAGAGTTCTAAATGAGTATGAGTAACGCAAGATGAAGCCGCGCATGGTTCCATCACACGTGAAGCTTGCGTTAGCTTCCAAGCAGCAACATTATCCTGCCAGTCTTCGACAGGTTATGACTCTGCGGACTCATAGCAAGAAAGAAAATCCGCACTTCGCCAGGAGACGCGATAACTGTTGTCAAATTCGCTGACCTTGCTCAAACTTTCAGAATGCGACAAAGCAAGCTTTCATGATTTGTTAGGACTTATTCCATTTCAGTCCGGTGATGAAGATTGATTAAAAAAATGGCTGCATATCCACGGAGTGAATAATGGAGAGTGGGGCGAAGCATTCGTCCATCCATTCGTTCTTGCTTCAGTCCGTCCATGCGTCCGTCTGTGTGACCGTCCGTGCGTCTATTCGCCCGTCCATGCGTGCGTCTGTTTGTGCGTCCGCACGTCCATCTGTGCGTCCATCCCTGCGTTCGTCCATGCATCCGCCCCTGCATCCATCCATGCATCCATCCGTCGGTGCAGCCATCCGTGAGTCCGTCCATGCATCTGTGGTGTGTCCGTTCGTCCATCTATTCAACACTCTAAGTACCACCATCTCGCATCTTTTCATCATATATTCCCCGTATAGAAGCACCGCCATTCAGCAGACATTCCAAGGAATGAACGAGAGGAGGCAAACGCACACTTTCTTACGGCTTGCGCTTCGTGTCTACTTCCCACCTTTAACCACCTAGAGTTCATGGTATACTAGTTCACTGCATTCATGGCACTGCGGCTTAACGCTCGCTTAACCTTTCTAAAACCAAGGAGGTTATGCCCAGCGAGTATAACGTAGCAACACTTTCTTGTCAGATAGTGCTCAATGTACATGCCAATGGCTCCTAAGGGGGAATAAGAGTACAGCAGAATTCCACTTTTAGTTAACGCGCACGCTGCGAAGTTTTTATTGTTCAACAACGCACAGAAGAAATCTGTCACCGGCACCACCTTGGAGGTCAAAATGTAAAACTGGTTACACACTACGACCACTAATACGACTATGAGGGACGAACGGGTGCCTCTATAAGGATCTTCGCCCCTAAAATATATTACCGTATTTCCACTTTTCTACTACAGCTCAATTTTACTACCCATATAAAAATTGCCGTCGTGTTCTATTTCTAAAGTGTGAGAGTCATAGATAGGATACGTTCTTGCTCGCCTTGCTGCTTATTTGTGGAACGCGACGTTCCATCGTGGGTGATTGCGGTGCACGGCATTCATTTATCAGAGTGTAAAGCTTAGTTTGTCCTTACGGAGGTAACATTTCTTTTTAAGTAGTGCTAAGCTGCGTCCATCTTTTGATCATATATAATCTGAGGTTTTACTCCCCGAAATGGCGATATGACTAGGGGGGTGCCATAGCGGAGGGCTCCAGAAATATTGATCTGGTGTTCCTTAAAGGGAAACTAAAGACAAATAGCTCTTTATGCTAGAATAAAAGTTCAAAGTGTGACAACGTCTAAAACAGTAACATTGAGAGCGTCCAACTACAATTATTCACAGTAATCAAACTAACTACAATAAAAAACCGTCTGTGCTTCACAAGACGCAATAAAATGCTCCTTGTCCGTTTCTCTTTGATTTATAGAAAAAGGAACTGCCGGATGATACTATGGAAAATGACGTGGGTAGTTCAACAGCTTAATTTCTTTTTCCTGTGTAAACTGTACATGTCGTACCATCTCGGAAGCTATGGCAGAGAATTGTTCAATGGCCGTTGTTGCTGCAGTGGCTCCCGCTACTTTCACTCTACTGCTAATAGTGTCGGCGGCCCCGCAGCAAAGCCTAACAACATTTCGCACGGCCACAATGACGTGAAAATGTCCACATTGAGGTGGGTACTTGAAATAGGCCTACGGGATGCGGAGCACGAAATCGTGATTTTATTTTTCAAAAATTACAGCTTATCCACTGAGTGAATGACGATCAGTGGGGCGAAGATTCGAAGGGTTTTATAGTCAAACCATGAATCATCCGCTGGCCGCGTCTGTATGTATGTATGTATGTATGTATGTATGTATGTATGTATGTATGTATGTATGTATGTATGTATGTATGTATGTATGTATGTATGTATGTATGTATGTATGTATGTATGTATGTATGTATGATGTATGTATGATGTATGTATGTACGTATGTATGTATGCATCTATGTGTGTATGTATCTATGTGTGTATGTATGTATGTATGTATGTATGTATGTGTGTATGTATGTATGTATGTATGTCCATCCGTACGTCCACTTATGTGTCTGTCTGTCTGTCTGTCTGTCTGTCTGTCTGTCTGTCTGTCTGTCATCTGCCTGTCTGTCTGTCATCTGCCTGTCTGTCCCTCCATCTGTCTGTATGTCTGTCCATCCGTCCGTCCATCTGGTGAGCACTCCAAGTACCGCCATTTCGCGTCTTTTCATCATATAAATTCATATGTAAGTACCGCCATCCAGCAGACATTCTAAGGAATAAAACTAAAGGCGGCTACTACATACAGGAGACGAACGACCCACGCCTCAAAGAGCTTGGCCCCTGAAAAGCACTTTCTTGGCGCAAAAGTAGCACTACGAGGTTTCTGCGTCGCTATTCCAGCAATCTACATTGACTTAATATGTGCTTTTAGTGCCCCTTTAACGTGTACTGGCATCAGATCGTACACGGGCATCGAGAATTTCACCTCCATCGAAAAGTACCAACGGGACCGGGATGCAACCCGTGACTTCAACAGCAGAGTACCGTAACCGTGACAGCACCGCTATCGACTGCAAGCAGCCTAAGCTTGTTTGTCTACTGCTAGAGTCCTCAGTTCCTAACACATGTGACAGCTGGCCTTGTGTGTTTTCATTATTGCTCCAAATGCGAAGAAATGCACTACACTTGGCTAGTAAAGCTGAGACTGGTGAAAAGGAGCCAAAGCTTATGCCCGGGTCCTCAGAAAACATTTTTGTGGCGACGATTTCGTGTACCACACTGCAGCTGAGGTGTTTTGTAGCAGCTGACGTATGTTCACGAACGCTCTCGACAGCTCATAGCGTGCGTTTGCCGATGAATTTATTCCTATTGTAAAACGACAAGCTCACTGTAAGGTACCAAAATAAGTAAAAAAGAGCACCCACGTCTCAAATACATCTCTTACGGCAAAGTCCTTAGAAAACATTTTGTCTCATTTACCATCCAATCGAAGGCAATGAACCCTCGTTGGTTGTCAACAAGTGTTAGCCGAAGGCACTGAACCTTGGTTGACACTGCAGTCAACAAGTGTCAACCAAGGCGAAAAGTAAATAAATGTGTAGTAAAGAAAACTTAAATTTATCTGCAGTAAGATAAAAGAAAACAAAAAACGAAACGCCAGTGTACATCAATGGAACTAACAAGAGCACTGGAGGGCAAGCAACTTGCAAGCAACTTGCATATCCCAGCAGCACACCTAAGCATGAGTGGTGATTCCTTCCGATCACCATTCTCACGAGTTCGTAGACAGTTGGGCGTTAGCACCACACTCACAAGTGATATTACCATTTTGCGGCACATTTCCCTTGTTAATAAGCAATTTCACCCGCTCACTTTATGCACTGTGTGGTAATTCTTCCGGGAAAAGTATTAGAGCCTTAGTTTTCCGCGACTTCACTTGCATCTTCCGCTATGGCATCAGCTGCGCCGTGATTGTAGCGTGCTACAAGTGGATGCCACCGGGGGCACCGACACGTGGTTTTCTTGTCCGAATTATCACGTCATTCATTCCGAAAGACAGGGCGTGCAAACAAGCACCCAAGAAAGAAGTGGGGACACCACAAACGCCTGTCAAGAACAGGCGACTTCTTTCTGGTGTCCGTATTCGCGTGTCGTGTCTTTTAGAATGAAAACGTAACGCCTAGCTGAGCGCTCTGCCATTCTAAGTTTTATAAGGTGATAACAAACCTTGGAGAAATGAGCTTCATGACAAGGAGGAGGCGCGCGTGGGGCACACAACAAAGACGCGTGGTGTCAAAAGCGCAGGAAATGCCGTGTGCCAGCAGACACCACAGCCCGGCGTCCTATGAGAGACTTCAAGACCGGGGCGACGCCAAGCTATGTCCTCGAGGTCAATATTGCTACCATGGTTTTGGCAGCGTGGGTATATGTGCACGATATCATTAAATAATCGATATTATTAGTCTTATTGCTTAGCCCTTTTCTCACTGATTCAATGTTTCTTTCGACATACAGACAGACAGACAGACAGGCAGGCAGGCAGACAGACAGACAGACAGACAGACAGACAGACAGACAGACAGACAGACAGACAGACAGACAGATAGATAGACAGATAGACAGATAGATAGATAGATAGATAGATATAATTGATTGATATGTGGGGTTTTAACATAGATAGATATAGATAGATATAGATAGATATAGATAGATAGATATAGATAGATAGATATAGATAGATAGATATAGATATAGATAGATAGATATAGATAGATAGATAGATAGATAGATAGATATAGATAGATAGATAGATAGATAGATAGATAGATAGATAGATAGATAGATAGATAGATAGATAGATAGATAGATAGATAGATAGATAGATAGATAGATAGATAGATAGATAGATAGATAGATAGATAGATAGATAGATAGATAGATAGATAGATAGATAGATAGATAGATAGATAGATAGATAGATAGATAGATAGATAGATAGATAGATAGATAGATAGATAGATAGATAGATAGATAGATAGATAGATAGACTTCGCGATGCGTGGGATCTCAGGTGACAGATGGGCCGATGATTCATATGATAATCGGGTGTGCCGGTGAACAAGTTTGCCTTCTCCACGCACAAGTCACCGCTACTACGCTGGGAGATACTTCCGGTCGACATCCAACCACTGCGAGTCCCTGATGCCGAGGCATACGTAGAAGGCTTCTTCCGCAATCGCAATGCACTCCAACAAGAGCTCCCGAGATGCCCGTTGCCAATAGCCCTCTCAAGGAAGATTGTGAGCAACCAGACAGACAGCAAAACTGGCGGTGCATAAGGTCCGCGCAAGCAGGTTGACTCTATCGTCCCTGCATGTAGGGTATATGCAGAGTCCTTCGAGGCTGCAATATAAGCATCCGAGGCCAGCTGGTGATGTCCGAATGCCCGAAGTGCTTTATTATCGCACCCAACAACTTCCATTCATTCGAGATGCCGAGATGCCTTAATCTCGCTCACCGTCGGCTTCTGCTTCCCTGCAGTATTGGTTATGTAGATAGACGCGTGTATGTGAGGGGGGGGGGGGCATAGATGTGCTCTTCCTCGTGACTGCTGGCATTGCCGACGTGGGGTCGATTTTCTAAATATAGCCCCTGTGAGAGCTGCTACATCGTCCATTGTGTTCAAGACGTGTGCTTATACTGCTGGCGCCTCTAACGGCTGCGACGCCTCGTATTCTGCCGCTGCATGAGCAGTCGTCGTTTGTTTGCGACAGCGACATGCTTGTCGTACCCCGCACCTATACAGAAGCGAAAGGGTAGAGATGGAAGGAGTGCAGCGTTTGAAAGAATAGGTTCGGTGCGAAATATTTCCTGACGTCAAAGAGGCACGCAGCTGAAAGAGAGAAGGGTGTAACAGAACGAAGGTGATGGGCTTAGCTGCGTTGTTCTGTCGGTTGCAGTTCTCATTCGTTTAATAATTGTTGTATTGTTATTTTTTTCTGTTAGCATGCTGCTTCGAAGTCTCGTACTTTGCGCCTGTGCACGGGTGTGCATCTTTGATTGTCTTTGTCGTTGCATGTTTTGAAGGGAAGGATATAGATCTTGTTGAGAAGTGAAGGGGACGCTTTGCTACGATCGTCCCTAGACTGCATGAATTCGGTAGCCCTGTGGCGCATCTGATTGACCTTACAAATCAGAGACCACCCTTCAGCAACCGTGAGTGGCTCTTTGCAGTGATCTGAAAAACGGTTTCTTTCTTGTCTCCGTAATGTTGAGTTATCGCGTTTTTTTCGCCTATCTTCAATTCAGTTTTATTTTACTGATCAGCAAAACAAGTTAGTGAATGATCTTTAGCGAGGCTTTGCCGTGGAAAGTTTGTTTTTCCTTCTCGTTTTTAACTATGACGTTTAATCTACTATCCACCCGTTATGTACACGCGAACGTCTACAAGAATTTCAAGAAAAAAAGATTCAAAAGAAACCACTGACATGATACGGATCCCAGCAAAGATAATCCAACCAGCAATGGCAAACACCGTTCTGAAAATTGATCCGCACGCTTCCTTTCGAAATATCGATAACGGTAATTTTCAAAGGAAGGCAAACATGCTGCCACTCGTTTTTAGAGGGTCATGACGGCGTCGGCTTTTTTTGCTATCACTCGAAAAAAAAAACAAGAGGGAAATACCTGTTTCTCCACTCGGTGTTGTTTAGGTCAGTGACACTGGTTGTCAGTTTCCGGCGATCACTCCAAGGTTTCTATTGCACAGAGTATGCAAATGCGGAGTTGATATGATGACCGTTCATCGTGGAGGTTGCAGTCTCCCTTGGCAACTGCGGCTGCTCGTGAAGGTCAAGTGGCTTCGACTGCGTATGCTTGCTCCCCGCTGGGGTTATTGAGCGCATGAGGGCCTTGGTCAGGTGCCACATCGCCGGGAGGGCGGCCGGGCACATTTACTTTGAATGGAAATGTGCCAATTATCAAGAATCAAAAGCATTGCGTAATCCAGCACTCACGCTCGGCTCATGGCTCAAGCGCAATGTATTACACGCAGGTCTGTCTGGCAGTCATTCGTGTTGTCTGGTCACCGGCTGGCCATGACTATTGCTTCGTCACTGTGCCTTCGGATGACATCAAGGCGGCTTTCTTTTTGTTCTTTATTCGGCTGCTGCTCTTTGTGTTAGTTGACTTTTATAATTTGTGCCATCTTAGTGCGTATCTTTCTGCAAACGATAAACGATTACTCACTGAAGAACCAGGCTAACAACTCTGGGGTAACCAATAAAATATGTTATCTATCTCAGGCATCTATTCCAATAGCAACGATTATTCAGCCTCTCCGTTAATCACTTAGTTTGCATGTGAATAAACTATCCTAATGCTTTATCATTTTTTGCAGGCTTCCACACAAAGATGAGTGATCTGACCAGCACAGTCTGCACGGAATTATTGCAATAAAAGCTTGTCCATTAGGACTCTAAAAGGGCTGTAAAATTACCTGAATTAAACGGAGTTCGTGTAAGTTAATGTAAAGCCTCATGTCACCAGCAGTAAAAACCAAATTCGCATGTGTCTGCGTACATGTGTCACCTTTTTGTTTGTTTTTATGTCACGTTTCAGCGCTTTCCCCTTTTGCAATACAATATATGTGGCTGACATATAGCGCATTCACAAACTAGAAACGCAATCAAACAGGACGGGCGCTTGTGTTTCTTTTTCTAAGAACGTGCTTCAACAATACAATTAGCAAACACCAACTAGCCCAATAAGATGCTAATCTTGATTAGCGCAATTAACTTCCCCGCCTTTTTACTGACACTTTTCTTTCACTCTCTCTCTCTCTCTTTCCATTGAAAATTGAGCCGGCGTAATTACCGCCAATCACCGCGGTTAATCTTACAAAGTTTAAAAGATGGAGGCAGTCGTTAAACTGCCCATAAAAACAAACTTAGTGCCCCCCCCCCCCTTTTTTTTGCACTGTCGCAAGCTGCCTCCTAGTTTCGTGAAGGAAATTACCAGTTGGCGCTATTTAAGCGCCCTCTGTAGATTGAAAGTGAGAGACCTTTCACAGACAGCGCCCTCTTCGCTCACTTCGAGACTGTTGAGCACGTTACAGGCATGTAGTAAGAACACTATGAAAGTGTGGGGGAAATTCATGACCACCGCCCGTTTCTTGAGAACGACAGGCACTCTGTAAGTCCGAATTTAATTTCGACCTTAACGATTCGAGGCCGTAGAAATACTAATAATGAAAAAAAAACGTCCCTCGTCTTCTACGAGTCCGCCTTGGCCCAGTTCGCCACTCGGTAACCCATCCGAAGAACTTGTTCTACGAAAAACCCATTGTGAATAACGATTAGAACATAATGACGCCGTTAATGTGGTGACAAGTTCTGCGCACCGTGCGCGGACGCCAGGACACCTCCGGAGAAATTCGGTTAATGGTCCTGAGGCTACAGTCGTCTTATAGCTCCGACAAGGCGCGAGTGCTATATGTGGCGGCAATTGAACGCGTCTCTCGCTCGACAGCCTGGAATGAATGAATGAAGGCGCTAGGACCGGGCGGGTGCGTACGCCGTCCCATCTGCGACGGGAGGCCATCTTCGGTTAATGAGTGCGGGAACGAGCGGAAGCGCGCAGCGGCGCCAATCTATTCAGAGCGATGCGGCGAAGCGTTCAGGTGTTTCGGCCGACAAGACGTGCTTGTGTGTGAACTTAAGTGTGAACATCCATATAGCGGTGGTTAGTGCGTGTCTCCTTATCATTACGAGGAGCCCAACCTGGCATCTACGTAGGTGGTGACGACCACGTGCGAACGACTTGCCCGGCAGTTTCGTTTTCGACTCTCCGCATTGCTCGACCAGGTTGTCTCTCTCTCGTTGTGCATCACTTTGTTTGTTAATACCCTCCTTGCGGGTGGGACCCATACTTGGAGTAGAGACGTATTTTGGGCCCATGGCAAAGTAGCCGCCGTGCATTACGCACCACTAAAGTGCTGCTGACTTTCTTGCGGGCCACAAAGCTGAATTAGAGTTTGTAAAGAGTATGGTCGACGTGTATGTGAGTGTATGCGTTATGTTCTTATCAGTGCATCTATAATATTAATCATCCAGCACCTGTAGCAGCGTGTCAGGCGAAAACACAGACAAACACGGTCTCTAGCTGTTCATTAAAATATTTCTCCATCTCTGTTACCTTCTTACGGGCCCTGCCAGACAATTATAATTTGACATGAACTGCGGCATCCGTGCATCGTGGGATGTTGCACATCAAGTTCTTGACCATTGGTGCAACCTTGTTAGTCATTACGGGGCGGGGTAAATATAGCGTTCGAAATGTTTACAGTGCAAGGCATGGCGACACACTCGGGGAAACTTACAACGATGGTGTTATATTGAATCTCACTCTGTCTTCTTATATGGTGTCTAAACGTCTCCTAGCTTGTCAATTCAGGTGATATCATAGCACTACGCGGACAGTTATTTACATAGTTTTTTTTTTGAGTAGCCAGATTGTCAGCCGTGTTGACACCGGAGAGCACCGCTAAATTCTTACTCTCGTCTGCCCATCACGTCTAGGCCATGAAACCATATTTGGCTTCTTCAAAGAATCAATCGACATCCTGATACCAAGCAATTTTCGTCGGATGCAGCCCTGTTCAACAAACGCGTCAGGGCAATAGTTAGTTGCAAGCTTCAGCCATATAGGTATTACTGCGTGAACTTTAAACCGGCTAGTAAAAAAAACTGTTTATTTTATATTGTTTCTAATAACCTTAAGCTTGCTAATCAGATATAAAGATTATATTTATTGCGACAATAAGCTGCTTAGCACTGTATGCCGGCTTTAATATTTTTAACTATGGGGGAGTCGGCAAAAGGCTAAAACAACTGCTTACAGAGCCTGTGACTAATATGAGCCGCATTAAAAAGATGATTGTGTGCAATGAAAAAAAAATTTGAAACTTCTGAGAAATGCATGTCCACATAAAGTGTTTGAATTTTGATAAGGTGATTTAATGTATCTGCGTAACTAAATGAAATTCTCATAAGCGCCGCAGTGTAAAAAATAAGCATTCAAATACCACACAATGCGCACATAATACTGTGGAAATATTATGCTTTTGTTGCCATAGATGTTACTCCACGTAAAGTTCTCAGATAACCTATATGGCGGCCATGCATAACGTTGCAGAAACGGGCCAAATGTCACACTTTCGCGTTCATGAGTTTGTTTCAATTCTGGGTTTTCAAGTCAAGATTTGCTAAAACCTTTGGGAATCTAATTGACAGTTGCTCAACGGTGACTGATGTATAACCAATTCTCTTTGTGTATATACTTGTGCATAATGCGTCGTAAAGAGACATCCATCCGTTCAGAGAGAAACAGTTAAACAGAGTTACTTTCTGGTTAACAGTCTTGTACTTTTCTGAAAAGGAGCCGTAACGTAAGGAGGAGGAGGAAGAAGAAAGAAATCACAGCATATCTACGGAGTGAACGATGATGAGTGGAGCGAAGCGTCCGTCCATCCATCCGTCCATGCGTCCGTCCGTTCATGCATGCGTTCGTGCGTCCGATCACGTTCGAGAATGCAGACGGTGCGCGGGTAACACCGGCGAGACGCGAGCCGAAGAAGCCGAGCTCAAGCGTCTTCAACGCGCCCGCCGCTCTGCTTCGTACGTGCCCCACCAACGATCCGCCACGTACGACGGCTGTCCAGGAGACTGAGGGAGGCGCTCCTTCCTCGCGCACCCAGGCACAACCCACGCAGCAGCCAATCGGAGAGTAGTGGTGCAGCGCCATCTAGAATATCCTCGCTCAACTGCCGTTTGTATGCACTTCTGTGAGACAGCATCGTCTATTATACTGTTCGAGAGATACTGCTTTCTGTTTTTTCTCGTCTCTTCTCTCGGTTTCTCGTCCATTCTTCTCTCGATTTCTCGTCTCTTTTTCTCTATGTTTCACCACACGCAGGACAAGGTTAGACTAAGAGGAGCTTAGTCCCTAAAGAAAAAAAACAGGGAGGTCAACCAGAACCGCGTTCGGTTTGCTACCCCATACTGGAGTGAAGGAATGATGGGATTAAAAAGATTTGAAGGAAGTCGCGTAGTTCGAAGACGATGAAGCCACTGCCCTAATGTTGCAGCCTTTCCTAAAGTCCTGATAACTTGAAAGAAAACAGGTACAGGCACTTTAAAATATATTCGCGCTTAAGTCGGTCGGCACCCCACGGTGTAAGCCTAAGGATTCTGTTTGCTGTAGAAATGGGATTGTCAAGTTTGTCGCGTCAACCTCGAGTTCACCGTCTTTTTTTTCTGACAGATGTCCTTCGTAAAAAAATGGAAGGGGGAGGGCATTCTTGAAACGAGAGCTGCGTAATCGTCTCTTAACACCAACGAACTTCACATCAGAGAATGCTGCAGTCTGACAGAAAATTATCGATAACTTCGACTGCACGAAATCTGCGCCCTCATGCGAGAGGCAACCGCCGTGTAACAGTCAATACGACGTCGGTCTGCTCTGAGGTGAATTGAATGATACAGCTTCCCGCAGGCCGCATAAAAAGTAAAAGTTGAAAAAAGTGCAGGATGAACGCTAAAATGATGGCTTTATGTCTAATCACCGAACTGGAAGCGCCGATATTCTCTCTTTCATCCTAATGCGTGCCTCTGATTTTCTCATTAAGGTCTCCTTCGACGCGTGAAATCGTCCTCTTGCCCGCACCTGTTCGTGAACTGTCCACACTGTTAAGCTCATTCATTCTCAACGCTCTTGTTTTTGAAACCTCGAACCAGCTTGACTTTTCTTGGTTTGACTATGGCTCTTTACTTCTCCCTATAGGTGCTTTCACCCTGTCCGCCCTTTCCTTAAACGAAGACACGTTCCCACAAATTATAAAGAGGGGTGGAAAAAAGATTGCGTTGTCAGCAATCATTCCGAACGTTTGCTCTTTGTGTGTATTACGCCGTTTTATACACTTATTTATTATGCTGCTTTTGTAAAACGAGGATTCTTCCTTTTGCACAGCTGAACCAATTTTCATCTATTAAAAAAAACGCTAACGAGGTTAGTGAGCGCTCCTAAGCAATGAGACATCCGCGAGAGCAATACACGCATAGATGTTTCAGCATTGTACGACACACTGTTATGACTGCTTAGTATAAAGCATTCCTATCGCAGTGCGAAAAGTGGAGACGCTGTGCTTTATTTATTACAAATTTTATCTAAGGGCATATTCGTCCAAGTAATTGCGTAAACTTGTCAGTCCCAAGGCGGCTTCATTGAAGTCATCTGTGGGCATCACCCAATGAAATACGTCGGCTTTGTTTCAAACAACGTACACTGCTTGCTATGGTGCAAGACAATGTCACGAGCTGCTCCAGGAATTTGTTTAGGTGTGAACGATCCGTCCTCTCCACACTCCATATTGAACATGCCAATAAGTGCTTTCCAGACTAAATTGCTAATGAAACTTCGTGTTGCGATAGCTATTATATGTACCCTCGGCTATATTTTTCCACCGTTGTCGGTGACCGCCGTCATTCACCGTATATGTATACGTAGTTATAGATATGAAACGCAAAAAAAGAAAAACAAAATTAATCCAGAAAAATGCCCCGGGGCGAAGAATCGAACGTCCCCCTTATTGCTTATGCGAATGCGAGGCGTTAGACACTGAGCCACGAAGAAGCGCCTTTTTTAACGTTGAAACGGCTAGCAAGTTATAACTACCACTTACCGCTGGGGATGGTGATCTTGGGGGAACTATCGTATTTGCAGCATTAGCAGCGAGATGGCGCAGTGAGCGCGCGTTGACGGATCGGTACGACACAGTGACGTGCGCTGATGCGGTCATCTCCCACGCGTACTTTGCCCTACGTAGGAGAAGGGGTGGGGGGTGGAGGGGGTGGACGTTCGCGTGTGCGAACGTATCTCGCGGTCAGACAAATCATACGCTTTAGGCTTTCACCGCAACTATTCTGTTGTAGTTACGGGGCGCACAAAGGTCGCTGCACTCGTTGCACAGTCTCCGTTTGCAAAAAGAGCGCACTTTTCAGACAGAACGAAATTAACAACTCAGACACTTATTCACATTCATCTGTACCTGTCAGTACGTTTCGTGCGTCATTTGTGCCTGAGCGACGCGGGACACGTTTCGATCTGCTTGCTGCTAATCGCGTGACATTCTAATTTGTTGCCATCGCGTTCATCGCTTTGCCTTTGCGGCAAAGCTGTGTCTTTTTTCCACTTTCTTTCGCTTTTTATAGGGGCGAAGCTCCTCAAGGCGTGCGTCGTTCGTCTCCTGTATGTAGTGGCCATCTCTCGTTTTAGTCTTTCGACGTTCCCCTAGATGGCGCTACTTGTACATGACGAATATAACATGAAAAGATGCGAGATGGCGGACTTGAATTGTTCACTAGATGAACGGACGAACGAATGGACAGACATGCATACAGACAGACGGACATGCGGACAGACAGACAGACAGACAGACAGACAGACAGACAGACAGACAGACAGACAGACAGACAGACAGACAGACAGACAGACAGACAGACAGACAGACAGACAGACAGACAGACAGACAGACAGACGGACGGACGGACGGACGGATGGATGCGGCCAGCGGATTATTCATGGTTTACCCATAAAACTCTGATTGATATGTGACGTTTAACGTACCAAAACCACCATATCATTGAGAGACGCCGTAGTGGAGGACTCCGGAAATTTCGACCAAGTGGGGTTCTTTAACGTGCACCCAAATCTGAGCACGCGGGCCTACAAGATTTCCGCCTCCACCGGAAATGCAGCCGCCGCAGCCGGGATTTGATTCCGCGACCTGCGGGTCAGCAGCTGAGTTCCTTAGTCACTAGACCACCGCGGCGGGACACCGATAGCATCCTTAGAATCTTCGTTCGACTTATCATCGTTCACTCCGTGGATATGCTGTGATTTTTGCTAGCTTTTTTATTGCTTTATTGGAAGAATATGCTTAGTATAATACCAATATCTTGGTTTCAAGTCTTGAAACCAGCATTTGATTATGAGAGACGCATTTGTGGAGGGCTCTAGGGTGCCTCGATGCGCGTGGCCTCGTCGAGGAACTCTAGAGGGCTCCGTAAATTTCGACCATCTGGTGTTCTTTAACGACGTCGAACAGTACACAGGTTTCAACCATTTTGTCTCTATTGGAATGCAACCCCCAACTACAGAATCGAACGTGCGACTTTCAGGTCAGCAGCAGAGCACCGCAACCAGTGCACGATCAAGGTGAATGCGAATATTGTCGACGCTAAGACGTGACGTGTAGATTGTCTTGTTCATCTACCGCACAGCGCTATTGAAGCATCCGGCACAAACAGTCGATCAGAACAAAACACACATTATCAGCGTAAACGTTGTCGTCTGCGTCAACGTGTACGTCTGCTCAGAAGGCTATGCAGAATATGCGATGCTAATAATATACGCAGCTGCTACGAGTTAGCAAAAAGGCACAGTCACTGTCAGTTCTGCGTCCGACACCTGCACGTGAGACATATCTGCGTTTTGAAAACATCATAACTGCTTCGTTGTTCAACTGCTTTGCGTGCCCGAAAGTTTCTTGAATTGAACCATCAAGTGCCACATCATTTTAGGGGCGAAGCTCGTTAGGCCGTGTGTCGTTCCCTCCTCTGTAGCAGTAGTAGTATGTAGCCACCTCTACTTAATGAGTTCCTCAATAGATGGCGTTGTGTGTATATGTCCTTGTTATAATGTAACTAGACGGCAATAGTGTTTTCATAGCCGTGAATAAGTTATGAAAATATTAATACCATCTAGACATATTGGTGCCGTCTCGTTATATTAGTGCCGTCTAGTTATACTAATGAGGGACGCTTCACCTCACTCATTATAGTGAGGCGAAGCGTCCGTCTGTAAGTTTGTTCATTCGTCCTTCCGTGCATCCATCAGTCTGTCTGTGCGTTCGTCGGTCTGTCCATGCTTCCGTCCATCCGTCTGTCCGTGCTCCTGTGCGCCCATTGTTCTGTCTGTCCGTCCATCTGTCTCTCCGTCCATGCTTCCGTGCCTCCATCCGTCCATCCATACGTCCATTTGCTTCCATTTGTCCATGAATCTGCCTATGCTCCAATCCGTCCATGCATCCATTCATCCTTCCATGCGTCCATCTATCCGTCCGCCTGTCCGTCCGTCCGTGCTTCTGCCCATCCGCCCGTGGTTCCGCCCGTCTGTCTGTCCATGTGACCGGATGAAACAGAAGCATGGAAGCGCGGACAGAGGGACGGAAGCGCGAACGTATGGACGGGCGAACATACTGGCACACGAATGAATGGATGGCTCCTTCGCCTTACTAATCATCACTCACTCTGTGGGTATGCTGTGATTGTTATCAGTGAAGCTGTTTAAGCTCATCATTCCGTTGGCTTAGGTGACCAGATAACTATCACTTTCGTGAATGACTTCTCATTAGTTGGCATCTGGCGAGGCCTATAGCACGTGGCACAGCTGCGCCTAGGGCGTGAGAAGCAATAACTCGGCCAGTGCGAGCTTTCTCACTTCACTTCATTTTAGCATTGACTATAAATAGGGACACTTTGGTGTCGGCGACGTACAGCTCATAATTATGAGTAAGTTATAATGCATTGTTTTCTGTATCACCTGGCCATTTTGCGGATAATAAGGCGTATGCCCAGCACACCCAATAAGATTGACACCATGGTCGTGCTATGTAGACATAGTTTCAAGGCGTGTGCCTTCCGAACAGATCCGTAAAAGAACGTCGTGTTGAATCTCTCCCGTAGTTGAGTACGAAGTACTCGAAATCGTTACACTTTTTTACACACAGCTCATCTAGGGCCGCTGGGACGGCTTCCTTCCCTCTGGTACTCGAGTACGAAGTACTCTGAGCCTTGCGAAAAGTACTGTGAAAGAGCGTCGTGTTCGCTCTCCGCTGAATTCCATTTTTGGTACGGCTTACTGCTCTCCCATGGTTGAGTACGAAGTACTCGAAATCGTTACACACTTTTCTTACACACAGGTCATCCAGGGGCCCTGGGACGCCTTCCTGCCCTCCTGCACTGAAGTACGAAGTACTCCGAACCGTTTATTACGTTTTCTAAGCACATCCATACCCAGGACAGCCTTTGGCTCTCCTATAATAGTAGCGTGCGTATAGAAAGTGTTCGCAAATTATTCTGAACACAAGTAGCGGCGATGCTGTTTAGAGAAAGCGGGCCGCAAGCCTCATAAAAGCGCATATCCCACACGCCAGATGCCGATTATTGGAGTTTTGTCGGGCAGGGATCATAAGTGGCAGAAGAGCGGTGACCAATGGTGGCTGATTGTGTCTTATGGCTCAATAGAGCCATAAAGTCGCGTGCTATATAGAAGCGTAAAACTTGTGTAAGTAGTATAAAACTATGAAACGTCATGTGATCTATAGAGATGGAATGAATTTGAAGTAGGTAATATGTGTTGAAAGGAGAAGCATGGGAATAGCGTGAATTTTTTTTCAAGGTCCTTGAGACCAAAGGAACTCCGGACTCTGAAAATGCTCTTCATTATGTGGACTTACCTCGATGAGCAGCGCGAAAAGAACGGCGAAGAGGATTTCCTTCGGTTTCATTAAAGGGGCCCTGCAACACTATTGAGCAATGTCATAAAACGCTGCCTATCAGTAGTAGAGCCTCCCGAGAACGCGCGAGCCAAATATTATAGCACAGCATGCGGCCTGGAATTCACAATTATTGATCAAAGTTAGCTAAAAATTGCTTTCTCTTCTGTTGAAAAATTACGAAGGAAGCACAAAAGTCACTCGTAGAAGGCCTTCTATTAGCCATTGGCTGATTTGAACATGCGGTGCTCGGTGGTTACAGAGATCGCCGCGGGAGGCCACAACTTGTTCACGCGTGCGCACGCAATCACACGAAAAAAAAAGAGGGGGGGAGGGGCTCGAAGAAAAAAAAAAGAAAAAAAAGCTCAAGGTCACGAGGCACACGTGATGCATTTTATTTGCCTATTTCATCCACCCTGCAAATTTACAGTGCTTTTGTCGGGATGAGAGAATAAAGAAAGCGGGTGCAACATTAGACAAAGTTTTGCAACTCCACTCGTAGTGGACGGATTATTTATTTTGCGGCGTTGAATTTGGGATGTAATAAGCGCTTTTAGTGAGTTCATCTTATGGTTACTAGAAAAAGTGATTCAGGGTCCCTTTAATGTGAAGAAGGGACAGCTGCATTTTTCATTTGTCCCGTACGAACAAAGCTCACACTCTAGTATAATCTGCAAAATATGAGCAAAATTGTAGAGTTGTTTCTGTAGGTTGTGTGCATTTAGACTGAAAGATCGTTACACCAAGGTTTTAGTGATATCTGTGAAATGCATATTACGTTTTTACTTCTTTTCTTTGTTTCGTTCAATTGTGTACATGTCAAATAAAACTTCCCCTTGCATACAGATCTGAAGCTGCAGATGGAGTATTGTCTCTACATGCACGGAAACAGTTTTGCGATAACCTGACCTTGTGGCACTTCAGAAAGTCGCAGGTCAAATAGGGTTCATGTCCCCGACGACTTCTTACCAAACAAATAAGCAGCTAATGTGGTTCAATTTGCGTATAGTCTGCACTCGGTGATCACGCTCCGTTACTTTTCACCCTTAACATGAGCGCAGGAACGAAAATTCGCAAACCACGAAGGACGGACCCAACCATTCTTCATGATGAAAACATAATTTCTACGCTTTCAAATCAGGTGGCTGCCTCACTTGCGTAATCGGGGTATGCAAGTCCGACCACATGGGACCGCTTCAACTCTCAATGCCGTATCATCGCTCGGTAGGCAGGAAGTGTGCGTTCCGCTCACCTCATCACCAAGTTGAACAAAGCTGTCCGGCGCATTCAAATTATAGGACGAGAAGGTCAACCCCATTCGCTATATATGCTCGAATATGTTGAAGCGTAGGAATTGAAATACGAAACTATTTTAAGGCAGAGAGGTCACAGGCCCCAATACTAGCAAATGAACTCCACTCACGGACAGACGAAATCGAGACTTGACCTTCGCGCATTAAATCCGTGTTCGTCGGCACCAGCCCCGCTACATCGATCTTGAATGATAATCTTGAACGAGTGTCACGTTCATTACGACTGCAAAACGAACCATTTATAATGAAAATTCAGGTGCAAGACCGGTTTCATAATGATTCACCGGGCTAGGCTCTGCGAGGTCCCTTCTTGGCTTTGCATTGTTCTTAGAGGCATAATAGAAAAAAAAGTTTATAAAAGTGCTATATAATGATAACCTATGCGATGAGAAGTAGCACGCAAGAAAAGCAACATAATGCCACACATTCAGGGCATACTTTAACCTACTTCGGCTGAATGCATAACAAACTGGCCTGCTCGAATGTTAGCTTCTACATCTCCTCGCATTGGTGTCTCTCCTTTGAAGGCGTAAGAATTGATTGATGATTGATTTGTGGAGTTTAACGTCCCAAAACCTCTATTTTATTATGAGAGACGCCGTAGTGGAGGGCTCCAGAAATTTTGACCACCTGGGATTCTTTAACGTGCACCCAAATCGGAGTACACGGGCCTACAACATTTCCGCCTCCATCGGAAATGCAGCCGCCACAGCCGGGATTTGATCCCGCGACCTGCGGGTCAGCAGCCGAGTACCTTAGCCACTAGACCACCGTGGCGGGGCGAAGGCGTAAGAATGACAAGTTCTTAAAAGTTGTGGTTTCTTATGTCAATCAAGAAGAGGGCAACTTAAGACAACCGAAATTAATAAAGCTCAGGCTGGAACTGTCTGCTAAAAACACTAACGACTCAATAGTGAGTGAGAGAGAGAGAGAGAGAGAAGCATCACGCTAAAGGTTCGCTCCTTTGGCGTAGGCATAAAGGGGTACTAAAAGGGGTGAGGAGTTAGAATTGGAACATAGACGGCACAATATGACTGGTCGTGCCTTATGTCGAAGCTTCTCGCAGTCCAACCGGTGCGCTAGGAAGCTTGAATACGTTATAGGTATTTGTGGACGCGCAAAGAAGGAGGTTAATCCGTTTCGGTTATGCGTTTCGACGTCTAACTTAACGCGAAATAGTATGCACATACACGTTCATCCTGCAAACCCACCCACGCGCACGTGTGAGAAAACAGACTCCCTCCTATACGCTGCCGAAACAGGGGGTTCATCTCGAAAACATGCGTGTCCACCAAACATTATGCTAACAATAACTAAGTTGAATGTCATAATCTTATGGCATCACTCATTAAGTTATTTACGCTGAGTAACGCCCAGTTTTTTTTTAAGGATCGTACGCGTTCCGGCATCGTTTATGAGTGGTACCCGTGTTCCATGATTACTATCGACGTATTTCTATACGCACGAATGTTTTTGCTTCGGCAACGGTCGCAACAGGTGATCGGAATGTACGGCCAAGATTTATGGCTGCAGTGCGTACAAGCACAGTATTATTTTTCGATCTGTATACCCTCTCAGACACGATATATTTCAAGGTTGCGTACGAGACATCTGTGGCGACTTTCCCGCTGACCAGTGTTTTTCAATCGAATGAGAGCTTAGAGCATACTGCCTTATGTACATAGTTTGCGGGACAAGGCCAATTACATGACCCACACATTCACTCTACTCATATTTTTTTTCTATATGTTGAAGTCAACGGAATGGGTTGCCGGTCGGTCAGAACGGTGATTTATACTGTCAACACGTGGCTATCTTTATCCTATACTTCAGTTCCACTTGCTTTTCGTCCTCGTAATACTGTTACAGTATTTAGAATATACTCAAGGCACTATAGTACTGTGGTCACAGTTCAGCATGTGAGCTTGTTCAGTCTATGTCTTTTCATTGTAGCATGCCGTGTGAGAGAGGGTTAAGTCTGCGACAATGCGAGAATGACGCTCTATGGAAGTTGTCTCGGACTTAATTAAGACCACTTGGATAGTCTTTGACATTAGCCAAGAGCTATATAATTAACTTCAAACTTAATCCGCACAGCGCAACCAAGTTTCTCGTTCATATCGGGAGTAACAAACCTATGACCATTGGACAAATTCGCTGCGTGAAATGTAATAATATTTGGGTTTTCATGCCCCGAAACCAAAATACGAATTCGAGAGACGTCACATATATAGTCAAGGTCTCCGGATATCGTCACTGTTTGCTGTTCTTTAACGTTGCAATGACATCACACAGTACATGAGGCAGTGTGTAATAGTATGCTCGCATGTGTGGGTCTGTTAAACAATAGCCTTAGGTTAAGGAGGAGGAGGAGGAATAAATGAGGAAGGACAGGGAGGTTAGCCAGTTCTCAGACCGGCTGGCTACCCTGTACTGGGGAAGGGGGTAAGGGGGATAAAAGATGAGAGAAAAGAGACGTTGAAAAAAAAAAGAGAGAGAAAGTCATCAGACGATCCACGACGCTGTTTACAGTCTGTCTCTAAGACTACTTGCCCGCAGAAAGCGCAACAACGCTCTCAATGCCTTGCGTGCAGAGGACGGTCTCGGCCAGTGTCCTAATACCCTTTCTTCCGACAATTGGCGATTGTCTATTCTATCTAAAGCTTTTGACAGTTCTTTTCTTGGCACGCTGAAGCGGGGACACTCGCAGAGAAGATGGGAGAAAGTCTCTGCGCAGCCACAGTTGTCACATGTCGGGCTTCTGGCCATTCCGATTCGAAACGAATAAGCATTTGTAAAGGCCACCCCAATCCACAGACGGCACAAAAGTGTCTCCTCTGCTCTGGTTATTCCTGATGGAAGAAGGAGCTGTAGGTGTGGGTCCAAATTATGAAGGCGGACGTTGGTGAATGCCGGTGAATTCCACTGAGCGAGTGTCAGTTCTCGAGCAAGTGATCGAAGCCTTGCAGCGGCGTCCGTTCTTGATAATGGTATAGCTACACAAGGGGCATCGTCATGAGCAGTTCGGGCTGCTTCATCTGCACGGTCGTTTCCATCAATGCTGCAGTGGCCTGGTATCCATTGATATGCTATGTTATGTTGTTTCTCTATAGCCCGGTGATGGAGCAGTCGTATTTCAGCAATTAGCTGTTCGTTTGGTCCATGACGATATGGCGAGGCGATTCCCTGGAGAGCTGCTTTGGAGTCGGAGAATATTGACCATGTCTGTTGCGGTTCTTCAACTAGGAACTCCAGAGCGGCACGAATGGCGGCGAGCTCTGCCGCCGTGGATGATGTCAAATGCGAGGTCCTGAACTTCATTGTGATGGATTTCTCCGGAATCACCACTGCGCCTGTTGAACTTGTTGAAGTGACCGACCCATCCGTGTAAATGTGAATGCGTCCACTGTGTTTCTCATCAGTTAAACCTACGCGACCTGTCCTTCCTCCTTCAATCCTCCTCCTCCTTAACTGACGCGGAAACAGCTTCAAGACAACCTACTTTCAATTAGGCACCCTTCAAGACACCCTCCCCCAATCGGGTTATAAACATTAGTGGGTAGGTTAAAAGTTAAAGTTTATAGCCTTGTATTATACGGCATGCTGCTGACCTCGGTGTCCTTCTCTCCTTTTCATTCTCTTGGTCTTATCAACTTTGCATCCATTTTATATTATCCCGCTCGGCATCTATACCCCCTCTTTCCCTATATGAACACTCGCGCATGTTTAATCCTATAATGGCCCGAATAGCTTCAAACAAGCTAGGTCTAATGGCGAAAGGCTGCCACTAACGCTTTGTTTTTTATTATATATTTTTGGCAAGCGACTGTATAGCATGGTCACATGCTTACCAGAAGCAAAGAAGAAGAATAAAGAAATAATGATTATAAACACGAACAGCTGAGACGACACTTGCAGTGCGCACGGGCCAGCGGCTTGCCGAAAGGCACATTCGAGAAAAGCAGTGTCAGCTTGTTGCGCAAAGTTTCTCTACCGAGCGCCCTGGTGCCTCAAGTGAAATCTTAAGGGGTGACGTGGGCAGAAAGTGCGCCGAACTCTAAATTACTTTAAGCTGCTGCCGTAGAAAGACCGTAGGAACAAAGAATGATCGACTAAGTTAAAACGAGCTAGTACCACGCTTACAGTGTACCGGGTCCGCGACTCGTGCGAAAAGAAGAATTTCGTCGGGCGTGCTTGACTGCTTGGCTAACCGTATGCTCTGAGGCGTTCACCGCCACTTGTAGGAGCTTGTGCAAGGAAGAAAACTTCGGGATGGCCATTGGATTCGTATTTTCTCCTCTAGACGTTGGGAAGTAGTCTGTCCTCCGCACTGATTTAAATCCACACAACATAGAAACATTTACCGTCTACAAGTTCTCGGAACCGTGTGGCTACGCGTCGGGGTTATGAAAAGCAATGAAATCGCCATTTCCAATACTGGAAATGGCCGGTCTGCCTGACGAGCAACAATGTGTTGTCAATCAACAATCAGTAAATCAGTCAATCAATCAATCGGTCGGGTCGGCCGACTGACTGAACGACCGACTGACTTGTCCAAAGAATAAAATATTGGATATAGGTAAGTACAGTAATCGAAGGCCCTGAAGTAGCACTTGTCGGGAGCACCTGTTACATTTCCTTAAGTAGAGGTAGAATGTTAGCCAGTATGTCGTACTTCAACGACAGTGACAGGGTTCCTTTTTTTTTTTCGTCCCAAACTTTTCATCCTATTTTCCAGTGCAACGTAACCGACAAGAAGCAGTTCCCTTTAAACTATTCACCTTCTACTTATCTTTCGTTATCCCTCACATGACGTATATTTACGAAGGCTGCTTGAGTTTTGCTGTGTTTACGCCTCACCTCATGTTATTATTTGTTTAAAACGTAGCACTCTGTTGTCCGACATGAAGCCGGAAACCATGCAGCCGCTTTCTTTCACGCGGAAGTGATTAAACCTTCATGAACGAATAAACAAAAGCGTACTTACTTCAACAGGGAAGCATAAAGTAAGTGAAAATAACATGAAATAACAGTATGAAAGTAAGCATTCTATTCTTCGTGCAAGCCATTGTCGAATGGAATGCGTTACCAGTTGATTTAGTTGGCCGCAAGACTGCAGATTCATTATATGAGGCACTGTGCCCTCCGCGATAATGGCTAAGATGGTGCTGTGGGTAATATTCCAAATAAAAAATATATAAATATGGCATTATATAACAAATCCAACGAAATAGTAAATAACTAAAACATCATTTTCTTGTGCCAGCGGACTAAAAAATAAAGAATAAATGGCTATATTAGCGCTAAAAACAGATTTGTTATTGCGAGCACTATACAGTAGCAGCAGCAGTAGTAGTAGTAGTAGTAGTAGTAGTAGGAGTAGTAGTAGTAGTAGTAGTAGTAGTAGTAGTAGTAGTTGTAATAGACTTTTATTCAGCCACAATTTACAGGCCGAGCATTTCGACCGCCTGTGCGATTAGTCGACGCTGTTCTTCTTCCCCTTCGGCGCCGATCCAGTCGAGCTAGGTGGTGATTGAAAGAGATGGGGGAGGGTAATAGCTGGATTGCTGAGCAATTGGGCAGTAAAACAAACAGTGTGACAGGTCGGCATACGGAGATGGCCAATTAGGACAGCAGGGGTTAGACGTATATTTATAAAGGAAAAGGAGAGGGGGGGGGTTATCAGGCAATTCATTTGGATGTGCCGTAAAGTTTGAGCCCCGAGCGCAGTGAAAGATGAATGCGGGTGGGGGGGGGGGTTAACGACGCTTGACGAGCCGGAGCTGGAGACATACGTCCTTGATAGTGTGACGCAAGGAGATCTGGCCATCGTTATTTGCGGAGCTCTCACTGTCTTCCGATACAAACTATACGTGCGCATGATCAACGGTTGACAAAATATTTTTTGGACCAAATCATTGCGTGAAAAAGAGCAGAACCTTGAAAAGTGATCTGTTTGGAGCCCAACCTGCTTTCTGGTAGGTAAAAAATAAGCGCATCTATGGAAAATGTTTTCATGGTCATACGAGAGCATTCTGCCTGAACATGGTTTTCAGTTGTTCTTCACAGTGCTGGTCATTTGTGCTTTACGTATAAATAAGTTCTAATCAAATAACGCCAAACAGATCGAGTGTTCACTTTACTAATAACATTAGAATGTAATTTACTTTTATGATGCTTCTAAAACGCAGCATACCCCTTCACGAAAATTGGATGAACAATCCAAAATGCTCTCTTCCATTATTTCGCTGACACCCCCATTTTTTTTTGGCCCCACGATTCGCAAAGAGAGTGATAAAGGGACCGGTTGTGTCCTTGGACAATGCGTTCAGCGCAACACTGTTCTGGTAAACACATTATGTTCACGTTCAGGACAGAAAAATATGCGCCCCTTGTTTTTACAAACAAGGGGTTGTCACTTCATATAGTACCGAATTCGCAAGGGACACGCCATTGTCGCTCGAGACAGCATTCGTTCGTTGCATCGACACGCTTTTCCGAAAACAATTGGACGCGAGTGCGAAAAACAAGCTCAATCTAATTGCATGACTGGCACAAAAAGAATCCATGAAACCAGCTCTGCCGTTTGAAAGAGTGCATGCTAATAATAAAAGGTAAGCACCTACAGCAAAGAACAAAATGTCTTTTCAGTTATGGTTTTAATGGAGAACTTCAGAAAACTGCATTTACCTAATGCACGTGCGAAACGTAATTTGTCCTTTGTTTACATCCATGCTTGCCTTCCTTCAGAAGGAACACGTTTAGTACTGTCTCTCAAAAGCAGCTATGCTAGTAGCATTCGAGCTGCGTTCTCACGGCAGAGAGCTTTCAGCCACTCATTGTAATAAGTACTCTCAAACAAACGGTTACGTAATTTCACTAACCTCTAGGGAACTCATTGTCCGTTGCTCGGAACGCTTTTGTGTGACGAATCCGCCGCTGTGACAAGATTTGCTCATGGGAGTTTCAGTGCTCGTCCTGGCAACGACGAAATGATGGAGCGTAGAAAGAATGGGGCAGAAGAATGCGCAAATTATCATGCGCCTCTTTGTTGGGCGGTTCCTGAGCAGCAAAGTGCCACTGAATACGGGAACGTGGAGCTAGATGTTCGCCAAATTATCTCTTTGTACGCCTTTGTTGTTAGCAGTACGCAGCTATAAAAGTGGTGGGACTAAATACGTTTGCATCGTTAGGGTGGGTTGGAGATGGGCGCAAAAATGACTTTAACTACAGCTTTTACTGAACACAAAAAAGTGACCCGTAATTACGATAACGTACAATTCCTAACAGGTCTCACGCATAATTAAGAAATAATTCTGGCCTTTTTCCTGTTCTTTTCATGGCAGTCGCAAAGCGTCACAGTAGTCGTAAAGCTATTGGGTCGCCAATTTATTCAGTGGATTCAAGCAAGGAATACATAAAGAACGAAAACACGGTGGAGACGAAATATTTAAGGGCGTTGCGGAACCCCCGAACACGCCTTCTGGCAGTGCCACTCGCTATCAGCAAGCACCAAGCGCCGATGAAGGAATCGACCTTGGTAATTGTGAAAGTTCCTGCTTGGCTACCGGCTGCTGCGTACTCCTTGTCGGCCGGCGCTTCAGCGCCGTGCCTTGGAATCTCCATTCGGCGCGTCCGCTGCGATACTACAGTAATCTATGGCAATTATCTTCACACTCAACCGTTATCTTTTGGTCGGTGTGCTAGCGTGCGTGCGTGATTGCGTGCGTGTGCGTGCGTGCGTGTGTGTGTGTGTGTGTGCATGCATGTGTGTGTGTGTGTGTGCGTGTGTGTGTGTGTGTGTCTACACAGTGCAGTGAATTGCACATGTGTGACATATGGACACCTTCCCTTTTTCATATAATGCCTCGTTGGTATAGCGTTGAATGTTCAAACATGCAAATCACTCGTTTCGCGTTACCTCTGTTTAAAAATCTTCTTGTTGTTGCAGAGCCACTGAACGACCGGCACAGTAGGACGATAATGTTGTCATTTATCTTCACTGAGTGTCGTGCTCACGGCATGCCTCATGTTTAGAACTCGAGCAAAGACGTTACTGGAATATAGAGTCAAGCGTAAAGCCACGGACGTCGCTGTCGCTGGCCGCCGGCGTTTGCTTCAAAAGCAAACGAAAACGATATAGAGGAGGAGGGGGGGTGCCTGTGCGCATGTTCGAGCACTTGCAGACAAGATGCAAAGTATATATATGCCAGATAAGATAAATGTAGTTTGTGGGGTACAAGTAACGTAAGCTTACCTAGACCAACTATATGTGTAATTGCGCGCATGCTATATTCCTTGTGACAAGAAACATGGACTACGCAATATAAAACACGGGCACGAACTCTGATGGATATATGGGGTTTAACGTCCCAAAACTACGATATGATTATGAGAGACGCCGTAGTGGAGGTCCCCGTTAATTTCGACCACCTGGGGTTCTTTGACGTGCAACCAAATTTGAGCACACGGGCATAGAGTATTTCCGCCTCCATCAGAAATGCAACCGCCACAGGCAGGATTCGATGCCGCGACCTGCGGTTAGCAGCCGAGTACCTTAGCCACCAGACCACCGCGGTAGGGCACTGGTACGAACTCTGTCATCATGTAAACTCTCGGCAGGCTCCGCACAGAATTGCCAATGCCTTAAGTAACCACACCTGCGTATACTTAAGACTACACCCAATAAATAAAGCCCTCAGGATGTGGGGATGAGTATTAAACGCACGAAACTGAGCCTGCAGAAGGGAGAAATGTTCGGCTGGTTACATACGTCGAAAAAAAAGCGTGCGTGGACATACACAAAAGCAAGGACCTCTTTTTCCTGTCTTGATTTTAGTGTGTCTTCGTTCCCACTCAACTGCTCTGGGTTAACACGTTTGAGTCGCGTATTCTTTGCAACACAGTGGAGCGGTGCAAGATTCCTCACACATTTTATTTAAATGAAAATGCATGGATCCGGCAGTGTATTGAAGTACGCAGTAGATGTACGTAGTAATCGTCATCATCTTAACAACTTCAAGCTTATTTGTCGTGTTCACTGCTGAAACACGGTTGCTCCAAATGATGTTCAGTTTAACGTCAACCAATATACGGCTTTTGAAACGTCACAAGCGAAAGCTTCAGGCCACGCACAAAATCCTACACGCGTGTCAGGTCAACATTTTTCCAATTTTACGTTCCCTGGCCTTGCGTGGAACGAAACGAAATGACCCTCAGAGGTCGTAAAAATTTTTTTATATTCCAGTGAAGTTTCACCCGATCACCGACCCCCGAATGGATCTCAGACTTTAGATTCTGATCTGCGCGTAGACGTGACTGCTTTTTAATGACGCCTAATATCACAGAAAAGCGACGGCGCAAAGCAGATACGAAAAGCAAACATCATGAAAGTGTATGCTAGATAGTCTAGGCGACGGTTCACACTGATATACATAGATTACCGCAAACTGCCCTAAGGCCTTGTCAGTTCGCGGTATGTTCTTGCCACTCCGGGACCACACAAGCGGTGCTTTATTTACCCAAGTAAAGTGCAATTCATTAATTACTCTCGCCAATACTTTCCTTGACATTCGGTACTATTTCTTCCAGAATGAAGTTGTTTCTATTCTTTTCTTGTTACCATCGCTTCGGGACAGTCGTAATTGAAAGCGAGCTAAAAAACATAGACCATCTTCCCGAAGCGTACCCTGATGGGATGCGAAGAAGCGGCGTTGTGCACGTGTGGTGTCACGCGTTGAAGGGCGCCAATGTGGGTGCTGCAGTGAGCGCTAAAAGATTCGTTTGAAGTGATGGCTGGCGTAGATCTTCTAGCTGACGCGCACAGACATGTTCTGACGCGTATGCTAGGCGCGCGTCAGGTTTATTGCGCGTGAACCGATGAGTCGGCGGTGTAGCGAGTATACGGGCCGCGGCAGGTGTTGCGGGAAAACGGACGAGGCGGCAGCTGTGTGCGCCGTGGCAAGCGCGCGGCAGGCGAGCGAGAGAGCGACATCAGCTCACACTGCGAAGGGAGCGTGACGTAAACGAGCAGCAATGGCATGACCTACTTTTCACCGTGCCAACACCTGCGGTGCGCGGCGCGTTTCTTACCCACAAAAGCAGAGATGTTACTTCTCTCGAGTCTTAGACTTGACTTGAGTAAGTCTGCGTGAAGCAACCAGCGGATTTCAAAACGCCCTAGTCGGCCTTCGCGTTTCATAGATGCTCAGGCTGTCTTGCTTGGTCAAGTCAAGAACGAGCTTCAAAGCAGAAACACGCTGCTCGCCTGCTAACGAGGTTACTAATGAAGTTGTTCACGTAAGGCACGTGCTACAGCAAAAAACATGGCCGCATATCCACGGAGTGAATGATGGAGAGTGGGGTGAAACACTCGTCCGTCAATTCGTTCTTGCTTCCATGCATCCATCCGCCCGTCCGTGCGTGCGTCTGTTCGTGCATCCGCCCCTGCGTTCGTCCATGCATCCGCCCCTGCGTCCGTTCATGCGTCCATCCATGCATCTGCCTGTGTGTCCGTTCGTCCATCTATTCAACACTCCAAGTACCACAATCTCGCATCTTTTCATCATATATTCCCCATACAGAAGCACCGCCATCCAGCGGACATTCCAAGGACTAAACGAGAGGTGGCGCATGCACACTTTCTTACGCCTTGCGCTTCGGGTCTACTTCCCGCCTTTAACCACCTCGAGTTCATGGTATATACTAGTTCACTGTATCCATGGAACTGCGGCCCAACGCTCTCTAAACCTTCTTAAAACCAAAGAGGTTACGCCCAGCGAATATAACTTAGCAACCTTTTCCTGTCATATAGTGCTTAATGTACATACCCATGGCTGCTAATGGGAATCGCAGCGTGCGCGTTAACTAAAAGCCGAATGCTCCTGTCTCTCATTCCCCATTCGCAGTCATAAGCATGTACGTTGAGAACTATTTTTTATTGTTCAACAACGCACAGAAGAAATCTCTCACCGGCACCACCTTAAAGGTCAAAATGCTATACTTGTTACTACAACGGCTACAAGGGACGAACAGGTGCCGCTATAAGGGACAAGCATATTTTTGCACGGCTAACGAGCGGCACGTGGTGCCCGCCATAGACTTTCCTACAATACTTACTAGAGGGAACTCTGGCGCTAGTGTCTAAGGGAGTTGCAACACACGGCGCTTCAGCGAGCATGGGAAGGATGGGTAGTACACACATTTGTCTAATTTTCGTACTTCTGGCCTACTTCTGGCTCCGTGTTTGTTCGTGTGGCTTGGAGCTGTTTTTTCACGAAAACATATTATAGCAAATGTTCACCGTTTGCGCTTCACAACCTTATTCTTTTAAGCTTACTATTTCGAATGAAGTCCCTAAGTTCAAAAGGGTTTGTTCTTTCTTTCAAAACAAAACCGTAACCAGTAATAAACAAAGCCGCAAGTACGATTCGCCGCCTGCAAGTACGAAGACAAGGCAAATGTGTGTACTATCAATCATTCCCATGGTCGCTGAACAATCGCAGCGCCAGAGTGCCCTCTGGTTAATTTTGGGAAACTCTATGGTGCCCGCAGCCGCAGCGATGCGCAGTGTTGCTTTTGTAAACTGTTCGTTGCCCGCTGGTCTTAGTGGCCACCCAAATACGGCACGTTTCTCGAGACTTCCTTGTTTGGAAGCAAAACGAGTGTCTCGTTGGGGTCTTTAACCATTTTTTTTAGGGAAGAAGCTCTTTATAGCGGCACCTGTTCGTCCTTCGTAGCCGTTGTAGTACGTAACAAGCATAAAATTTTGACCTCCAAGGTGGTGCTGGTGAGAGTTTTCTGTGCGTTGCTGAACAATACAAAAAAGTGCTCAAAGTGCATGCAAATGGCTACTAATGGGGAATGAGAGATCGAAGCATTCGGCTTTTAGTTACCGCGCACGCTGCAATCCCAAATAGAAGCCATTGGGAAGTACATTGAGCACAATCTGACAAGAAAGGGTTGCTGCGGTATACTCGCTGGGTGTAACGTCTTTAGTTTTACATAGGTTTAGCGAGCATTGAGCCGCAGTGCCATGAACAAAATGTACTAGTATATACCATGAATGAACTCGAGTTGGTTAAAGGTGGAGAGTAGATACGAAGTGCAAGCCGTAAAAAAAGTAAAAGCCGAATTCTCCTGTCTCTCATTTCCCATTAGCAGCCATTGGCATGTACATTGAGCACTATCTGACAGGAAAAGGTTGCTACGCTATACTCGCTGGGCGTAACCTCCTTGGTTTTAGAAAGGTTTAGCGAGCGTTGGGCCGCAGTGCCATGAATACAGTGAACTAATATATACTATGAACTCGAGGTGGTAAGAGGTGGGAAGTAGACCCGAAGCGCAAGCCGTAAGAAAGTGTGGGTGTGCCACCTCTCGTTTAGTCCTTGGAATGTCTGCTGGATGGCGGTGCTCCTATATGGAGAATATATGATGAAAATATGCGAGATGAAGGTACTGGGAGTGTTGAATAGATGGACGAACGGACACACAGACAGATGCATGGATGGACGCATGAACGGACGCAGGGGCGGATGTATGGACGAACGCAGCGACGGACGCACAAACAGACGCACGCACGGACGGGCGGATGGACGCATGGATGGTCACACAGACGGACGCATGGACGGACGGAAGCAAGAACGAATGGACAGACGAATGCTTCGCCCCACTCTCCATCATTCACTCCGTTGATACGCTGCCAATTTTTTCAATCTAGCGCCACGGCGTGTATTTGTGCTGACCTGGCTCGCGAGGTGACGCAATTTTCAAAGTATTCGCCTTTCTATTCAACTGTGGACATGTTAATTGTAGCGGGCTAAGTCGCAGTTATGAATTCAAAATAAAAAAATAAAAAAAAACAAGTTGAGGGAACGAAAGCGATTCATATGCTTTTGTTGATCTTGGTGAACAAGAGAAAAAGCGGGGGTCAGTACATTGCCCTCGCCAGAAGTTTGTCTTGTGGGGTGCAATAATGTCACGCTGCATGATGGTAAAGGGGAGGCACGTGGTCAGGAAACCCATGATAGGGGCACCTCTTTGTGTGTGTGTGTGTGTGTGTGTGTGTGCGTGCGTGTGTGTGTGTGTGTGTGCGTGCGTGTGTGTGTGTGTGTGTGTGTGTGTGTGTGTGTGTGTGTGTGTGTGTGTGTGGAATTTTTCGTAGCGTTGTGCGGCAAACGATGCCTCTCTGAGCGAGAAAACGGTGCCCCAGACGGGGCGAAAGGATTGACTTGGCACACAAACACAGCGCTGTGTCAATTTTGTCCCGAAATCGACGGAAACGACGAAAAATGTCGTCGTGTTTTAGAAAAAAAAACAGAAGTAGTCCTTGCGGTTACAGAACACTTTGGTGTCGTCACCACCAGGGCTATTAATACGCACTTCAGCGCAGTCGACACATCCTGTAACGCCAAGGAATTCAACCACTTCCATAAACGTCCCGCGTAACTATAGTAAGTGCCGCCGGCTGCGGAAAGGGCGCCAGCATCCCGTACAGGGGCTTTCCGATGAGTAACGTTGCTTTTCCGACTGCACGGCACATTGCCGACTACGGAATGCGGACGAGATTCCCGGTGACTGTTCGGAATGTGCCAGCACTGTAAAGCCTGAGCACCATCAGTAGCTGTAACAATGAAGGCACAGGCTGTCTTCGGTTGTGCTCACTTTCACGAAGCGGCAACATAGCAAGCAGCTGCCGCACGGCGTTCTTCGTAAATCTGTATCGAGCGTGGGATCGTTCCTCGTCGTACAACTCCATCGGATTTCCTCGGTCACGTAAAGCGGGCCGACGAATCTTCGGCAGACAGTGCGTCTCACGAAATGCTACGTTTATGGCGTGGCAAGCGAACTCAACAGCGACCAACCTTTGCGCGACGTCCATTCGAGAGGTGACCATGTTGGAAGAACACATGTAGTCGCTTTCAAGCTAGCCTCGCAGCTGACTTGAAACTTGTCCATGACTTCGCCCGAGCCAAGTCACCTTCAAGTCATCCGCAAGTTCGAGAACGATTAATGGCGAGCAGCAAGACTGTCTTGAGTCAAGAACGAGTGAAGTACGAGTCAAGTAACATCTCTGCATTCGGGGGTTATACAAAGGGACACCGTTAGACAGGGTAGTCAATGAGCTGCTTCGCATCTAAAAGCTGTAAGTGATTCCAGATAGACCGCGTCGATAGGCGACCGCTGTCATACCGGTTTCTAAATACGACAAACGTCTGTCAGAGCCGCATTGACTTGATGAACAGCGTACGGTCACGCCCGCGTTTGCCAGTGCCCTCGTAATATACGTGATTGCGCGCAATCGAAGCTTCGTGAGCGTGTGATCGAATGTGTGACTACTGACTGTCATGGCGCTGTAATACGCCCTTGCGCCATGGTCACACCTGTCGTCACCCAAGTAATATCGTCCGTAGGGTGACAAGAGGGCGAACGAATGATTAATTCATCTACCACATGTCGCGGTTACAAGCTGACATCGTAACTCACGGTGGGGTCCTGTCAGTCACAGTATATTTTGCCTCTAAAGTACTTTAGCTTCGCCTTTATATTGTTCATTTTTTTTGTTTCGGTGATGGAAATCAAGCAACGTAGTCTGAATGATTTCGAAAGTTTTGATCGTTTTCTAATATATTTCAAACCGAGGACGATGTCGCAACGTGTCGCTTGTCGGGTTTGTTTTCAGGGACGATATATCTTGCCGCTCGTGGAAAGGTCTAAACACGTTGTAGTATACGTCTCGTTGAGGACGTCCTGCCAACACCGAGACGCTGGGACATGCAAGCTCACGGTACATGCCAGCCGGCAGGGGATCTTAGAATCGCTCGAAAAAAAGAAAACAAAACTACCAAGCTTGTTTGCGCTCACGCAGCAGAGTTCGTGCTTTTGATCGCACGCTGATAACTCTGCAGCAATGAGCGCACGCCTTTCCACGCTGGGCCAATAAATCTGGAAATTGACTTGTGACGACTTCGGCGCTGTATTACTGAACTTGAATCCAGCTTCGTGATTGAGGCCTTACATTTTCATTCGCGAAGTACGTTCTTGCTTTTCCTCGCGAACATTGCGGTTCGTGAGGTATAGGGGACTCCGTGCTTTTCTGCGTCTTGGCATTTTTCATTCACAACGAAACGCGCAGACTTCAAAGTCGTGATGGTGATTTAGATGTGACACTATAGTAACTACTCGCTTTACTTGTACGTTCTGTGCGGAGCACATGCCGAAGGGTGCAATTCATGAGGGTAATTTTAGAACGACACCGAGGTTCGAATTTAGGAGCCTTGTGAGCGCAGGTGATGACGGAGCACCTTGCGTCGGTGGCAGTGGTGATGAGGCACAGTATTTTAAGTATATCTCTGCGTCCACTGCTTGGATGAATACGTACGCATGGTTTTATGCCGGATACAGATGACCAATGAACACGCAGTTCACGAAGGCGTGGCCTTTCTTCGAGGACCGCGACACTTTATTTGTTATTAGGTTTTTTCACGCGATCGTCGCCTTAAATACTTAGGTATTCAAGTAAAGGGTGCCAAAGACTATTCTATGTAGTAGCTAAATTGCTATAGCATCGGACGCATCATTCGAGAGCTGTGGATTTTATCTTCACCAAAATAAAGGTTGTTTTTGTGCGATTCAGTATATTTGAATTCCTCATTACTACACCACAGGTAAAACAATAATGCCCCCTATTTTAGCCTTTGGTGCTTCATTTAAATGGAGGTGAAATGGTAGAGCCCCATGTACATATGTTTAGGTCCATCTACGGAAATTTGACCATATGTTAAAAATTTCCAGAGCCCTTCACTCTATGGTACCCCTTTATAGTCAGAAAAAGGTTCGGTGGCGTAAAACCCCAACAATAATTATACATAAGAGGTATGTGTGTTTTAATGATAAAAAATGGCACCATATCCATGGAGTGAATGATGGAGAGTAGGGCGAAGCATTCGTTCGTCCATGCATCCATCCGCCCGTTCGTGCGTGCGCCTGTTCATGCGTCCGTCCCTGCGTTCGTCCATGCATCCGCCCCTGCGTCCGTTCATGCGTCCATCCATGCATCTGTCTGTGTGTCCGCTTGTCCATCTATTCAACGCTCCATGTACCACCATCTCGCATCTTTTCATCATATATTCCCCATGTAGAAGCACCACCATCCAGCAGACATTCCAAGGACTAAACAAGAGGTGGCACACCCACACTATTTACGGCTTGCGCTTCCGGTCTACTTCCCACCTTTAACCTTCTCGAGTTCATGGTGTTTACTAGTTCTTTGTATTCATGGCACTGCGGCTCAACGCTCGCTAAACCTTCTTAAACCAAGGAGGTTACGCCCAGCGAGTATAACGTAGCAACATTTTCCTGTCAGATAGTGCTCAATGTACATGCCAATGGCTGCTAATGGGAAATGAGAGACAGGAGAATTTGGCTTTTACTTTCTTACGGCTTGCGCTTCGTTTCTACTTTCCACCTTTAACCACCTCGAGTTCATTCATCGTATATACTAGTTCATTGTATTCATGGCAGTCCGGCTAAACGCTCGCTAAACCTTTCTAAAACTAAGGAAGTTACACCCAGCGAGTATAACGTAGCAACCCTTTCTTGTCAGATAGTGCTCAATGTACATGCCAATGGCTGCTAAAAGGGAACGCAGCGTGCGCGTTAACTAAAAGCCGAATGCTCCTGTCTCTCATTCCCTCTTCTCAGCCATGAGCATGTTCATTGAGAACTATTTCTTATTGTTCAACAACGCACAGAAGAAATCTCTCACCAGCACCACCTTAAAGGTCAAAATGTTATACTTGTTACATACTACAACGGCAACGAGGGATGAACAAGGGCTGTTATAAGGAGCTTCCCTAAAAATTACAGCATATCCACGGGGTGAATGATGATGATGATGATGAAAAACATTTATTATAAAAGAGAAAGGTACGGGGCCAAAGCATGACCCTGCTACATGGTCGGCGTCCTTAGTCCGGGACACCGAATGACGAGGCCCCTACTCGCGCCCGTCTCACCAGAGCCCGTTGAGACTCTAGTGATGAGCAGTTGAGGAGGGCAGTCTCCCATGCCTCTCGGGAAGGGGTAGGGGAAATGATGGATGGTGGGGCGAAGCTGGGTCCAAATGCTGCTGTCGCGCCGCTACGGCCTCCCATTCTCGTACGCCGGGATCTTGTCGGCGCCGCTGCGCAGCTTCACGGCACGCGTCTTTCTCGCGCACTCGCGCATGGGGGTTCCGTCTACGAGCTCGAGCCGCCGCTGTCTTGAGCGTATCATACTTTTTATCGGCAAACCGTGAATCATCCGCTGGCCACGTCCATCCGTCGTCTATCTGTCTGTTTGACGCACGGACGGATGTGCGGATGAATGGACGCATGAACGAACGCAAGGACGGACGCACGAGAGGACGGACGGACGGATGAATGGATGAACGAATTGACGCATGGAAGGACGTATGAATGAACGCAGGTATATGGACGCACAGATGAACGCACAAGAGGACGGATGGACGGACGCAAGGGCGTATGCATGGATGAACGAATGAACGCACGGACGCATGGACGCATGGTTCGACGGAAGCAAGAACGAACGAACGGACGGAAGCGCGAACGAACTGACGGACGCTTCGCCCCACTCATCATTCACTCCATGAATATGCTGTGATTTTGATTATTTATCATACTACCAGTAACGTCCTAGATCTAGTATCGCACCATTTCCATTTTTCAGCTTATATGCATTTGGTGATATGTACCCTCTATGAACGGTTCTTGAACCCTAATTCTTGAACCCTCTACGAACGGTTCAAGAATTAACGAGAGGTGGCTACATACGAATACGACTGGACGCTCAGCCCACGCCTTAAGGAGCTTCGCTCCTAAAATTAAAGGTGAACGTGTTCTCAAAGCTAAGCATTTTTTTATTTATATTGAACATATTTGGATGAGCATGCACTACACAGAGCATTGACAAGGTGAGGAGTTATCTAAATGTACATTTACCCAATAATAACTGCTGTAACTAATATAAAATCACTATCATCTTATGTAACATTTTTACCTGTGTCATTCTGTTCTCCATTAAATGTGCTTGCGGATAGCGCACAGAAATCATCCTCTTTCAGAAACTCGACACGCTAAGGACAATACTAGGGTGCCGGCTTCCCTCAATGCATTCAAAAGTATAGGAATGTTTCATCAATATCATTCTTCTTATTCTTTTTCTATTGTAGACATATGTGACGTCTTGTCACTAGTGGACGCACCTCAACGTAACAAATTAGGGTGCCTCGATGCGTTCGCGAGCGGAGGAGCGGGCATCTAGGCACTCTATAACAAATACCTATCCAAACACTCTACGGCGCAACCAAGAGTAGCGCTATTTATGCACAATGTTCACAAGCCAGAACGTTTATCGTAGCTTAAAGGTTATATAAAATCTCCCCAGACCATCTCGACTCCCCAGACCATATCTAGAGCTGAGGACACTCTTCTATGCCACCTGTGGCTTGGAGTGGCCTTCACGAACCCATACTTTTATCTCATTGGGATGGCCAGCTCTCCTACATGCACTTACTGCAGTTGCGAAGAAACCATCGCGCACCTTCTGTATGAGTGCACCCATTTCAACGCGCAAAGACAAGAACTCACTGCAGCTCTGGATAGACTAGATGATCGGCCTTTGTCGGAACAAAGAATTCTGGTTCATTGGCCGAGCCCATCCTCAGCTCAGAAGGCTTTGAAAGCTTTGCTGCGCTTTTTGCGGACAACTGGCCTCAGAGACAGACTTTATTGTCTTATACTCTTTGATGTTGCCCTTCCTCTGTCGCAATTTTTTTGTAATTTCTCTCTCTCTTCGCAACATTTCTTTTTAACATCTTTCATTCCCCTCACCTCTTTCACCAGCGCAGGGTAGCCAGCCGGTCTAAGAACTGGCTAACCTCCCTGCCTTTCCGCTTAAACTTTCTTCCTTCCTTCTTCCTTCCCTAGACCATGTCTGACAATGCCCGACCCTAATTGTGTACAGGTTCCTCATCAACACGTGTTCAGAGGTCGCTCATTTGGTGAGATGAATGAATGTGCGCAACTCTGCTGGCGAGAATTAACGTTGTATGCGTAATCCACGCATGCGCGTGGCATTCGTTTTACGGCCTAGCTCTTATCGAGACTGGCTGTGTGTCGCAGATAGCAAATTATCATCATCAGGGAGCGGCCACGTGCCATCTTCGCCCCATGCTTAGCCGTTTTCCTCTCCTGATTCGTTACCGGAAGACGCGCGCCGGTTTGTCCGGCTAACAATTCAATAATTTTATGAGCGAGAGAACGAGTCCAAAGAGGGATCGATAATGAAATACAAAGAGAGAAGAAAAGAGTCGTTATAGGGAGAGAAAACTTATCTTGTCGAGACGAGATTGAATACCCGTGTTGTACCCTCGATCCAAAGGCGCTCGTCCCAAACACTCGGCTATCCAGGGACACTGGCCGAGCAGAGCATAGCCTTGTGTAATCAATACAGTACAGCAATCCGGAGAGAGAGAGGGGGGTTAGGGTGAGGATGAGGAATATTGTACGTACAAGGAGTTGAAGAAGGATGGGAGATTAAGGGTAGAGAGATAGAGGTAGAATGAAATGGAAGAAGTGGAGAAAAACATAGAACGCGAGGGACCAACTACAGAGAAAACTACTCACTTCGATGGGTATAGTTATCAGTGACTCACAGTCCTCATTAGTTTCTCTAAAAGGAATCAGCTTGGGCAACAAAGCTAGTAAGCTCGAATATGAAATACAGAGGACGTACGCTATAGCAAAAGATTTAAACCACACTCTAATGTCCCAGTTGGTGCCAAGCCACTGTTGAATCACAGGAAACGACGCAGCTGATCACATTATTGCTCATGCAGCACATCAAGAAAATAATATATCACTGCTACCTCTATCAATGAGCGACGCACGGTGTCTAATAAGTAAGCTGAGCTGTCAACTGTTCAAGGAAACCTGGTTCGAAAATGGTGCGCAAAACTCTCTGTTGTATAACATTGATCCCGTCATAAATTGAATATTCCGTTAAAGGTTAGCCGATCGGTAGAAACAGTCATCCATAGGCTTCGACTTGGTACAGCCTACCCGAAGGCCTTCTTGTATAGAATAAGGAAAGCTGGCAGTCCTATCTGCTCATGTGGAGAAGCTCAAGAAGACGTGGGGCACATTCTTCTGCATTGTAAAAATTATGACGTACTTCGAAAAAACCTTTTTCAAAAACACAATTCTTAGGATAAGCGACCTTCATCAATTGCAAAAATCTTGGGTCTATGGCCACAAGTAAAGCTACAAGCCACTGCAGTGCGTGCAGTCGTTCACTTTCTGGAGGAATCAGAAGTAGCTCAAAAGTACTAAACAAAAAACAAATGTACTTCACTGTTAACCGGTATGTTTCAATACAGTGTATTTGTGTTTCACTGCGATATTTTCGAGAATACCTTTCCGAAAACAGTTCAGTATTTAAGCGACAAGACCACCTTAGACATTTTATTGAACTTTCATGTTTTCTGTGAACACTTAAATTCGAGTGCTTACTTGTGTTTTTACAAACTCAGTGTGGTGCGGACACAGTTCTATGTAGTGTGGACACATTTCTGTGCGGTGTGGACACTCAGTGTTGAAAAAAATTGCCCGCAGCTTCCCTCGGGGGAACACTGAGGAGGATGCGGAGCATATAATTGGTTAACGGGGTGTTAAAGAGCGACTTACTTGGGTCGATGGCTAAATTGGTTAACGTGGTTGTGAAATGAGGTGTTAAATTGCGACTTACTTGGGTCGATGGCTAAATTGGTTAACGTGGTTGTAGGAGGTGGTGTTAAATGAGTGTGAACACGTACACACGTATGCGAAAGGGCGGCGCTGGTCGAAGGTACATCGATCATTGTGTTTGTGGATTCATTGGAATTCATTTCACCGCGACCTTGGACGTCGACGCGCCGTACAAACCAACCGACGAGCGGCAACTGAGCGAGCGAGCGCCGACCTTGAGTATATATACAGCGCGATGGCGCATGCACTGTCGGCTGTCGAATGTTCGAGAAGGGGGAGAAGCGCAACGGCGCATGCGCGCGCGTCAGCTGCCGATGTTTTCGAAGCGCGACAGCGCATGCGCGCGCGTCAGCTGCCGATGTTCTCGAAGCGTGACGGCGCATGCGCGCTACATTATGCAGCTAGCGAATGTTCGTGAAGAGGAGAAGCGCACGCGGTGTGTAGAGGAGGAAGGGTGCACAGATGGTGGAGGAGTGAAGCGCGCGCGGTGTGTAGAGGATGAAGGGATGCACAGATGGTGGAAGAAGGAGGAGGAAGCTTGCGGACGGCGCCGCACTACAAGCCTCGAGTATTAGATGCTCCGCATCTAAAACTTGAACTCATTGTGTAAGTGTTCTGCTATGTACATATGTATAGCCTTGTGTTTGCTACAAAATGTGTGATGTCGACTTTTGTGCAAGAGAATAGAAGTAGCCGGTGCCACGCATTGGCACCAGCCTCTCCTTATATACATTTATTAAAAAAAGAAACAAAGGCATAGAAAGAAAGAAAGAAAGAAAGAAAGAAGAAAAGAAACGTAAAGATAAAAAGTGAAAACAAAAGAAATGGAAGAAGAAAATACAGAAAGATAGAGAAAGAAACAGACGCGAGAACGAACGTAAACAAAAAAGAGCCAAAGCATAGCTGCGTATATTGCAGTACAGCGAGTATGGTCGGCCATGTTACATACATACAAACATGCAGGAAAAACTCTCATCTTCATGAACTTGCATGCACTGTAATCGTTATCATCTTCAATTTCTTCTGCTTGTTCCTTTTCGGCTTTGCTTTCTGAACTTGTGGGCCAATTTGTCCACCATAGCATGCTATAACAACGATAGGCGAAAGGTGCTATGTTTAACACGTCAGCAATCCCATAACACCCAATATATTGCATTGCACAAATCCAAGAGCGGTTCATCAGCACTGTCGTGATCCATACTTAGTCACGTAATATGAGCTATGCTAATTCTGTCTTTCGAAAGAGTGATATGTGCCGGTTTCCTTTTCGAAGTGACATTGTGCGCTTACGTACATGCACCTGCTTGTTGGTTGGTTTACCCTTAATAAACTACAGAAACATTAAACCCTTATTTCACTTTTATTTCTTCGGTGAATTGACATCATAGGCAATCCATATAGGGTGAAAATCACAGGCTACATTTTAGTAATTAATGGCAACATGTTTTAAACGAGCGGTGTTATTTGTGAGAGAACGTTAATAAGCAGGTGGCTTAATGAATGTACCGCACTTCAAGTATGACGGTCATATTCGCGGAAGCAAATGATACATGCACATGAAAACACAAGGGACCTACCTGTAAGTAGTTGTTAATATTGCCACGTGTGTTTATGTTGAGGCATTCTTATTTACGCAGCACTGTCTCAGCTTATCTACAGTGTGACTTCGTTAACGCGTCCCTCCGTTGCTCGCACGTTGGAAATATGCCTCTGATAAATAGTGCACCATTTTATTGTCTGATGCGCTTGATACGCAACGTTTTTGTCCGAGACAGTTTGCCGTGAACGTTATAAAAGGCTGCATCGGCGAAGGTTCCGGTATTTTTTCCACCGACGCTGCAGTGTACCGCACAGACCATCCCGACACCAACGAAAGTTTTTTGCTCAGTTCTTTTATGGGCACAAGTTCGCTAGAACAAAATTTATTTGTATTCAAGTCACCCCATCTCTGTGCTTGTGGTCTAAGACTGCCGTTTCGAAAAATATTTATTTGATTCGCTATCTTTGACATATTTGTAGGGGCGAAGATCCTTATGCCGTGGTCGTGCGTCCACGATGTATACAGTAGTATTGGTAGTAGTAGGCCCGGATGTATGTAGTAGTAGTAGTAGTAGTAGTAGTAGTAATATTTAGCCACCTCTTGTTGAGTCCTTGGAATGTCCTCTGGATGGTGGTACTTCTATATGTTGAATATCTAAAATGTCGTGGTTTAACGTCCGAAAACCACCATATGATTATGATAGACGCAATGAATATATTATGAAAAGATGCGAGATGGCGGTATTTGGAATGTTCACTAAGATGGGCGAACAGACGGACGCAAGGAAGCTAGGACAGACAGACAAGCAGACGGATGGTAAGACGCACGTACAGACAGATGAACGCATGAAAGGACGCACACACGGATGGACGTAACCCACATACGGAAGGCCGTACAGACGGAGGGTGGTAAGAACGAACGGACGGATGGACGCGCGGACGGGCTGACGGACGCTTCACCTCACTCATCATCATTCAGTCCGTGGATATGCTGTAGTATGCAAGGCTTTTCTGAGACTCATGCAGCGATTTTTGCAAAATTTTCTGTTGGCAACAAACCTAGAAGTTTTGATAATACCAGCTGCCATCTATTTCGATTGTGTATTTTTTATATTTTTTTACAAAAATAATCCTGTATCGATTTAGTTTTCTTACAGTATAGAAGTACGAAGGCACACAGAGTCATGTTTTGAGCGGGCACACACTCATTTTGCTCAGGTCACGAAATGAAAACAAAAGAATCTTGTGCGATTCCTGCTCTTGTACAAACAATTGAAGCCGATACTCATGTTATTTGTATATAAGGAATATTGCGTTAACTCCGTCTTTCGATCAGGTGCGCATCATGCGCGTAGCGGCAGCATCGAAGCCCGACTGTGGGGAAGCAAAGCTTCGAACACTCACAAAAAGTTTCTTCGAAAATGAGTGAGCTCTATGCCTGTGCAGTTTTCGCGCCCGGCGGCACAACTTACGCAAACGTATACACTTCTCGCCGTAATGCGGTCTAAAGCATCCACGATGCAATTTAACGCTTGGCCTACCGTTCAGGTGATTCGGTGTTGCGCTTTTCTGTGGACCTGATAATACCGCTGGTAATTCGGACCCGTAGGAATACGACAAACGATAAGACATTTCGAGTGTTCTTTAGTTCTTTTGGAAGACGGAGCTTGTGGTTTATAGGCAGTGCAAATACAGAAATCATGGGGCGCGAAGAGTGCGCAAGAGTCACTTAGAAGGCTTCATTTGATGCCGAATGAGGACCACTTCGTTTTTTGGCTGGGACACTTAAATTGAATAAAAGTGTCGCAGCATCGCTTGGTTGGCCCAACAGAAAACGATAACAAGAAGCTTTGATTGGTCGTACAGTGTATGTTAATGAGGCGTGTACTATGAACGATGAGCGACGCAGAGGCCAAGAAACAGTGCGCAGAAAAAAAGTAATAATAAAGGCTGTGTTGGGTGGAGAGCTAACGAACTGTTAAACGCGAAGTGCCATCAGCGCGGAGACCTGCACAGGACGTGCCTCATTTGAATACGAATTCGTTCGTCACGTTCCTTTGAGCTCCCGATGGCAGCTCTGATGCTGTCTTCGCCTGAAGGCACGTCTTCCAGTAAGTGCAGCTCCTTCGGAGGACGCCTCATTGCACGAATGACACTTTTATTAAGAAGGCTCTCCCGATGGTTAACCTTCCTTACACTGGAAGCCATTCATATGCCGTATTGTCAATTTCCCCGTGTCCGCATATACCGGTGCTCGATATCACCGGTGAGCACTTGACGTTAATAATACGGTTATTAGCGTCTTATCAGTACTCATTACGTCACTATTTTATGCAACAATGGGATGGTGAATCAACTGGTTGTGTTGGTTGTGTTAGCAGCGAATGGTTTTTGACGTCATGAATTGCTCGTGCCATTGCGGAGGTAAATTACATAACTTTAGCACGTCAATACCCTTGGTTTAAGAAGTTACAGGGCTCCGTAGAAGACCAAACACTTACAACAAGTGCTATCAGCGTCAAATAAAACCTGAACAGCGCAAGGATTCGTGATGCTATACTGCGCACCATCCACTATCCCCGTAGACAGGCGCTCACTCATATATCCACAGAGCATTGAAGTTACAGTAGTTCAAGGGAGCACCAACGTCAATTCCATCGCTACCCCGGCCAGCGTTACTAGAATCAGGTAACGTTCTAGTAACGTTGACCGCGTCCGTGTTTACGGATGAAGCGAGCTGCTCACACACCAAGTAAAAAAAAATTGCCCGCAGCTTCCCTCGGGGGAACACTGAGGAGGATGCGGAGCATATAATTGGTTAACGGGGTGTTAAAGTGCGACTTACTTGGGTCGATGGCTAAATTGGTTAACGTGGTTGTGAAATGGGGTGTTAAATTGCGACTTACTTGGGTCGATGGCTAAAATGGTTAACGTGGTTGTAGGAGGGGGTGTTAAATGAGTGAACACGTACACACGTATGCGAAAGGGCGGCGCTGGTCGAAGGGACGTCGATCATTGTGTTTGTGGATTCGTTGGAATTCATTTCACCGCGACCTTGGACGTCGACGCGCCGTACAAACCAACCGACGAGCGGCAAATGAGCGAGCGAGCGCCGACCTTGAGTATATATACAGCGCGACGGCGCATGCACTGTCAGCTGTCGAATGTTCGAGAAGTGGGAGAAGCGCAACGGCGCATGCGCGCGCGTCAGCTGCCGATGTTCTCGAAGCGCGACGGCGCATGCGCGCGCGTCAGCTGCCGATGTTCTCGAAGCGTGACGGCGCATGCGCGCTACATTATACAGCTAGCGAATGTTCGTGAAGAGGAGAAGCGCACGCGGTGTGTAGAGGAGGAAGGGTGCACAGATGGTGGAGGAGTGAAGCGCGCGCGGTGTGTAGAGGAGGAAGGGATGCACAGCTGGTTGAAGAAGGAGGAGGAAGCTTGCGGACGGCGCCGCACTACAAGCCTCGAGTATTAGATGCTCCGCATCTAAAATGGCAGCATATCCACGGAGTGAACGATGGAGAGTGGGGCGAAGCATTCGTCCGCCCATTCGTTCTTGCTTGCTTCCGTCCGTCCGTGCGTGCGTCTGTTCGTGTGTCCGCACGTCCATCTGTGAGGCCGTCCCTGCGTTCGTCCATGCATCCGCTCCTGCGTCCGTCCATGCGTCCATCCGTCCGTGCAGCCATCCGTGCGTCCGTCCATGCATCTGTCTGTGTGTCCGTTCGTCCACGTATTCAACACTCCAAGTACCACCATCTCGCATCTTTTCGTCATATATTCCCCATATAGAAGCACCGCCATGCAGCGGACATTCCAAGGACTAAACGAGACGTAGCACACGCACACTTTCTTACGGCTTGCGCTTCGGGTCTACTTCCCACCTTTAACCACCTCGAGTTCATGGTATATACTAGTTCACTGTATTCATGGCACTGCGGCCCAACGCTCACTAAACCTTTTTAAAACCAAGGAGGTTACGCATAGCGAGTATAGCGTAGCAACCTTTTCCTGTCAGATAGTACTCAATGTACATGCCAATGGCTGCTAATGGGAAATGTGAGACGGGAGAATTCGGCTTTTACTTTCTTACTGCTTGCGCTTCGTATATCTACTTCCCACCTTTAACAACCTCGAGTTCATGGTATATACTAGTTCATTGTATTCATGGGACTGCGGCTCAACGATGATTGATGATTTGTAGGGTTTAACGTCTCATAACCACCATATGATTATGAGAGACGCCGTAGTGGAAGGCTCCGGAAATTTTGACCACCTGGGGATCTTTAACGTGCACCCAAATCTGAGTACACTGCAGCTCAACGCTCGCTAAACCTTTTCAAAACTAAGGAGGTTACACCCAGCGAGTATAACGTAGCAACCCTTTCTTGTCAAGTAGTGCTCAATGTACATGCCAATGGCTGCTAATGGGGAATGAGAGACAAGAGCATTCGTCTTTTAGTTAATGCGCACGCCACGAATTTTTTATTGTTCAACAAAGCACAGGAGAAATCTCCCACCGGCACCACCTTGCAGGTCAAAATGTAATACTGGTTACACACTACGACTACGATTATGAGGGACGAACGGGTGCCGCCCTAAGGAGCTTCGACCCTAAAACGAACAGGAGAACGCGCTTGTTTGAACATAATGGAAAATAACGCACCCCAACCATTCATATCAAAGTGGCCAATAAGGTATACCTCTTCAATTCTCCAGTCGTTATTTATAGTGACAAAAAAAGAACTGGCGTTCTCAGGACGCTTTTAGACTTTCCCGTTCTGTTGGTCATCTCGCTTGCCAGCCGTTATATTCACATTTGGTTCCTGCGCATCTTCCAAAATTCATTCACACCTTCTATTTGCTTTTCTCTCTCTCGTTCGGGTGTTCTTTCTTTTTTTAGAAAGGGCCCGTTTAATAAAATAGCAAATCATGGAGCATAAATCAGGAAAAATTCTGCAATCAGTATTCCTCGGACAGCTGACAAAGACGTGCGCTAATAGTGTCATAGGTCAACAGTCTATTCCGTTCATTTCTCCGACATAGGGAATGTCATTTTCATTGGACCCCTGGAGTTTTCTCAATCTGCTTTCCTTTCTTTCTTTTCAAGGGCACTAGACCAAGGCTTGCGTGACAAGTCGCCAGCCTATAGTCGGCTGCATCGCCGATATCCTCTCTGACGTGCAGCTAATTTGGAGGTTCGTTCAACCGATCTGTATAGGAAGAGCAATGCGCGCTTCACCGTATACACGGGCAAAATCGCGCTGAACGACGCGTTTCCCTTGGTCACGCTCCCGCGCTCAGATACGGTTTACAACGAAGACAGGGTTCGCGAATAGGTTGCTCCCTTTATCTTCAGAGCGTTGGCTCCTGAGAAAAGACAACAGCGCCGTGATGTAAATTGCCCGCGTCAGCTCTCGCTGCCGTATAGTGCGTGGCATGAGTGAGAGGAAGCTGGCTCCTTGGCTCTCTCTTTCTGCTGAGAGGATGAGACGCTGTGAACAAAAGGCGAGTTCTTCGGCAAGCTCAACAAGGCCGTAATGAAAGCTGACCGAGGAACGCTCGATAGGTTTACTCGGTCATAGATTATGACTGTTTTTTCATGCATATCGACGAGCCCCTATATTTATCCCTCGTTTGTTTTCGTTACTTCACACCTAAGTTTAATTGACCACAACAACAACAACAACGACGACGACGACGACGACAACAATAACATTTTATTATATAAGAATAATAATATTTGCAATAATAATATATGTGTGAAGAGGTTTCTTAGCCGTTAAAGACAGCGACGAGACAGCGTGAAGAACCGTACAGCGATCGGTACAGCAACGAACCGAAGCACGAGCTGAGAGAGCCGGGCGTTAGCGATGCTGCTTGCTGCAGGCACATCTTCTTCTTTACATATGTAACGTCCCAAAACCACGATACGAGAAGTGCCGATACAAGAAAATACACAGGGTGGAGTATGAGACCATGAAACAATTGAGACTTTCTTTTAAAAGCAGAGCATTTCTAAGTCGCACGATGTCACGCTATGGCGTCAGTGGTTGCACCGTCCACACCCTTACTGTGCATGATCGCGTCTCGTGCCAGCCTTGGAAGACACTCGCAAAACTGTCGGTCTCCCTCCTTTCTCTCGCCTCTCAAGGCCGACGTAGACAGCGCCTGCTAGTAAAAAAAAAGGCCGCTCGTGCTGCACCATAGAGTTTACAAAATATACATTAGAGGGAACTCTGGTGCTTGTGTTTATGGGAGCTGCAACGCATGACACTTCAGCAAGCATGAGAATTATGAGTATGACGTGGATTTGCCTAGGCTTCGTACTTTACGTTCGTTCTGACTTCGCGTGGCTTGAAGCTGCTTTGTCACGAAACCACAATCGACAAGTGTTCAGCAGTTGCGCTTCACCACCTCAATATTTTAGGCTTACCGCTTCGAATTGGGTAACGAAGTGAACACGGTTTCTTGTTTCATTCGACACAATACCAAGGCACAGCAATAAAGGAAGCCACAAGTTGATTTGCCGCCCGCAAGCACGAATGCTAGGCAAATCTATGTCATACCCATAATTTCCTTGGTCGCTGAATGATCGTAGCGCCAGTGTCCCCTCTAGTTAATTTTAGGAAACCCTATGCGCTGCACAACCATTCGCTGGTCACCCCGTATATGTAGGCACGAGATCGCACGTTCTGAATTCAGTCAAGGGCGTCTTTACTTGGCTTTCGCTTGACGTCGAAGGCAAGTGTTCTCCTTCATACAAGAAATAACAATAATAAAGACGTAACAACAATTACGTATCTTCAAACTATATCTAACGACGCATCATTCACGCGATACGCCCCCACACCCCACTCTGCGACGCATTTACTCGAGTTCGCCCCGTGGGAAGATGAGGGCGGCATTTTTTTTCTTATCAATATTTATCGACAAAAAGAAAAAGAAACGCAGCCAACTTGTCGCATCCTGCGGCATTGTGAGATAAACAGACGTTACACGTCATCACACGAAAGCTGAAATAAAGATCAGTCGGCACTTCGAAACGGACTGGTGGTAATAGGGAAACGTTAGCAACTGTGTGGATAAATACCTCCCACGAAAAACGACCACCCGCCGCTTCCGAATTATTGGGCCGTGAGTCCTTGTGTCGGCAAAGAAAACACAAAACTTCGTTTTTTGCCGAGCATGCCTGCAGCAAAGTTCCCACCTGGTGAGTCCGTATTAATGTAGACTTAGACTCACCACGACGCACTCCCATTAATCACGCAAAGGTGTGATACCTAGTTTTATGCGCTGTTCACGTACCCCGTTAGAATTCTGGTCTTGTTGCTGTGGCTCTTTGGAGAAGAGCAGCATTAAGCTGTGCTACCAAGCGTTGTCTCATTAACATCGGGCATATATAACTTCGAACACGATAACTGACTATTCTAGGGGATACGAGTCGATTTAGACTCCTTCAGTGAATTATGCGACTTCTGGTTATAAATGGTTGGTTTTTACGCTTTCAACCTCTGCCGCATGCAGTGCCAGCACGTTTAGTCTACGCTCGCTGCGACTCAGACGAATGCGCTAAATCGTGACTTCAGGTGACTCAGCGAGCAAGCTAGCTAGCCGGCTGACGCCGGCAAATGGAGATATCATAACCGATCGAGGCAGAATGGGAGCGAGCACGCTATAAGAGGGGCCCTGAGATGTTTAAGAATGAACTTCATGTCGAGTTTCGCTCTTGCGAGAACCGGAATGCATTAGCACTTGGCCTCGACCTCGAATCGTTCGATTCAAAGCGGGTCGCTTCGTGTCTGGCGAGACAGGGTGACGCCTGTGGGCGGGCGTGCACCTTTCCAGATGAATCGAAACTCAATCGCTCTTTCTCATTCGCGCGGCTTCAGGACGTGGTACCTTAGCGCGTGCTCTGCATTCGCACAGTGTGCACACCGGACATGGGCGTCAACGTTCCACCGACAGAAAACGTATGATATTTAGAGTGATATGAGCTGCAACAATTATTCAATCTTTATTGACGGATACTTCTAATGTACTGATATGAAAGTGACGCTCTGAGCTGCGAGAGATACCTTCCAATTCGTGCTTTTAGGGTCACGAACACTTCTACGCTTCCTAACGGTGTTCAGCCGCTACGACACATCAAACGTTAGTTTCAGTGTTCCGGCTCATATTGTCTGTGACTGTGTCTGTCGGTTGCACATTTAGTGTAGCATGATGTCTTTTGCAGCGTCCTACAGATCCAATGTCGCGTTGTGGGAAACTATTGATTCGTATGACGGATAAAAATGTCTACAAGAGACTACAACCGAAAAGTTGCAGTCTAAAGAATTCAGTGTTTACGTGTCGTCCTGCTAAGTTTGGGGTCGTAAGTATGACTGCCGGGCATGGCTCCTGCATTTTTTTTTGTTTTTGAAACGCAAAAACGCCGGTGGGCTCAGATCGAGGGTCTCGTTGAGCAATTTTCGCTGCTCACAATTATTGTGAAGCTTCAACTGTATGACGTGCTTCGTAAACATATCGCACCTGATTACGACGCTTAAAAAACTAAACTTTATTCATACAAATATTTCGACGTAGCCTCCTCGTGAAAGGTTGCCCCGCCGTGGTGCTCTAGTGGCTAAGGTACTCGGCTGCTGACCCGCTGATCTCGGGATTGAATTCCGGCTGCGGCGGCTGCATTTTCGATGGAGGCAAAAATGATGTAGGCCCTTGTGCTGAGATTTGGTTGCACGGTAAAGAACCCCAGGCGGTCAAAATTTCAGGAGCCCTCCACTGCAGCGTCTCTTATATTCATATGGTGGTTTCGGGACGTTAAACCCTACATATTAATCAAATCAGTTCTCGTAAAAGCTCGTAAGGCTGAGCTGCTTGACTAAACAACAAAAGAGACAATGCAAAACTAAAGCTTTCAGCGTTCGCAAGTCCGCCGCAGTGGAGCTGTTTTAAGGCACTCAACCTCTGACGTGAAGGTCGAGGATTCAATCCCGGCCGCAACCGACGCTTTCTGATGGAGGCTAATTAATAAAGGCCCGTGTTCTGTGCGATGTCACTGCACTCTCAAAGGACGCTAAAAAAAATGAGTTGTTTTAGGTTGCTAAACTGCACTCTGAGAATTGTAATGTCATAGGATTCACTGTCATTAGTTCATTGTTATCGAAAAAAATTAACGTTGAAGTTTTATTTTTAAATTTCGCACTGTAATCTCCGTACGTGACGTAAGAAATTCCACAATGTATTTTTCGTATTTTCACGACATCGGCTCGATGAAATTTCCTGAAACTTTGTAGCTAGGTCTTCGCATCCATGAATGACGATGCTTTTCAATTTTATTGATTAGAAGCTACGTATATTCCACTATACGCCTTCGAAAGTCGATGACGCCAGTGTTTTGTGGGGAAATCTCAAGGTAGCGTCTCCACCCACAGTTTTTTTTTTTTTGACGTTTTGTCACTTACCAAGTGTTGTCTCACAGTAAGAGTGTTGTTTTCCGTATTGTGAAATTTTACTTTACCATTACGCGAAAAAGCATTTTGCTCTTTAGTGTCCCTTTAAAGAACATCAGATGGCCGAAATTTCCCCACGCTTACTTCAGCGTCGCTCGTATTGACATCGCGGTTTCGGGAAATAAAAACCGAGATATTATTCTTATCAGCATCCGCAAGGCCTCGATTCTAGCTGTTGCAACCATTGTGAAATGTTTAACTGAAATGCAATTTTCCCGAAGATGAAGCTACCCTTTTGTGATGGCCTTAAACTAATCACGCAAAAAAAAAACAAAAGAAATACTGCTCGAGAAAGAAGACAGCCTTGGCTTTTCGGTTTTTTTTTTGTTCATTCGTAGCCCAGTGCTATTGAAAGACCCGCGGAAAGGCGCCACTGGGTGTGGCCATGAATTTGTTGCGGAAAGCTACGGGAACGGATCGTTACAACGGCTGCACCGAGCGCATAACACATATGTATGACGTAAGAGATGCACTGCATAAGTCTACCACGTTAAAGGCATGACTGTATAGGTGCGAGAGCACTGCCCCTCGTTTGCGATGCAACCGGTTTGATTCACTTGATGTCGCGGCGCTTATATGAGCCTTCTCTGAAAGAACTTCTGGTGGTTTCTTCTTGGCAGCCTCTGATTTTCGTTCCCAGCGTGCGTGTCTGGCTGTGAAGTGACTTCTCCTAACCCACTCTGACTGATATCTTTTTCTGCTTATTGGAGGGTGAATGAAAAAATTCGGCAATCGTTTCTTACTCCCTCGTTCGCAAACATGTAGTATAGATCAGCCTGGGACGCCGATCGTTGGCCAATTCGGCGGAAATGTGCCCGGAGACTTCCTTTCTATTCTTGCCTGACGAGAATTCCTCCTAAATTGCGCCGCCCCAAATTAGATTCGTCCTATCAAGAGCATTCCTTCTTTTTATGTAGAGAGGAAACGTTGGCCGCTTACTCTGCCTTTGACGTGATTTTTCTTTTTTTTGTTTTATTCTCGAAGTCGTATAGTTACAGTGGGAACCAGCTCGATGTGACCGCGTGTTTAAAAAGCTGCAATAAAAATGCGGAATACATGCATATACATTTGCTACCGTTCGCTACTTGGCATAAATTGCTATCCAGCCTACCAGTTTTTAGCGCTCAATGAGAAAACTTGCAAAGTCATTCTAATCACAAGAAGCATTTTTCTCGGGAATGTTCATTTTGCCATTATGAGCATCCAGTTTAGCAATGCTGTATTTATTCTTCCTGCCCTATTTTAATGTTTGATGTTAATAGCATATCCAGTGCTTAGGAGAAGACAAAGACAGAAGAAATCCAGAAACGCAAGACGTCTTATACCTTTCTGTGTCTTCGTGTATATATATCAGTTTCTCTTAAGCTGCGAAAATGCATAAATGCCAATATTCCAACTAGCCCAACTAACCTGTTCATTTAATGTTTTATGTTCTTTACGTATGGATGGATGGATGGATGGATGAATGGATGGATGGACGAACGGACGGGCGGGCGGACAGGCGGGCGGGCGGATGGACGGACGAGCAGGCGGGCGGAGTTTTAAACGCATCGCATTTAAAACTAGCTGGTCATATTGAACTTCATCACTTGAAAGATGATGTTCAAGGGCTGCAGCTTTTATTTCAGCAATGTCCGTGATGATGGTGATATCTGTAGGATGGGCATTCTATTCTCCGGCAGTATGCAGGAAAAATGAATGTAGATAGGTGGTTGTATACACCGTATTTCGGGGTGAGTGACGAGAAGAACGATGTGCAGGAATGATGATTTACCTTCCTTCGTCAGAATTTGGGACGTAATGACGTCACATGGTAACGTCATCACGTGCTTATACTATTTGACATCACTCATGGAGACGCGGCCTATATACGCGGGACGCTACCAACGGTCAACTTTCGCTTTGGTGAGGCATGTAGTGCTGCTGTCGCCTCGAAAGCAAACAAATTTAACGGTGCATTTTTTTCCTTTTACATCAGTGACACATAAATGCTCAAACCAGCATTCTCGCAGTGACCTACTTCATTATCGTGTCTTATTCACTAACAGACACACAGGTGAGTGACTTTCTGTGGCTTGTTACGACCGCAGGGAGCGCACAGGTAACGATGGCTCCCCGTGCGCACTAGGTAGCGTCAAAGATGGCCAAGCGCGGTTACCACAGTTTAACCGTCAGTTCGTGCTCAGAATACGCGCACAGACCTCTCCGTGCATAAGGCTACGGTGAACGCGGATGTGCTGGCAGGAACATACGCCCGGCAATGCTAGCATCTGTCACAGCGAACGAGCGTTCACCTCTTCTCTCTCGACTCGCTTCCGCTTTCCTACGCACGTCGTGTTGATTTCGTTAACGCGATTTCGCTAATCAACTTACGCAGCCTCACGAGCTCTCTCCGGCTGGCACCGCATCAAGGCGCACCGTGACGGCACTTTCGAATGGCGCGCTAAGTACGCGTCGTCGGTAAGCGTAGTACGTTACGAGGTTGCACTTTGAAGACTTATGTGGGGAGTTTTGCGGTTTGTGTAAGAGTGCGAGGGGAGTCGACGTGTCTGTATGTGTCGTTGTATTCAAGCACGCGCGCGCGTGTGTGTGTGTGTTTGTGTGTGTGTGTGTGTGTGTGTGTGTGTGTGTGTGTGTGCGAGAGAGAGAAAGTTGGTGAGTGAGGAGTGTGTGTTGCCGTCAAGACACGAATATGCAAGGATAGCGAGCACAAAGTGCACGTGGGTTCGGTGAAAGGCAGACAGCGGCATCGATTGTCTCCGCGCTAAGTGCCGCTTCCGGCTTTTACGGATAGCGACACTGCGTAGGGGCGGGAAATAAGCGCCAGCCGGGAGTAGGAAGCGTGCTTTTGCCTCAGATTTTTCACCGGTGGCTCGGTGGCAGCCTTAACCGCAACGAGACTTTTCAACGTCTGGAAAGAAAAAAAAAAGAAAATGAGATACTGTCGCTTCATCCTTTTGTCGTCCATTTTTGTCGCACGTGCTCCGCTTGTGGTGGCTTTCACGGCCATCAGTGCGTCACGCGTTCAGCCACAAACGGAACCATTTGGTGTGGGCCGCTGGAAGCAGCAGATCAAATTACGAGGAAGTTTTTGTGCATCACCACGCTTATTACGGCAAGACGTTGGATATAAACACAGACGTGTTCGTTAAGCAAGCACGTTTCGGAGAGAAAGGGTCGTAGATAATGCCGTAAAATACCCGCGGTGTTGTTATGGTAATTACTAGCTAAAGAGCCGCAAAGAAAATGTAATATTTAATAATAACCACTTTCTGTTCGCGCACTTTTGTTGAATGAACAGCTTAAATTGGTGCAACAAAAGCATGAGTAAAGAAAATAAAATGAGAAATAACCCGATAACGATAAAAGGCAACACCCTCTAAACGGTGCTGATTCCCTCGCACTACTGTTATTGCTGTAGTTCAATGTTTTGTTCAGCTGCAGGTGCATTTGATTAGACTATCTTATGAGAGCAAGTACGTACAAATGTTAGACGACATTCAAAAACACGACTGGTAATTCCCACTAATCTTCCTTTCCGCATGAAAATATCTAAGTTCGTTGCTCTACACTCTTACTGACGCTCTCATTAACGTAACGGGGCGAATATTCTTTGCGTAAAGAAAAAGCTTAGACACAGACACATAAGGAAAGTGGGAAGTAGTTCATTGTACTTACACGGCATAACGTGATCGCACAAAAAAGAGAAAGGCAACCATGCAGAGATGGTACCACAAGTGTCTCTGAACCTTCGAGTTCGAGCTCTTTCGAGGCCTCCGAAAAATTATTTAGAAGGCCTGAAATTCTTCAATCTTCACCGGCAGGTCGAACCCCACGTGCTTTTGAGCTTTCCGCTGTATAAAAAGCCAAACAAAGCAAACCACAAAATAAACAGTGTAAGGCGTCACAGTTGCGGCTTCTTTGATCTCTCTTCAGTGCCAAAACTCGACGCGCTACATCAACGCACCCTCATGATCTAAAAAAAAAACAGAAAAAGATTCGCGCGTGATGCCAAGTGCATGCTTCCCGAAGTTAAGCACTATGCGAACTCTTCGATCGAGTCCACTATTGCGGTGTGTTTCAGTGCGGTGCCGCTATATAAAATCCACTCTGAATTCACGGCGCCACACACGCTCAAGTGCGCATAGGGGCAGATGTGTGCGCGGTCTCTTCGTTCAGGCAGCAGCGCAGGGTTCACAGTGGGTGAGCCCGGAGTTACCGCACAATCCACCCTCCTACCTACGAAAGCTTACGCGACTGCGTTTGGTGAGCAAGGCGGGATCAGAAAACTCAGTGTGCTGTGTAGACTGTGTAGACGAGAAGCGGCTGGACTTCGTATCGACGATGAAAGGGGAGAGGATGACCACTCGATGAATATGCAAAGATCCGGAATAAGTTCGCGGCAGGGGATCTACTCCGCGCGCAATTTAAACTGTCGGCTGGAGTACGTTAAAGCCGTCTCTGAGTTCGTCTTTTCATCAGTGGGGTGGACGCATAGTTTTCACAGATGTCTTTGAAAATATACGCCATTCATTTTCTCTGTTCTTTTTTGTAGCTTAAGTGTTTAAGGCTGATGGCGTCGCTTTTTGTGGCTAAGTATCAGCATGATAATCAAAGTTCAAGTTCTTGTTTCCGCGCTTACTGTTCTTGCTCGCTACGCAACCGAAAAAGAACAACCATAATGGGAAGCAGCGTGATACAAGAAAGAGGAGAAAGAGCATATAAAACTAGCCCTGTTAGATTTTTCTCCGTTGTTCTATCACGCTGTTTTCTACTCTAAATATTTACGAAGAGACTGAGGTTCGCACGCTTCTCAAGGCTTATCGTAATATTGATTTTTTTCAATTTCTTCAATCTTTATTCCTTTCCTAACAGCTACCGTTGAAGGACCGCTGATGTTGATTTTTTTAATTTATTCAATCTTTCTTTCTTTCTCAACAGCTACCGTTGAAGGACCGCTGATACCAAATTCCAAAACTCGAGATGCTTTTGTTTTGTGATGGGGCAGCATGCAGGGACACCTGTGACCGATTATTAGTGGCGAGCATTGCCTAAAAGGCATTTTAATTTTGTTTTAAAGTAAGTGCGAACGCTCATGCAACTATTCAAGTGCAATCGACATTCTCAGAGGCTTCACATGGATAGAGATTCCCCTTGTGACATTGCAGAGGTCAAGCAAGTATTCGTGATGTGAACATTTGCGGGGTGCGCAAAATGCCCGACTGGCAACAGACGAGGACAATCGTTCGTCACCCCTCTTGTTCTGTTGTCGGGCTGCTCTCAAGGTAGTTTCGGCTGCTTAAGCCAGGAATGTACTTCCTTTAAAGACGACAGTCTTTCTTGGGGACTTTCGACAGAAAAATTTTGGTCTGTCTGTCTGTACATTTGTCTGTTTGTTCACCATAATGTTACCTCAAGCGGCACCAAACGGCCAACCCCATCCGCAGCGCCCACCAATATTGCCCAAGGTTTATCGTTCATATCTGTGCGATTGTCAATTAAAAAGAAATTATTGCGCATATCTGAGGCGCCACAACAACGCTTCGATGTTTTGTATGTCTGCCTTTATACTAGAAGAGGCACACACAAGTAACTCTAAGGAATGTAGCGTTTATCGCGCTGCGCTGACAGTGCAACGCGATGCTCAGAAAGTGGTTTCCAACGATTTGCTACGACGTCACGGTGGCGGCACCTGGCCGTCGCTTTGCGTTCTACACCTTGTCAACTCCGAGACTGGCGCGCATCTTTCTTCGCGGGGTGCACGCCTTCGTTTTCGAAGATAGTGCCAGATGGAGCTTCTGTCTAACGTGCCTCGATGCGCTCGTTCGCCTCCACCACATGCTCGAGGCACTCTAACGCAGCGCCTCCAGAATACAATTCACCGATTTTCTTGCGCAGAACATCAAATAAACGTTTTGTTCACTCTCTCCAGACGCAAGACTATCGTCTTTCGACGACATTTGCGGTTTAACATGCAGATTTGGGAGCAATTTTTCTCTGAGCGGGGCACGCTGAAAGCACCCACATCGTTCTAATCTTCACTGCCCGCGGGTCCCCTATCTTAAAACAAAGCGTTTTGGATTCACCCAAGCTTGAGCACACGTAGTCTTGGGGGCAGGTCCGCTGTGGGGCGCAAGTTTTCTATAGTGTTTAAGCGGGCGTTTCGAACTGACGCGAGATCGTTTTGAATTGACAATACTAGCAATGATGATACGATGCGTTAGAACATTTACTATGTCATTTCAGCATTTCCAGATGCAAATGTACAAATTACTGTAAAATACTCGCAAACAAAAACTTTGCTATTAGGACCCATTAACGGTTCACTGATTGCAGTGAGCATTAAAGTGACGATACACCTTCAATTCTTTAGCAATCTTAGGCTAGCTCCCCACGCAACATTTCCGTCTGTCTGCATATCTGTGAACTAACGCCTGTCCCGTAAGAACATATGGACCTCCAAAGAAAAAACGTGCGAAATGTCGAGGTGTATATATATAGTACGACGCGCGTTTCTCATTTTCACTTTTGTTCCGATCATTTCGTCTTCGCCCACAAAGCGTGTCAGGAACGCTCAGCGCAAACTGCGGCTCATTGCATGAGAAGGTTCGCGATTATTGTAGATAGTTCTGTTAAGATTGCGTGCAACACGCGAAAACCTCGAGATTATTCTAGGAATTGTGCGATAACCAGTGATAAAGCTGGAATATTCGACTACACGCGTATAAATGCCGACGCACTTCACCGCCTGCCAGTTGATCGACAGCCGACGCCCGGTTCGCCACTTTCAGTGCCAGTGTGTTGACGTAATGTGACTTTCCGCCTTACCAGCCACAATGATTGATTGATTGATGTGTGAAATTTAACGTCCCAAAACCACCATATGATTATGAGAGACGCTGTAGCCGAGGGCTCCGGAAATTTCGACCACCTGGGGTTCTCTAACGTGCACCCAAATCTGAGCACTCAGGCCGACAACATTTCCGTTTCCATTTACCAGCCACAAGCTCAGCCAAATAAGCAGCTTGATCATCGACATACAGTCTGGTTCCTTTATGAACTTAACCACCACGTGACAGTAGTGCAAAACAATAGGAACCCGGGACTTACCTAGTGAGTCGGAGGCTGGAACCGTGACTCTTCTGAGCATGAAATATAACGAAATATAACTAGAGAAATATCTGGAAGCTCGAATACCGAACGTTCCAAGTACGTAGGCTATAATATAATCCTCGACTTATAACACCTAACCTTCGAAGCGCGTAGAGTATCGATTCATCGACTACTGCGATATATGGAAACTCGAACAGTGGAACTCGAAAATTTGAAGGGCATCAGAGGTGACGCAGTCAAGCAAGCGGCACAATTCTTGAGCGTACTTTTGTAAACAACTGCAAGAATTATTTTACCGTGTATTTCGTCATGATTCCCCCACGTTTTGATATGTTACTTCTGTGCACATAGCTGGCGTTATTAGAGGTTGTTATAAGCTGCTAAGGGCTATATATAGACGTAAGCCACTGCTTTGCCTCGTATACATCTGCCGGAACATAATAAAAAGCAATTTATCTATATAGGGTGCGCTCGTAGACTCTTACACACATGCGGTAACGCTCTAGTGCATACGCCGTGTTGGTCGTTCGACGAACACCCGCCATGTCTGGTAATAAAAAATAAAAAAGAAAATAAATCGAGAAAAACAAACAACAGTGGGCAATTCGATATCTTACTCCTGCACATCTCGTGGGATTTCTCAAGATTTATTTTTTTAGATGCGAAGCGTCTTATGATCGAGCGCAATCCGGTGTGCGGCGTCACCATGCTTACTGCGCAAGAGCGTCCACTCTATCTTCTCTCCCACTCTCCCCCCTCTCTTGCCTCGCAACGCCGACGCAAGCAGTGTCGGCTACAGAGTTTCTTGATTGAAAAAACTGTAGAAGCGTTCACTGGCCACCCCGTATGCATAGGCAGCGAATTTTGACCTCCAAGGCGGTGCGGCAGGGAAATTTCTCCTGTGCATTGTTGAGCAGTTAAACATCGCAGCGTGTGCTTTAACTAAAAGCGGACTGCGGGTCTCTGTGTTCAGTCGGAGTCTTCTGTTTCTCATTGCCCCTTAGCTGTGATTGGTATGTTTGAGTAGAAAACACCGGTCTATCACTACGTGACTTGCGCCTCTCCAGGATTTTCTCGTGCGCAACGCCGCGATGAGCTCCAGCGTCAACGCCACCTCCAGTGTATAAGCGTGAGCACCCGCTGTTTCGCATACTACGCTTGATTCCCTCTTGCGAGGAAACGCTTGAGCACATTCTATGTCATTGCTCAGCATACAAGACCGAACGACGTATTTGGAAGCCAAGATCTGTCAGCTGGATTCACGGCCGCTTACAAAAGAGAATATCCTGAGACCTTGGCCGACGGCTTCCCATACGCGCAAAGCCACGAAAGCCCTCTTGTACTTTTTAAGGACCACCAAACTTCACGTCCGCTTGTGAAAGAACTCTGCGAGGCTGTGCTGTGTAGTCTCGAGCTGACTATTCATGCTTCTCTTTCTTACTCCTCTTCTTTTCCGTCTCTTTCCGTTCTATTATTCTCCTTTTCTTCCACCCCAAGTGTAGGGTAGCCAACCGAGCCAAGCTTGGTTTAACCTCCCTGCCTTTCCTCTCTATTTATTTCTATCTCTCTTGATTCCCTCTAGCGAGATATCGTGGAATGTTTTTTTTAGCTTTTCCCATTTCGCAGTAACTCCAATGATTGAATTGTACATGGAATCTGGTATTTAGGCGTAACGCCACGAATTTATTTCCTCGAGCCTTTGGGTCGGTGTTTCTATCAGAAAGCGCCTGTGCGGGCACGAGCGTATATTAAGAAGTGCTCCCAGTGCGGTCATGCCCAGTGGCTAGGCAGGTGACGAAAAGCCTGACGGAGCCATGAGGCCACGGTGCTGCGGTCCACAGGCTTGCAGCTCATTCGGTTAGCAGGATAATGAGATGGCTGCCAACTTTCGCGCACCCCAACTTTACCAGGTAGATAATGCACGCTTGTGAGCGGTGTTCGCTATGTCACCCATCTATCTGCTTTTTTTTATTTTTTGGAGATGTGGGTGATAAGAAGAGACAAAGACAAAAGGGGTTTTGAGTCGATGTGCCGTGTCTCCATTGTCGTATGTTATTGTAATTGATTGATATGTGGGGTTCCACGTCACAAAACCACCATATGACTATGAGAGATGCCGTAGTGGAGGACTCCGGAAATTTCGAGCACCTGAGGTTCTTTAACGTGCACCCAAATTTGAACACATGGGCTTACAGTTTTTTCTTCGTTGTGAGTCTAGCGCTGTTGATCTCGACGATAATGCACCGACAAGTCCCAATTTCAACAGTTCCGACAATGCACTGCCTCAGCCCCCCTGCAAAGTTCGCAAACATTTTTAACACACAAAGAAGGCCGTGAACTTTCTCATAAAGAGCAGCGAAATGCCTTTCATTCTTGCACTTGCGAAAGCAGCTCCACAGGCTTGAAAGACACACAGGTGTGAAAAGTACCAACACAGTCCTTCAATACAAGGACTTCGGAACAAATATGAAAACATACGTTTGTTTCCAACTTGCAGCTTGGTTCTTTAAGTAAAACATTTCAACTCTTATACTAAAGCCCAATGCTAGCTTTAACCATCCACTCGTTTGTTCAACAAACGACTGTACGCGCAAAACGTTTGCAAGTTATCTATCCTCCCCCTCTTTTCCCCTAGAATCACACCACTCTTCCCCTCTTGCAGAATCACGACTTTGATACGGGGACATGCTGCGGTAAAACAATGGTTGTCTCAGAATGCGCCAGACATTTCAGCCTGAAGTTCAACCGCGACTCTCATAATTCAAGTTTAATTGATTGCAGTAGTTGTTGATGACTAATTCAACCATCACGCTTCCTGCCAGCATCATAATATTTTCTTTAACAAATGAGAGAACTTGGTGCCTATAGGTACAGCTCCGGCTACTTTTCTCCTTCATAAACGTTTGCGGGATGAAGTTATGAATAACAATGGCGCAATGAAACATCCACACATGAAAGTTTTAAATAACAAAGGCAATGTTCAGATGTCATACAGTGTTCCCACACGAAAGGCGTTGGTGCCCTGCGTAGGAGTTGAATCTGCCGTTGTTTACAGACGATGATCACGCAAGTCGCTCGAGTCACGATGAAAGCAGTGCAAGAAACTCCATGCCATTGGCATGCCCTGAGAGAAAGCGAGGGCTTCCCTCAGATTGGTGGCGTTCTATAGGTGAAACCCACTTCCGATGAACTTTGTTCAGCTCCTCAACCTGAGAGCGCGAGTGCCTACGTCTTTCATGTCTTCACTTCCTCTTTGCTCCTGTAACGTCTCGCCTTTCCCCCTTATGATTTTATTGATTAATTTATTGAATAAATTTTAATTATTGATATTCCTGGCGTGAGACGCTGCATATGTATAATTACTCAGCTTCTGAAAACGATCAGTCTGCCGCTTAGGAAAACATTTTACCTGCTCAACAGTTTCTCCTTGATAATATTTTATAAAATTGCTTTCATGTATAAGCCCGAAGCAAACTAAATATTACTCACATTCTATCGCTGTAATGTTCTCAACTCCATTTGATTGTACATAAATGAATATCGAAGGTGCAGTTACGAACTGAATGTCATAAAATATTCAGGGAAGGTTTGCAATTTATACCAGTGGCGTCACGTGGCTCTATAACCAACTATTCCTCGGCTCAAACGTAGCAAACCAAACACGGTGGTATACGCAACGGGCTCGGCAACCTCGATTACTTGCCCGGTAAAAGCGTTATTTTCCTCATTATTCTTTTTAGCGAATTTTCGCACGGTAATTGTTTTTTTTGTGAAGTTGGTCTCGTCGGTCTACTTGTTCCTAAGATTACCCTCAATTGCGGCGCAACTAATTACCTTTTGTTCACGCGATTCCTCGAAATTAAAATAAAATAGTCAAGGCCAGCTGTGTGTATACGCTGTATGGGCCAGTATTTTAATGCCTTCAAAATAGCCGTTTACTGTAAATTGCCCCCTTTCTTTCTTTCTTTCTTTTTGCGTTTTCACCTTTGAAATAACTTTGTCTTTTCGGTGACGCTAAGAAACTCAGTCCGGCCGTAATTTTATTCGGAGGAAAAAAATGTCTCTCGTTTTCTTGTCAGATCCAATTACTGGAGCCCGCGCGTCTTCATTTCACTTTAAGCTCCTTATGCACCTAAGCGTGTCAGGTGTAAAAAAAAAACACAATGTTGCTAAACGCAAACGGTGAAGTCTGAGAAAGTTAATGGAATCACCCTTGCTTCCTGCTCAACTGATTCTTTTTACATGGAATCATGGAAGAAAACTACGTGATAGACTTAATATCAGTCACCGATCCAGTCATTTGTATGCGTGGTAGGGGTATAAACTGCGTATTATATTTCCTTGGAAGTCAGTTCCGTTTTACTGCTTCTTTTTCTGTATCCCTGCGCGGGGACTGATCGAATAAGACTCGGAATCCAATTTGAAGCGCGCTATCCAAACCCAGTTAGGAACGTCACTCTGGCTTTTTGTTGTTGTTTCTGTTTCTTGCGTAGAGACTGACCGATGCTGTCACCTGGAAGTCCATTTACCGTAGTCGTTAGTGCGCCTTAACGTAGAGGGCAATCATAATTATCATCATCATCTTGACTATGTCTACTGCAGGGCAAAAGGCCTCTCTCGTGTTCCTCCATCACCACGACTATAGCAGTTTTAATACTGCACGCATAACAGTGATGCAAATGCAATTGTCTTAAATCCGGACGTGCGTGGGTATAGCTTAACACTAATCTCCTGGGCGAAAAGGGTAACGCATTTAATGGGACTTACATAACTGTTTTTCCCAGAGCTGTGTACATCCACACGAATTGCGTAACAGTTGAGCGGTATAAATTACTGCACCGGTTATGTATCTACGAAATCATTTTTCAAGCATGTTTAATCTGTGTATTGCGCCGCACCTGTTGCTGGCGCAATCGTAAAGCTTTAAGCTAAACTAAACTAAGCAAAACTAAGCTAAAGTGCATCCGTTGAAGCAGATGTGAATGTCGCCGTTAGACCTCGTGTGTCTTCGGTTTATTCGTTTGCTCTGTACGGCCGATCTCTGTAGCGAGTGCTTCTATTGATGGATATGCACCCACCACCGGACCGCAAGAGAAAATACATTGCCGTAACTTGAGATACAATTACTTCTTTCTGGTCTTTTTTTCGACTGAGAGACTTCGCAGCTTTTATTTCGAAATAGTTCTGCTCCTGCACGCTTTTCTAAAAAGTTTGCAGTGTTTATGAATAAAATGCTGTTTTGGTTGGTTCTGCCAGAGGATGCAATCTGTTCATGCTACGTAGTTTATCTTTAATGTTTGCTCAGAAGCTACATGTTTAGTCGCAGCCCCACTTTGCATTAAAGTGATGTAGCGGTGAATAAAAGCTCTATATAGAATGTGAGAAGAGGAATGAAAGTACACAAAAGTTTAACAAAAGGAAAATCTCAATCGGTGTACCCTATGCGATGGAGCACAAAAACAAGCGGGTTGCACCAAAAAGGTGCAGCCGGCTGTTTATTGTTGTTGTTTTTTTCTGGAAAAAAATTACCGAGTTCCGTTGAATAAGTTGATATATCATTCAAACACTTGGAATACGAATGCTTCTAGCGTAATTTGAGCCTGACAGTGTATGTATAGGCTTCTTCCTAACGCGATGAAAGGCTATGATAACGGTGACTTTGAGTGCGCATAACATATGACGCCACATTAACTTGATAGCCAATAAAGTCACTACAGGATCCTGACCAGTACTCCTTAGTCAAGGAGTGTACAGGACTCTACACCGCTCCGCTTTTCAAAAAATATGATCTAGTGCTAAAACTGTGTCTAAGAGGAAATTCTGGCTACCTACGTTTTACAGAACACTGTCGGGGGAGGTGACTAGCTAATCAGAAAGTGCACTTGGAAGATTGAAAGACTTCGCAAATTCCGCAGCGATTTTCCAATACATATACCAAATGCTTGTGTTGTTCTGAGTGACTGAGGTCTGGGCTACTTTGTCTCGGTTTGCAAGAGTATTCTGTCAATGTAATGGGAGAACAAATTAAGCCACTATGCTATAAATCGGATGAAAGTATTCTCGATCAGTGCAAGGCAAGATTTTATATTTGTTCTTTATAGGTGGTTGAACGGGGCATTTCCTTAAAATAACAGAGATATAGGCTGGTTGGTACGCATTTATTCTAAAAGAGTGCGCTATTATGTTTTTGTTTTTATCTGAGGCTCATTGTTCATGTCGGGTGACCTTCTTCGTTTTTTTTCCTCGCTGCAGAACTTATAGATGTGGAGTAGCTCATGTATTATGAACCTGAACCTGCCCACGCCAAGACAGTTGCAGCACGGCAGAGACAGACGGGGTATGCATACAAAAACACATGAAGAAAGTCAGGGCTGCGGGATGCTAACCTCTTTTTCCAGCCCGTGTACGCATGCGCAGTCTGTTTTAGAATGAAGGGGTGTTTTCTCTATATTATTTGCTTGAATATATTTGTTGAAACTTATTCATTTCGCTAGTTTACATTCTTGTTAGAGGTAGAATCAGGGCATTCATTATCATAAATAGGCTCACTCATTTCTTAAAAACTAAGCACCCACGTCTCCACCTACTAGTTTTTTCTAAACGCTTTAAATTTCTATCTGCATACTTGAACTAACGTTAGCACTTTTATTACAAAGGTTGGAAAAATACCACTATTCTCGTCGTTGAAGTTCACGCCATCGCATTATTTAGTTACCCTTTACCATAAAATGCGTGTGTAAAACGAAATTCAGCCAGAAAAGCGCGTCCATTTTAAGGTAGACGCACCAGCGCCTGGCAACTTCATGAACCAAAAATGTAACGGAAAAGCTGTAAGTGTCGTTGTAGCTTTTATCGACCACAGCTTCCAGTAGTGGCCTGAAGTAATAACCTCGATCCAGGCCGTTGCTTGGGCTGGGCTTACTTTTTTTACTTCATTATGACATCACACGAAAGTAGTATATTTCAATCGGTCTGATTCTCTCAACAACTTTTTTTGTGTGTGAAGTGGTTGACATCCAACCTCTCATTCAACAGTCCCCTTCTATGAATAGAATTAAAATGGCCTCCTCAGCCTTGAAGTTTCAACAGTGAATCTTTATCGCCAAAAGCAAATCAAATAATTGAGCATGACGTTGCGTTAGAGCTATGGCTAGGAGATTTGGCACTGTTTGCTTTCATATATTATCTCTTTGTATCTGCGCAACATTCTATAGGTGCTTTCAGAACATTCTTCAAGTCTAGAACGTGAAAAAGTGGAAGCATAAAACAAGGATTTTCCTTTTTTTATGATGCAACTATATACTCACCAAGATTCTGCAGGCTAATTTCTTTATTATAGATTTAGGCGCACTCGATAACGAATTTCCCGTGGTCCTTATTCCTCGACCCTCCCCTACGGCGGCCCTCATAATCGTAGATATTCTGACTTTACAAATATCGGGATAGTTATCATCGGCTGCACATTTTCTCCATTTAAGTCACTCTCTAGAGGCGCGTAAATAATTTTTTACAGCATGCTGTTGTTAACTTTATTTATTGCTGCTTCCGTCGTAATTTTATGCATGCAGTGTTAACTGTTTCTCAATATGCTATTACGATATTCAGTATGGCACGTGTCATTACTCTTGCGAGCAGTTTTCCATGCAGTATCTTACAGTCGGGCTTTTATAATCCTGCTCGTAAAGGTATGGGCAATCTTGTGCGCGAGATTGCGTGCGAATGCATGCGTAAGCTTGTCCGGCATCGACTCCGAAATTATTGGCAATATACGTGGTGGGCCATCCCATGTAACTCCATAATGAAGATCTCGGATGCTCATGCTTGGCTCCCTGTTGGTTTTTAAGGTGTCAATTAGTATTCTTTATTGACGTTACCAGTAGGGTCGTAAAAGTAAGAGCCAGTTTGGTTTATGAGCCGTAGGCTTCTTCGAGACGAGCTATACGCTGTTAAGGATGTGGTCTGCGCGGGAAAGCCGTAAACGTGGCGCAGATGATACTTCACGTGAATTATGACTTCGTCAGTCCGTGTTGACTATTTTACTCGAATAACTTGCGTCGTGAACAACTAGTATCACTCGTACTAGTTGAGAGTAATCTTTAGCGTCAAACTTTAACATATTGACATATATAGGAGTTGGTTATTCTAAAAGTGGCAGCCATTGAAACAGAGCAAACTGAAGAATCACATTTCAAACTTCGTTGACAACGTGACCGTTTTTATTTAGGTTGCAGTAATGCCATGGTGTAAGCTTGTATCTTTCACCGTGAATCGGGCATATCTGGTAGGGATCACAATTATTGCTTACAGATATGAGGTTGGCTTGTAGTGAGATTGAAAGTTAATATTTTTAGTGCAGGCAGCAAAGATTTTGGAATGAAATTGTAATTGATGAAGTAAGTGCATGCCTATGACTGATCAAGTTCAAATCGTTCGGGAAAAAATGAACAGGAAGTGTTAATGTGGCAGAGTCTCTTGCGCTTCATGTCCGCTTGAATGATTATTGATTGATTGATTGATTGATATGTTGGGTTTAACGTCCGAAAACTGCCATATGATTATGAGAAATGCCGTAGTGGAGGGCTCGGAAAATTTTGACCACCTGAGGTTGTTTAACGTGCACCCAAATCTGAGCACACGGGCCTACAACATTTCCGCCTCCATCGGAAATGCAGCCGCCGCAGCCGGGATTTGATCCCGCGACCTGCGGGTCAGCAGCCGAGTACCTTAGCCACTAGACCACCGCGGCGGAGCCTTCAATGTGATCGTATGTGGCATTTAGTGACGTAAGGGCCAGGTATGAATGAAGGGCACCCGCCTCATATAGCTTAAGTACTTTAAATGATAGATTACTGCGTGAACGTTTTCACCAAAAGTCGTAAGAGGATCACAGGACTATACATGCAAATAGCGCTACATCGCTATTATCATCCAGACAGTCCGTTGAGACTCTAATCGCCAACCTAGCCTCGTAAGAGTGGTCAGCTATTGTTACTGTGCCGTATTAAAGAATGTTACCTTGACTATTAGTGCAGTGCCTTTCTGTTATTCTTTAAAGTTATCGCGCATACACTAAATGTAAAAGAAGCATCAGCACTAGCATTATTTGCATAATGAACCATTTAACGGTGATATTAGCATAAAGCGAACGCGACTACTGTTCATTTTTTTTTACCAGTACCCCATACCGCTTCTATGTCATTGTGGATAGCGAAAAGACCGAGCTTTCGTCTCCCGTTCGACTAACTCATCCCGCTCAAACAGTTGCCTGATTCTCGAAACTTTCTTTTTCTCAATTTTTCTCGCCGTAGCAGAAGGCCGAGAACGCGTCATTTTGGTCAGAGCTGCTTTTCATAAAAACACCCGGTAATGTCGTCCAATTCGAATGCGGCCTTTCCAGAAAGTTCTTTCATCAAACTCCAGGGCCGCCGCGCGCACACCACTTCTAATTTTTTTTTACTATTAACTCTTCGTTCGCTCAGCTAACAATGAGAAACGACGCTGAGCCACTTCCCTCACAATGAGCTGCTGTTGGCTGCTTCGTGGTAGATATGGCCTCGACGAGCAGTGAAGCCACAATAGCTACCGACTGGCCGCAAGGGCTTGGCGCAATCTTTATGGCGCCTATGAAACCCTTTTGGTCGAGTGAAAAATGTTTTCACGTTATTCTCGACAGTTTAACATTGGCGTGAATACGACTGCGTCATATTGTCGTTATAGTTGCCACAGCCTGATATACGTTTATATAGTAATTCTCTTGTTACTTCTAAAAATATGTATCCCAACTCCAAGACAACAAGGCTGGACTAATCTGTAGCGTCTTCAAGTTGAGAAACATTTTTTTTTTAAAGAATACACTTCATTGAATGAAAGTTGTGGCAGATGGCTTTGTATGCCTGGTACTTTTAGCGGTTTGAAACCAGCGAGTGACGATGTTATTCGCGCTACTATAAGTAATATCGTCCAAGCGACGGTGCGTCGGTTTTAGAAAGTTTCAGCTTTGAAGTCTTGTTTTGCTGAATTTGGAAGGGAGTTATAGGGCAAGGCAGATGTGCGGGTACGGGCAACCGATCGCTTTCATTCATTGTTGGCGCCATGTGCGAATCAGTTTGTTACTCCTAAAACGTGGTTTCTTTAAGGAGAACTTTCCAAGCGAATTTCATGCCGCAGCAAAAGAAAGTGGCGACACGATGTCTGTGTTTATTGGCTTGCTTTTTATAGAAACGGAAAGAGGGGGGTCAAAGAAACGCAAGAAAAAAAAAGAAGCGTTTATTGAAGAGTGGCTACACAACAAAAACAACTACTACAAAGTAGGGCTTCAACTTGGTTTATGTTTCTGCGACTTGAATGTGTTAACGCACTTTATCGTTCAGTCAACACACAATGTAAAAGTTTTTGGTAATAGTTATATATCGATAATACGCTCACATACTTCCACTTGTTCAAGTATTTAGCACGTACTTTTCATTTCGATCATCCTTTGCGACCTTGCAGCCAAAGATGGTAACGAAATATTTCGAACAATGCAGCATAGCTAAAGTTTCTGCTTTCAGAGGCTATTACTGTATTATTTTATAACAGGTTAACCGGAGTGGTATGAAACTGAATGCGGGGGGCTATGTTATCTAGGAAAGGAGTATCTATATATAAGCAAAGCTTATATGGTGAATACAGCTGCCTCTTAGCTTCCAAAGAGTTCAACGCGAAAGCATTGAATGAACTAAGATTTTTCGGAATACCCCCACGCCATAAGTATACGCGCAATAGTTGATGTCGGCACTATACATATACACCTCAATTACTGCAAAAAACCGAGTTACAAGTGTGTCAGTGTTACTTTTTTTCTCACGCAACAACCTTGACTGCATTAAATAATCGAACATTCTGAACCACCGTAAGCTGACGTGTTGCACTACCAATCTCGTGAGTGCAAGTTTAATTCCCGTTCACGGCGGCCCCATTTTTATGGGGCCGAAATACAATATGATCCCGTGTACATATAGATTTAGGTGCACATTAAAGAACCCCGAGTAGTCACCCTCCCCCTCCACCACGTGCCAAAGGATTGTATATTCATTTTCTGACTTTAAATCACATAACCGATTGATTAACACTCAAGAATAAAGAACACAATCTATTGCGTGGCTAAAGCAGGTTTCTCAACGTGCCAATGGCTCAGGTAATGCTAACCAAGTCACTGGAATGTATATGTGCAGCTCAGACTTCGAAAGAGATTGCATACATTACACAACCAGCCCAAGCTGCCACACTTCTAAGTTGCATAGATAAATATTGTCTGGAGACGTATAGGGGTGCGGCGGTCTCCAATGTTCCCTAACGTCTTTGCAGGCTGTTTTTGTAACTAGAGAGTGTAGCCTAATTGCCTTTGCGTTTCTGTTGACACTTACCGCGCTCATGCCTTTCCGTTAGGTTCCGGCGCATGGAATGACTAACACCAAACATTGCCTCGCTGTTGCATACGTATATACGATTACCTCTCAACCGCATAAGCGATCAATCACATTCGCCGAGTCTACGGAGCTCACTACTCATGTGTTTCACAAGACTCCGATACACAGTGAAACTCGTGCAGTCCATTTAGGTTTTCCAATCAGCTTGTGGCAGTGCGTGTTTCTTCACGCATTCGGCCATGTCTCCACTGTGCTTATTGCCAAAGTATTTTTATCGACTACACAAACAAGGCGCGCGATAACTCGTCCTGTATGGCATCCTTAGCTCGACAATGCTCGTCGACGAAAAATGTTCTTGTTTTTTTCGATTTACTGTGTCTCTTTTGTGTGCGTGCCGAGATCCATGCCGATCCATTCGGAACAGATGGTCTTGGTGATGAAGATCGTCGATGCCATGGCGGGGCAATCTCCTTGCCACTTGCCCTCAAAACGTATACGCAGGGCTTGTAAAGAAAAGGACAGTGATGGAAAGGGATCTGCAGAAATGAAGATGGAATACAGAGCGTGCACGAAGAAGCAGCTTCCACACAGCGGCAGATCAGTCTTGCGTCGCGCGCCCCTGTACACCATTCCTGGGCGCAATTTTCCGCGTCGCTGCTCATCTTCAGAGGTACAGGTCGCCAGCGAGAGTATTTCCAATTGGATGGTGGCTTACGTCAATAAGAAAACTCGGATAATAACGCATATACGACAAACGTTATTAAAGACGTTGACTGAATTGAGCCTCAGTCTCTCTTCTTCTTTCCGTGTGATGAGGCTGGAACATAAGGTGTGCGAAGAAGGAGGTATATGCTAAAATAGGGTGCATGACAAGAATACGTGCTTCGAAAAGATACGTGACACAGTGTATGTGACTAATAGAGAGAACAGTGCATAGTAAGAGGATGGTTATATGCTTTTGCTTCGCTGGTTCAATTGGGAATCCATTTTCTTGTGAGACGAAGCAGCGCGAATGGTGGGTGCCCGTTGGATTCCATATTCAGTGTCCGAGGAAAAAATATTATATTCAAAGCTCAGTATATGACTTCTTTCTGGAATTTTTGTTTGGCAGTGGCTTGTTTTTTTTAACGTTGTCTCTATTTCGAAGAACATCGAACGCCTGAAAAAGCTGGTGCGGCTGGTAGAGCGGAAATGACGCGTTTTGAAATCAATTGCCCGCGAGGAAAACCCCCGTATGCGTAATTTTCGAACGCTCCGTCGGCTCGTCTCAAGTGGTGACAAGGCAAATCGCCTAATCCGATTATGTGCCGGGCAGGTAACTCACGCAAGAGACGACGTACGGGTGATGTACTTCTAACTGGGCGCTTCCCAGTTAGGGCAAGGTAAAAAAAAGAACAACCACGCTTATCAACGTTGACGTCTAAAAAGACAGAAAATAAAAGAGTTTGCCTGTGGGATTTAGCTCACGGTGCGACGCAATGTGGTCTTGCACTGGCGGTACTACATGGCGCTTTTAAAAGAAGATGACCGGGGGCAACAGCGTACCCTCCAAAATGGGGATTTTATAAGTCTCGAAATAGCTACCTTTGCCAGGCATTAGTTTTTGGATTTTTTTTTCTATTCGACTGCTGTCACACCAAAACCTACGTTACTTCATCCGCAGAAAGGAGCTTAGCTTGGGACTCAGCGGTCAAATATATTACCGTATGAACTGTCGCTTTTTCTGACAAGCCGAAAACTTGACATGCGAAGTACTTTTATATTTGTTGATATAATAACCATTTTATTGTTTGTATTATGAAAGTTCTGAGATATTTCGGAATTTTGCCATTTGAAAGCGATTGCTGGAAGGTTAACTTGCCCTACTAAATCGTGCTATAAAATTTAAAGGAGGGTATTGATGGGCCAAAAGTCTGAGGTGAGTGGTATTCTGCAAAATACACTCTGAAACGACGTTGACTGCCTTGACGCGCGTCTAAAGCTGTGCGCGCAGGCAATTTTGCATTTCGCTTCTATCGAAACGCGGGACATCCAGGTAGAAATGGCAGCAATCACGTCATGGTTGTTATTTTGCTTGAAAACTTTAGAATTTAGCGTTGTTTCTTCAATTTTAACTTCAATATAAAGCCTTTGCGTTTAACCTTTCAAGTGAATGTGGCAATGCTGTAAATTGATCAATGTATTTCGTGCTTAGTACTAGCGCACCACAACCATTAAACCAACTCGACTCAACAGTTTTGCGTTAAAGAGATGCACATAACATATTTTGCTTGGTGTCTCTGTATTATTATATTTTGCTAGACTTTAGTCCCTTGAATGGAAATGAGGAAGGGGGACGTTGGAAAGGAGGAAATGTTAGTGGGGAGCGTCGCGCAACAAGACCTAAACCAATAAACGCGTATCAGTCCGACACGTGATGCCCACGTCAGAGCACGCATTTGGCGCAGCCAAAGCTGCGGCTGCCTGGACGCATGAACGCACTCAGCCAATATGTTGCACCTGCTTCGTCTCAAAGGTCATGTATTGGGCCGACAGACCTCAACCTATTCTCAGCAGACCAGCTATAACCAAGCCTAATAGACTGAAGTCTACCTGACCCGATGCCCTCTCCACTCTTTTATTTTCCTTCCAGCCTAATCTGAAATATTGGCCTTGACTGTAGTCTACATCGGGACAATACGAGCTCAGACACCTTGCGTAACGTTGCGTCGACCTGAGCGGTACTGGGTTTATTAAGCAGCGTCATACACCCACTTGCTCAATAAGTGGCACGCTGGTTAAACGTCACCACAGCTTGCGTACATCAGCCGACAGCAGGTGACTACAGACGTCGAAAGTACAGGTGTACACGCGGTAAGGCGTTTACGAGAGTGATAGATTTGAGCTCTCGTGGACGTGACGTGATCAGTGATGATGAATCGTACACGTTGGGACGTGAACGTGGTTTGCCCCAAGGCTGATATGCTCCAGACGGAGTGAAGCAGGGCAGCGTATATTTGCCTGTCTTGCCATATGACGAGGGCGTTGTGTTTCTGCCAGTCGGTATAGCACTCTAGGCTGTGCACTTACCTGGCTGCTGTGGCCACTCAGCCTGGCCTATTCGAACATGCATGCACTCGAGATTGGAATGTGTCGTGCATGAGACGCATCAGTGACGCGAGCGGTCCCCGACTTCGAGAGAAATCGGCGAGGTAGAGGCGAAGCACGCAATTTCCCATATTTTGATCTCACCTACAATCGATCAATTCAGTGCCCACACAGTAGCTCGTGCTGTGAAATGATGCCGATGACCATCGGTGAATCACGCTTGGCTTTGTCAGTGCATGAACGTGTTCAGAATTCCATAAAGGCGCCCAACTAAGCTAGCTCGAGGAGTTATAGAAAAAAAACTGTGAGTGTGCTCACCCCATAGGCAACAAACTCAAAGTACCTTACCGATGTTCTAACTTATTTAGTTGTTTACAGTGTCCACTGTCAAATCAATCTGTAAAAATAAAGCATGCTGGTGTAAAACGGGGTCGTAGCATAGACCACCTCTAAGTACGGCGATCCGAATAATAATAATAATAATAATAATAATAATAATAATAATAATTCTTATTGCATAACGTCCCAAAACCATGATATGAAGACACGCTGTAGTGGAGATATCTCTGAAGTTTAACCACCTGGAACTTTTTAAAGCGCACTTAATTTTAAGCACAGAGGACTCAGGCTCATGCATTTTGATCCCATCGAAAATGTGATCGCCGGTGGTATGGCGATTGAAAAAAAAAAGGGGGGGAGAGTCTTCGAGATGATTGCGCTAGTAAATATGTTACGTTCTGTATAGGATTTCATGAACATTTAATAGGCATGTCGGGCTCACTTGTTCAGCTTTGATCGCTTCACATGGGGATTAGTGGCCTGGGCGTAACTTCCATGCAAAACTTTACCAGTGTTTCTTTCACATTCAACTTACTCTTTGAGACCCGCCGCGGGGGTCTAGTGGCTAAGGTACTCGGCTGCTGACCCGCAGGTCGCGGCATGGGATCCCGGCTGCGGCGGCTGCATTTCCGATGGAGGTGAAAATGCTGTAGGCTCGTGTACTCAGATTTGGGTGCACGTTAAAGAACTCCAGGAGGTTGAAATTTGCGGAGCCCTCCACTACGGCGTCTCTGCTCATCATATGGTGGTTTGGGGACGTTAAACTCCACACATTATTACTTTTCTCTTTGAGCACATCGTATGCAGTTCAATCTGGTTCCTTTCATTCACTGCTTTATTATTATTGTTATAATTTTTTAGTGCCGCTTTGTATGTGATCTGCCAATAACTGACCACGTTCTTCACTACAATATCCCCGCGTGTGCGTTTTTTTAACCATGGACGTGAGACAGCGGATATTCATAATCATTTTCTTTACACTTCTTGTTGAACGTTACGCCGTGAGGGTTCATCAGAGCGCATGTGGGTTTTCGAGAAATCACTGACGCGAGCGCACATATTCTTTTGTCTAAAATTCGTTGAGAGCGTGTACAGGCACTTCTTTCTACATCTCTTTGATACACTTTTATACTTTCGTATACATCTATTTCATGTACTTTTGATATCTTTTTGAGAAGCTCTCATTCTTCTATGTCCCTTCTAAAGAAAGACAAAGACCTATGCATACGTCTCCGTCAGCTTATGCGAGAAAGTAGACGTGCCTCATTCCGAATGGATCAAAAGCGACACATATGCGGTTATATGTGGCTGGCAGAAGGTCGTAATTTAATATTCATTAGAGCGTCCGTACCCCCCAAGCTCAACTGTAACTTATGGACAACTTTGCATAATCTCTAAACTTAACACAGCTGATAAATTATGCAAAACAACTTGGACTTTGCGATGCATAATATAACCGTCCTGCTTCACTTAAGAACACCGACGTTAGGGCGAGTGGAATTTTCGTGGCGGAACACGGTCAGACGCCTGCAAAAAATGACATAGTTTGTCACCACCTCCTTCTGTCTCGGTTTCTGTGAGCTTCACAGTGTTTTTCTTTTTATTATGTGATCACTTGTCCGGGAGGTTAGTGACCCTGCTCATATGCCGCCTTATTAAATCGCTAAGCACTACATAAATGAGGTGCCATTGGACGCATAAGGTCCATTGCCCCTCTTCTATTCTTTTGAGTACGCAAGTTCATCGACTAGATTACAGTTTGGTTAGTTTCGTTCTGTAGCTTAGGTTGCGAAAATTAGCGTTGCTCAAGTTCGAACCATCGGGCTTGCGTGTATTTGCTACTTTTAAACTTTCTAGAATCTTGATTTTATGGCTTGCTTATTATTCAATGCACGCATTTTACTCGTATTCTGGGAACCTACGTTATAAAATGCACGCATTTTACTCGTATTCTAAGGTTGCTACGTTATACTCGCTGGGCGTAACCTCCTTGGTTTTAGAAAGGTTTATTGAGCGTTGGGCCGCAGTGTCATGAATACAGTGAACGAGTATATACCATGAACTCTAGGTGGTTAAAGGTTGGATGAAGACACGAAGCGCAAGCTGTTGGAAAGTGTGCGTGTGCCTCCTCTCGTTCAGTCCTTGGAATGTCCGCTGCATGGCGGTGCTTCTATATGAACAATATATGAAGAAAAGTTTCGAGATGGTGGTACTTGGTGTGTTGAATAAGTGCACGAACGGACACAGAGACATGCATGAACGGATGCAGGGGCTTATGCATGGACGAACGCAGGGACGGATGCATGAACAGACGCACACACGGACGGGCGGATGGACGCATGGACGGTCACACAGATGGACGCATGAACGGACGGAAGCAAGAACGAATGGACGGACGAATGCTTTGCCCCACTCTCCATCCTTCACTCCGTGGATATGCTGCCAATTTTTTTCTTCTTTGCTGATTTGTTGATGTAATTTTTGTAAGCATTCCCGTCTATCTATCTATCTATCTATCTATCTATCTATCTATCTATCTATCTATCTATCTATCTATCTGTCTATCTGTCTGTCTGTCTGTCTGTCTGTCTGCCTGTCTGTCTGTCTGTCTGTCTGTCTGTCTGTCTGTCTGTCTGTCTGTTTGTCTGTCTGTCTGTCTTTTGATCTCTCCACTCCTGTTTCTATGCCCAGGATGGCGAACTGGTTGTCCTAAACTGCTTAACCTACCTGTATTTTCTTTTTTATTATTTTAAGGGTGAAACTCCTTAAGGTCGATGCTTGTGCGTTGTCGCATCGTAGCCAGCTCCACTCCCACGCGTGTGAGTGGAGCAAGCATCTCTCGCCAGCACCGCCTCCACTCCTGAGTCGGTGAGGGCAACGGATGCAGCAGCCAAGCGCCTGATGTGATTGCTACGGGAGGTTAATAATTGGTGACACTGATCCGCTCTATAAGCGGGACATTCTAGATCGTAGTTTTTGCCACAGCTGCAGTGTTTGAGAGCTCTCATGGTTCGAGAAGAATTTGAACACCGCCTCCAGTATCAAAACGAGCATTCCCACGCCAACGTAATCGCAGTTAAATGGTGGGAGTAAAAAAAAAACAATCATGGGTCATTAAATTCAAGAAACACTGTCACCTCATTCACTAACGACAAAGCGGTGATAATGAAAGGTGAGCGAAATTCGCGTCTCACTACCATGTTCGGTGAGTAATAAAGCATTATGTTGTGTATATACCGTACCACGCCGTGTTTGTGACGTGTTTACATGATGATTGAGAGGACGAAATGTACAGATGAGTCACGGTTTCCCACCAGGGCTTCCTCCGTAACTTCGCCCACTCATCATCCTTAGATTATATTTGTGGAGTTTAACGTCCCAAAACCACCATATGATTATGAGAGACGCCGTAGTGGATGGCTCCGGAAATTTTGACCACCTGGGGTTCTTTAACGTGCACCCAAATCTGAGTACACGGGCCTACAACATTTCCGCCTCCATCGGAAATGCAGCCTCCGCAGCCGGGATTCAAACCCGCGACCTGCGGGTCAGCAGCCGAGTACCTTACATCCTTCACTTCGTGAATAGGGGGAGATTTATTTTTCTCTACATTTTTCTTTCCAACGTCATATATCAGCATACTAGTAGTGCGTCTAAGCCGCACGACCATCATCACCGTCATGTTCCCGCCAACTTTTAACTCCACATATGTCCACTGCACCTAATTTGAACGAGACAGCGTTAAAGAGATCGTTTCGCAGAAATTCCGGCATCGGCGTCGGTTTCACATTCATTGACTGTAAGCGAAATGCCACCATCTTGTGCATGACGGAAAAAGCAAGAAAGATGCAAACAAAATAAATAATAAAGAATTCTGGGTTTGAGTGGTAGTTCAAACCCGGGTCAGGCGCGTGGCAAGTGGTTGTTCGACCACATAGCCAAGCGGTTATTTTTAAGATGATGTACCAGAGTGGATTGTGCACATTCAACCATTGTTTCGTATGATGAAGTATTGTTCAATACTCAGCTCAGAGCTGGTGGTTCCTCATGGCATTATGTGGCGGCATTTAGTGGTACCCGTGTATTTTGTCGAGTATGTAAAATGTGAACAGTCATGATATGCAAGGCACAACGCCACGCACATGCTGGTGAATGCAATGAAAATAACTTTCTCTGCTTGGAAATGCAGTGAAAGTACATTTCATGTGCTTTACAAACGCACACGTCCTGTATACATGTTTCGCAATACATAAAATATTACAGTAATGCCGCCTGGTGCAATCTTACATTGCCATCTGGTGTCAAGACATGTGATTATTATGGTGATTTCGTGATTTAGGCTAAAGCCGGTCACCCACTACAGAAGACACACACGTTATTGCACGTATTCCGTTAAGTCCATGAAGTTGGGTTATGGCAATTTCGAAAAGAGTTCGTGTACTAAGTGTTTGAACTGCGCACTAGGGGCAAGATGTCACTCTAACGTTCAACTCTTAAAGGCAAAGCTTAAGGATCTTCTAATTTTGTCTACTTGTTGTTGCTCATATGAACGTGTGGCCCCCATGCAAGTCGCTTAATAATGCAGTTCAGTGTATATTCAAGTCGAAGCGTAACTCTTTTTTTCTGCGTTTATATACGAAAATCAGTGTTCATTACTGAATGAAAAAGGAAGCCTACGATTTCTCATCAACGTTTCTTTATTCGCAGTGTTCAGTTTTTTTTTTATGTTATCGCCGTAACCAGGATCTCCGTTGGCCGGTTATGTCGTCGAGGCAGCTCGTGAAATCTCTGAATTTTTGGCTTAGTTTCAGTGCAATTCAGTAGAAGTATATATTAGCATCAAGGTTGTCGAAACACCATGAGCAAGATCTTTAGAGATTTATTACGCACTGCTTACAAACTATAATCTGACGTCATCAATGGTATCTTCTTGCTCCCGCTTCATTTCTGGCCTACAAGCGCGTTATCTATATTCGGTAATGTTAACTATCACCAAAGAGACATTACAGTAGCACTATTTGCCAGTACAGCTGATTAAATACTTCCTAGTTATTATAAATTTCTGAAGACTCAATGGTTACCAGGCTGATAATATGTTGTTGAAGAGGTGATGATGCTGCGCTTTCATGTCACCGACTGCTTACTTTTACAGGCAATTAAAAATACTGAACACCAAATGCATGGTAAGAAAATGATTTGTCTCCCCTAAGCAACATGGTATTGTGTGAAAGCAGATTCTAGAACATCGTTCTGCGTGCGATGTTAGCACAGTTTTTAGGGCGTGTCGCTCAAATGTAAGGGGTGTGTCAAGTTCTTCTTGGGAGTGGGCCAAGGTTAGGTCGACAACACCTTAACACAATTTTGGGCGGGGGCCAAGTCAGTTCATACCCAAGACCAACCGGATCTATTGACGTTAAAATTCAGTCACGGTTGTTCCAAGGTCGAATTTCAGGTGAATCATGACATGTCCTAAACATGCTCAGTGCTACGAACTGCCATTTATATTCTGCAGAGATGTCACGAAATTGTGATTTTTTTCGTTGCATTGCTATGCCCTTCTATTCATTCATCGGAGTCCAGCTGAAGCATGATGTTTTTTTTTTGAAATCCGCGAAATATCGAAATGTTCTTGCACTAAAAGATAGCATAATACGCCATTTTGTTTACGGTGCGCTGTCCCGGGGCAAACACAATGCGAAAGTGGACGAACTCATGAGTAGTTCAATATTATAAAGATTCTAACGTAAAAAGAACACAATGCGAAAGTGGACGAACTCATGAGTAGTTCAATATTATAGAGATTCTAACGTAAAAAGGACAAGTTTATTCTTGCTCACCAGGGAACTACGCATTCACCTAGTAATGTGGAATGAACTGGAGACTTCAATGAGCGAAAAACGAAAAAAAAAGAGCGAGAACTTCAATGTCCACATCCGAGGGGAAAAAACACAAATGACCTTCCTTCATATTTATACTTTACCTCGCTTGTATGTCAATAGCTCTTGCAAGTTGCGACAATGCATAGGATGCTTTAGGCTGACTCCATCGATCGCACGCGAATGTCCACCTATAATCGATATTTTCGCTTAGTGCCTTTCAAATATATATAATATAGCTTACGACCGTGATGGAACACCAGAGTAAATATTGAAAACTTCGAACATCATGAATTAAAAAGCCCATCATCCCAGCGAGGGCGTAAGGCCTGCTTTATTTATTCCATGCAAATAATAAATTCGTGTCAGCCATCTGATCAGGTAAATATACGCAAAAATAGCCAGAATATTTTTTTCACATTTAAGGGACACTAAGCAGCATGACAGTAGCAATCTAACATAAACAAAACATTAACATTTTACAAACGTCATCATGTCTTCTCTTCTTTTATTACTACAGGTGTAACATTATTCTGAAGAACGTTTCATAGTCATGAATGTGTAGGTACATGTAAAAACTATATTTATGGGCACTTTCCTGTGGTAACTTCTGCGAGCACCTTTGCGCATTGGACTCTGCCCTTGGAAGTATTCTTTATATGTCAGAGATCGTATGAGCACAAAATGCTTTTGATAATTTTTTCGTCCATACTTGCTATCCTATTCTCTATTGTTTTTCTTACTTTTTTATTGTTCTAAGTGTTACTATCACGTTCATGAGATAGCCAACTCTAGCGCAGCCTACCTTGTTTAAGTATTGTACGTAGAAAAAAAAAACAATTTCCCGCTGTGTTTTTTTTTTTTGTCAAGAGTTACGGCTATCCTGGTTTCTTCTTTATTTTTACTTCAGTCCTTACTTCAGCTGATCTTGTACTAGAAGGTAGCCGGAGCAAAAGTTGAACGAACAAAGAACAGACGGGCTCAATGGTGAGTGACAGCTGCACGATCCCTCATGTCCCGTCGACAGCACGTCGCCAAAATCTTCTGCTCTCGTCATGCTTCCCTCTTTCTGGCCTGTACCTTCCTATGCCTCGCGTCTGTCGACCACCGACAACCCTCTTCTATCATCTCACTAATCTCTGCCCATTTATCACTTCCTGCGCCCTCGCGTTCTGGTTATTTGGCGACGAACCTATCGGTGACGAAGTGGGCAGGCCCTCCGATATTGAACGTGCTCTCTCAAACACCTACTCCAGCGCAGTGTTCAGTGGAACCCCACGCACGCGCGCCACTGGTTCGGTGCGACGGTTCACTTAGCCTTCGTATACTTCATTTCATTTTGTTGGCATTTCCTTCGCCGCTTGCGCTGATGACGGGGTATCATCTCAGTCTGGTCTCCATTGGTGCGCCCATCAACATTACTCGTTATTGTGCCGGAAACATTACCTAAGTGAAAAAAAATATGGCAAACGCCTTCATTATAATTGTGTGTTTGTGTGTGTGTCAAGGCTGAAGGGGGGGAGGGGCAAGCTTAAACTGCCTCCTGGGTGCAGCATCGACGGGCATGAAACTTGTATTCCGGGCATCCTTCAGTCCCTTGACAGGAATATAGTATCGTTTGGTTGGCTCACTGATAAAGGGAAGCCTTCGCACAGGCTGGCCTGGTAAGTTATCCGTGTTATAGATCTTTCGCTCATACCACTTCTAGCTTGAAGTTATAGCCCTAGTTCAGAAGGAAGAGAAGGTATGCTTTTGTTCAGGGCTCTGGTATTTGGCGAAAAATACATTTTCTGGAGAACAAAACTTGTGTCTCATCGTGTAGGCTGATGGGGCAGGTGGGGGCGGCTGTCCCGTTTGCACGCCCCTGCTCATGCACGAGAGCAGGCCACGGGTAGCCGAGCGTGGCACTTTAATTCATTCCCTTCCTTCGTTTATTGCGAGAGCTATCAGATGGACACGCTTGTTTCATTTTTATATAACACTCTCGGATAATATATATATAATATATATCGGAGAAAAAAATGAATAAGAGGCAAAAAGTCTACGGCAGCCACCGGACTCAAACAGGCGACCCGTCAACCCCTCGCTCCTCAGCGCGCTGCGTTAACCAACTTGTTGCTTAACGCAGTATTCAAACCGCCTTCTCGTAAGCATACCGTCATTGAAAACCATTAACTGTTCAAAAGAACATTAGCTAAAACTGCATAAATAGGCGCCGAAGAACGTGTATTTTACTTATTGTTTGCTGCGTTTCTTGTTTGCTTTTACTTATATTTTTTGTCTGCTCACTCCCCTCTGTAACGCCTTTGGCCTTGAAAATACTAATAAATTAAATGAAATGAAACTGAGCCACGCTCTTCAACTGTCCATCGCACCAACGGCGGGTCATGCATATACAACATTTACAACTGGCTTACAAAAGAAACATTCTTGAATAAAGTATATCCTTTGTTCGGATAAGCCATGCATGCTTTATTTAGACATTGATGTGTCCGACGACTCGATCAATGCAGGGATGGGCCCACTGCAGTGCATACGGCTGGATTAAAGGGGCAATTCAAAATGTCTCTGGCTCCAATTTCACCCTAAAGCAACAGGAAGAATCGCTCGCATCAAGTCCAGGATCATTCAGGAAGTTGCCGGTCCTGTCGTGCATGTGAAATCGGTTCCCTTCGAAATGCGCACCGCCAGTATCACTTTTAGGCGGACAAACTAAACTCGCTGCCCCCGATGAGTTGTCGTAACGCTCGTGCGGTTAGAACATAGCACGGCTTCGTCATCACACCAGTATACATCTCACCAGGAACATTGCGGACTGTCGTAATGAACGTTTTGCTGCACGACTTTCGTGTGGTGTGCCTACAGGATGGGCTGGTGATAGCCACGGGAGACTTCAACGTTAATGTATACTTCAACGTAAAAACTAGTGACTTGTCACGTTTTTGGATGCCGAACCTAGACATCGCCTCCTATTGGATGACGTCTCGCAGTCAACTTTTCACAACAACACTTGTTTAGATACTGTGGTTACTGCATTACTGTCAATTTAAGCACAATCGACCATGTTCGCTACAATTAGTATGGTTTCTCAATCCCATATATCTTTACTTCGTGGCCCGATCTCTTGCTATAGCAGTAATTTCCTTTTATCTTGTGCCGAAAGCGTGACTTTCTTTCCACTTTTCCTGCACGTTGCACAAACAAACATTCGCGAATTAACCACGCACATATTTACTGGTCACTCGAGGAAAATCGGGGGATTGACGGCCAAAACAGTCCGTGGTCGGCACACGTTTTGTTCCGGCTTCATCATTAGACACTGTTTTTTTTCTTTGGCGCTGCCTTCGTAACGATTTATTGTAATATTGATAGTGAATGTAAACTATGTCGTTTGAGCGACGATATCGGTTTTGCCGGAGTAATAGCACCGTGCGCTGGATTAACCCTGAGAATTAAGTCTCGCATGCGTACTTTTCTTTTCATATTGTATTCAACCATGTAAGGTATTGTGGTGTTTCTGCCGCTTCTACTTTTTTATTCTTTTTCAGTCTTATTCTTTCCCTTGTTCAAGCAGATAGGCGCATTGCCCCATATGAAACGCAATTATAATACCACTTTTTTTTTCTTTTTCTTCTTCCGTAAGGTTTTCAGAAGTTCTCCCCAATAATGAAAAACTCCATATACACCTGGGTACGTGGTCGAGCCGAGATTTCTACTAGTGGTCTATTCTTCTTTAAGACTGGAGTGCTGGAAGACAAAACATTTACAGTTGCTCTAGATACACACTTTTAATGTAAGTTTACTGTTTATACGAGTGAAGATCTTGGCGAGATGGTCTTGTTGGTACATAAGTCTGGCACACCACAGCGTAAAAACACGTGACGGAGAGAAGGAACGCCAACGACGTCGTCGTTGTTTGTTTTCCTCCCGTTCATTTTGTGCATTTGTGCTGTACTTTGCCAGGAGTCCAAATAACTTGACTCGCTCGGACATTATGTGCCACGTTAGAGTTTCATCTTAAAACTGCCCCGTTATGCCATTGACGGTGCCGTTACGGTACCCCTTTTTTACAACCCTCTCGCGTATAGGACGCCACGTACCAAACAGGCCGTATGGCTTCTCTTGCTCAATATATACGACTCGAGACCCTACATTGGGCTTCAAAAGAGGATTTTATTCTGTTAACGTCCCCGCCTTGAAAACATAAAAGAAACAAGAAGGTAACGTTCGTCCAAATTCCACTTAGCCTAGCGAACGTTTTTGTTTCGCAGTCTTGCATTACGCCAACCTACGGAGACATCTTTTTTCGCCCGATTTTACGGGCTCTTTTCTGTCGGGCCCACTTCCTAGCCTCGGGCAAATCTATGGCGCGAAGCCGTGATGGCTACGGAGAATTCATGTCTTGTAGAAGCCACGGGCAGACAAAAGGGTTTGCTGAGGGCCGCCGTTACCACATCTTTCATCATCCTAATGCACGGCCGCAAGCGGCAGAGCCGTCGTCTTTCTTTGGTCGCGAATGTTTGTTCTCTCGCAAGCCGAAACGTGCACACGAGAGGAACACGTACGGATCAAAAAAGGAAAATCTCTCTTCTGCTGACTGCGGACATTCGCGGCTGTAGCCATCCCCTCTCGTCCCGTGTTGGAGAATAAGTGAATTCCGATCTGTGCATTCCTAATGCACCCGCTCCGGCCGAAAGGCGCCACTTCGGGCGCGTGTGTAACCGTCCTCAGACATCACGTGTGTCGTATGCCCTTTTGCTTTGTGCAGCGCCCCCTCCCCTCCCTCGTCCGTTCCGTTTCCCCGAAGAACTCCGAAACGGAGAGCCTCTCGTCCATCACGCACATCACGACACCGCATTCCCGCACATTTCGCGAAATGCGCTGTTATCTCTGTGACGTGCCGCGCTACTACGGGGCGCGTGCTGAAGCCTGGCGCTAGAGGGCGTTACCATCAGAATGACTGTTGGAAGATCTCGCTTTTCCGACTTGCAGCTGTACTGTACAAGCTCGATGGTTGAAAAGCCTCGGTTTGTTGTCGGGTGATATTCTTATGTGCTTTAAAAGGCGATAGTCTTTCCTAGGGTACTTCGACGCAAAAAGTTTGTCTGTCTGCCTTTCTGTTTGTCTGTACATTTGTCTCTTTGTCCGCAGTAACGATACCTCAAACGAAGCCAAGCGTTACCCCTAACCGCCAACCCCATCTGCAGCGTTCACCAATAATGCCCATGTTTCAGCGTTAATACTTATGCGATTGTCAAATAAAAAGCATTTATTGCACATATCTGCGGAACCATAACAGGTCAGTATTTTGTGTGTGTGTCTTTTTACTAAAGAAGTGACACTTAAGTCATTTTAATGACCGCAGCGTTTATCCCGCTGCACTGACAATGCAACGCGATGCTCAAAAAGGCGTGTGTTTCCAACGCTTTACTATAACGACACAGTGGCGGCTACTGCCCGTCGCTTTGCATTCTACACCTTATCGCCTTCGAGACAGATTCGCACCTTTCTCCCACTGACCCCCATCAAAAAAATTGGCCCCGCATCTGCATGTTACACCACAAACGTCGTCGAAAGACGATAGTCTTGCGTCTGGAGAGAGTGAACAAAACGATTATTTGATGTTCTGCGCCAAAAAAATGGTGTATGGTATGCTGGAGGTGCTGCGTTAGACTGCCTCGAGCGTGCAGCGAAGGCGAACAAGCGCATCAAGTCACGTCACACGTGAGACATGAGCGCCATCTGGCAGTTAACCTAAAAAATGGGGTGCGCGCCGTGCGCGCCCGTCTCTGAGGTGATAAGGTGCAGAACGCAAGGTGACGGGGAGGTGCCACCACCGTGTCATCTTAGCAATGTGTTGGAAACACTTGCCGTCTCGTGCAAGCGTTGCATGGCCAGTGCAGCGTTATAAAGGCTACGATCCTTAAAATTACTTATGTATGCATTTTCTAGTGAAAAATACACATACATAATATTGACGTGTTGTTGTGGTGCCTCAGATATGCGCAATAATAGCTTTTTAATTTACAATCGCACAAGTATGAACGCTGAACCTTGAGCAATATTGGTGGGCGCTGTGGATGGAGTCGGCCGTTTGGAGTATCGCTTGGTCACTTTGGTGCTGTTTAGGGTACCGTTAAGGGTGGACAAACAGACAAATCTACAGACAGACAGACAGACAGACAGACAGACAGACAGACAGACAGACAGACAGACAGACAGGCAGGCAGACAGACAGACAGACAGACAGACAGACAGACAGACAGACAGACAGACAGACAGACAGACAGACAGGCAGGCAGGCAGGCAGGCAGGCAGGCAGGCAGGCAGGCAGGCAGGCAGGCAGGCAGGCAGGCAGGCAGGCAGGCAGGCAGGCAGGCAGGCAGGGCAGGCAGGCAGGCAGGCAGGCAGGCAGGGCAGGCAGGCAGGCAGGCAGGCAGGCAGGCAGGCAGGCAGGCAGGCAGGCAGGCAGGCAGGCAGGCAGGCAGGCAGGCAGGCAGGGCAGGCAGGCAGGCAGGCAGGCAGGCAGGCAGGCAGGCAGGCAGGCAGGCAGGCAGGCAGGCAGGCAGGCAGGCAGGCAGGCAGGCAGGCAGGCAGGCAGGCAGGCAGGCAGGCAGGCAGGCAGGGCAGGCAGGCAGGCAGGCAGGCAGGCAGGCAGGCAGGCAGGCAGGCAGGCAGGCAGGCAGGCAGGCAGGCAGGCAGGCAGGCAGGCAGGCAGGCAGGCAGGCAGGCAGGCAGCAGGCGGCAGGCAGGCAGGCAGGCAGGCAGGCAGGCAGGCAGGCAGGCAGGCAGGCAGGCAGGCAGGCAGGCAGGCAGGCAGGCAGGCAGGCAGGCAGGCAGGCAGGCAGGCAGGCAGACAGACAGACAGACAGACAGACAGACAGAGACACAGACCAAAATTTTTGCGACGAAGGTCCCCAGGACCCGTCTTTAAAAGGTAGACGACAAATCTCCGCTCACCCATGTGGGCGCTTGTGGAGCCACCAAAAGCTGGCGTTTTCTGGGCGTTTTAGGCGTGTCATTGATATATCTGGTGGCAGTTGTTGTGATTGTATTTTTTGTGTTTTCTTTTTATATTATAACGTTTTGGTGGTCATCCAACGCTACACGAAAAGTGACAGACGCCCTAGCGACGACGTCCGAAACGGTGGGGTGCTGTGATCTAAAACTGTGACCTAAACCTTAATTGTCTTGCTGGCAAAACGGCACTTTTTCGTGTTCAGCTGAAGGCCAGCCATACCAAGGCACATGAGGACTTCGTCTAAATGGTGTAAGTGTTGAGAGAAGGTTGACGAGAAAACAATGATGTCGTCCAAATAGCACAGGCAGGTTTTCCACTTCAGGTCAGGCAAAATGGTATCAATCATGCGTTCGAATGTTGCGGGTGCGTTGCAGAGGCCGAAGAGCATTACATTGAACTCGTAATGTCCGTCTGGTGTCGAAAATGCCGTCTTTTCTTAATTGTCCTCATGCATCGGTATCTGCCAGTATTCCGAACGTAGATCGAGACTCGAGAAGTATTGAGCTCCCTGTAGTGAATCCAAGGCGTCATCTATACGTGGCTCAGGGCATACATCCTTGCGCGTTATCTTGTTTAGCGCCCGGTAATCCATGCAGAAGCGCAAAGAGCCGTCTTTTTTCGAACTAAGACGACAGGTGATGACCAAGGGCTAGCAGAGGGGCGTATTATGTTCCGTCTCAACATGTTGTCAATGTTTTCTTCAATGACCTTCCGCTCAGCTACTGATACGCGATATGGCCGACGACGAATGATTGACGTACCATGAGTCTCGATGCGATGCGTGGTGACGCACTGTCCAGATACGGGTGAATGGACGTCAAACAAAGCTTCGTGCTTAGTCAGCAATGTAAACAGTAGTTCGGTCTGTGAAGGGGTCAGGTCAGAGCTGATGCTAGTTTTGAGGGTGGAGGTGCATGGGGAACGTACAACAGGGAGATCTTCAGGAGAAGCGTCTTGAAAAGTTACTACAGAAAAAAGCTCCGGCGTAGCGACGCAAGCCAACGCTAAGCCCTTCGGAATAAGAATTTTTTCGGGCGTTGGGTTTGTTGCGCAAAAGAATGCGAAGCCATCGTCGAAACGTATCAGACCTGATGCGAAGGCTATTCTTCAGGTGACACAGTGTACGGAGGGTTGTACGAGCACATCGCCGTAGTCAATGACATCAGACAGAAGAGTAACAATTTGCTGACTGTGCGGAGGTAGCTCAGTGTCTTCTGCAGCATAAAAACGAAGCGATGCGTCATCTGCGTGGAGCGAATAGGCGGTATCGTTCATTTGTACGAGGCGTTGCCGGCAGCTGATGGACGCGGACGCCGTTGAAAGAAAGTTCCATCCTAATATTAGTTGTTGAGTACACGAATTAAGCACTGCAAATTAAACATAATGGAGAAGTCCATCAATGTAGAGACGAACAGTGCACATGGCGGAATGTCGGATGGCGTCCCCTTGAGCAGTGAGCAACGTAGGTCCATCGTAGGGCGTAGTAACTTTGCGAAGACGCGTACCCAAATCTCTCTGTAAATGACTGAGAAACTAGCACCAGTGTCTATAATTCTTTCAGTTTTATGCCTTCCACCGAAACAGATATCATATTATGAGGATGTTCTGGAGGATTTTTTTCTACTTTGCTAATTGCAGCTTTCCCCCCAGAAGCTGCGTAATTCGATTTTCTGGGTGATGGTCAGCGAACTGAGAGGCTGGTCGAAGTGGTGACGTAGAGCGACGGAGAGGGGACGGCGAGCGATGCCTGGTACCACTTCGCCGGCGGTATCGGTGGAACGAAGGCTGGAGTAACTGCGGCGACTTGCGCGTAAGTCAGTGGGGCTTTAGAGACGTGAGGGTTTGAGTACGCATTACCAGTCATAGCCGCCAACTCCTCCTTGATGACATTCCATAAATTTGTACTGGGGGTGTCAGAAGAAAACTGACGCGCTGGAAAACCGAGCGACTGCAGTTCCTCTCGTGTCATGGTGCGGATCATGGATCTTAACGAGGGGTCGGCAGTAGGGTTGTCAGGGATGGCTACAGGAGAATTCACCAGCTGCATCCGTGCGGATTCGAGCTCGTCCCGGCGCTGGAACATAACTACAATGCCAGCAACGGTACTTGCATCCTTTGCGACCAAAGCATTCAAGGCATCAGGCCATATGCCTTTGAGCAGATGGCGCACTTTGTCTGTCTCGGTCATGGAGGCATTGACGCGTCGACAGAGAGAGAGAGAACATCCTCGATATACGAGGTATAAGACTCGCCTAGTTGTTGTTTACGACCATCAAGTGTTCTCTTTGCCAGACTGGCTCGAACTGCCGGAGTAGCGAAGACTTGGCGCAGATGTTTTTTTGAAGACGTTGCAGTTGGGAAAGTCGATCGGGTGGTTGAAAAACCTAGTCTTCGCCACGTCAGTGAAATAAAAAGAGACGTGGTGGAGCTTGTGCGGATCATCCCAGTCGTTCGCTGCACTCACTATGTCATATTGGTGTAGCCAGTCGTCCACGTCCCCATTTCGGTGTCCTGCAAATATAGGGGGCTCGCGAAGAGTGAGTAGCTGCGGCAGTCGTAGCCGGAGGGATAAAGGAAGAAGCGCCCAAAGGATTCATCCTGCGGCATGCTGGTGGAAACGAAGCCCCAACGGCGACCTGAGCGAAGCTCCCGGAGGCAATGCAGGCAAACAGGAACGGGGAATCAAGGAGCAACCTCCACCACTTGCGACGAAGTCCTTTACACGCCTTTATTAGGCCTGGAATACGTGGCCAAAAACAGTCCCCTCCAAGGCACAGAACCAACTCGAGAGCTTTATCCACTAACGATGAAGATGAAGAACGCTAGGTGATGATGGTTTTGTACCAGGGATAAAAAAACGTGCTTTAAATGACCACAATATGTACTTCAGCTGTTCTTGGGGTTCTTGATTATGCAACTTTATATGCCACACTTCGCCGTCCGGAGGTTTGAGCACGTGAACTTTCAGCAGTGCGCTCAGCCTAGATAAAAAGTTGGCAGGTCCCTCGTACAGTGGGAATTTATAATATGCGAAGCGCGAATGAGAAAGGTTGATATGTCACTTCTAAATCGGCAAAACACTAAGAGGTGGAGGTAAATGATGCCGTTCATGACTTCCGTGACATGATTATCGTTTTTGAGTGTGTCTTTTATCTTCGCCATCTATTCGCGTCGCGTGACACCAAGTTTAGTATATGTGGAGCTTGCGAAACGACTTCAAGCATGCTATGAGCGTGGTATGTTGTCATGTTCTTACATGACACGCGTATCAGTATTATCATGTTTGCATCAATCATATACTTTCGTCTATCTTTGACGTCCCGAAACACTAAATTTGGTATATGTGGAGCCAGCAAAACAGCCACGAGCGCATCATGAAGGGCCCAATATACTCCAATGTAGCATTCACGCGTGTGCACGCTGGACACAGCGACGCTACGTTAGTAAAACGCGAGCACTCTATAGTCTGACGCCAGGAGCAACCGGTGCGACCAGCGTCCGTCGGCGCGGCCCTACGGCAACCGGCGCGAAATGCGACATGCTGCATTTCGCGCCGATGCGTTACCCAGACAACACTGCATCTCCCTCTTTTCGTGACACCCCGCAGGGGCGCCTGCGCAAGTAGGCGTTTGGTGTGTAGCGACACCACGGACCCGAGCTAACGGGGGAGTTTCTACTCCCTCCCACGCCTAGCCGTGCGTGGCTTTGCCGTGCCCGGGGAAAAGGGGATCCTGGGGGTTGAGCTGACGCTGGGTGATTGGACCGTTAAGGCCCCCTGGCAGAGGCAACACACCCCTTTGGCCCCGGCTTCACGTAGACGGCACCCCTGGGCTGACCCACCCAGGGGAAATCGGCAGTCGCCTTTTCCTATCTCTCTCTCCCTACATCTTCGTCTTTTGTTCTCACTTTACATATTTCCTGTCTTCTCCTCACTTCATTTTACTTCCAATTTTTCCTGGCGGCAAGGGTTAACCTGGTGTAAATATCCAAACTTGGATAGATATATTAGGTTATGGCAGTGGCGTACTACTGGCGTTGTGCAGACATGTTTACATGTTCTGCCACGTCCCCTTGTTGGGCTCCGCGGTGGGTGGTAGGCGCCACTACTGAAGGAACTGCACTTTTCTATGGGATCACGAAACCCCTTATCCATTGATCGCCCCTTCAAAAGGTGGCGCACCGAAGCAAATGTAATGTCAATTTCAGAAAAGCAAGACCATTTCCCTAAATACCACGTTATTCATTGCGAAAGCTCGGGCAAAAAAGCTCGCAACATCTCCCCATTCCTCGTGTCCAGGTGCCTAACCGAGACTATCGGAACTGGCTATAAGGCTACAAAGATGGCAAGCGGAGACTTGCTAGTGGAAGTTAAAGACAAGACACAGTTTCAGAAACTAGAAAAATTTGTAGCATTTGGGGACTGCCCGTAACCGTCTCTGCGCACCGAACGATGAACACTGTCAAAGGCGTTGTGTCAGACGATGACCTAAAAGACCTAACAAATGATGAGCTTCTTGCTGGCTGGAAGGACGAAAACGTCGTTCGCGTACAGCGTATCGTAGTGAGAAGAGAAAACAAAGAAATTCCAACCAAGCACATAATTGTGACCTTCGGGTGCTCCACACTACCGCAAGAATTAGTTACCGGCTATCTAAAACTGTCTGTGAGACCCTACATTCCGAATCCGCGGCGCTGCTTCAAGTGCCAAAGATTTGGACATGCTTCTCAGAGTTGCCGTGGGCAGCTTACCTGTGCACGGTGTGGTCACAGGCCACTCTGCAGATGATGACTGCAAGGCCGAACCCCACTGTGCGAACTGCGATGGAGAACACGCGGCGTATTCTAGATCCTGCACAGCATGGAAAAAAGAAAAAGAAATTATTACCATTAAAGTCACCCACAACATAAGTTTCCGCGAAGCAAGGCATCGGGTCTCCCCTTTCTATGCAGCAAAATCATTTGCTGAAGTGGTGCAACAGGGGGCAGCACCACGACAGCATCAGGTGGCCGCCCAAGCTACGCACAGCGTGCTGGAGCGACCGCCGCTTGCCCCTACTGCGGGAGCAGCCGAGGCTGCTCCGGCCTTACCCAACAAGGCCCCACCACGGGCGTCGACATGCATTGGCACGAGCCAAGGCAACGGGCAGACTGCGGGAACCCCGTCGACGTCCGGTGTAGAGGGTGTGAAGGCTTCGTATCTTGAGCCGAAGCACACAACACCCAGGGATTGCTCGGCAGAGCAACGGTCCAACGCTTCTCATGAAGCTATGGACACAACCGCCAGTCAAACGGCGCGTGCAGCGCCGAAGGAGCGGCGAGTTTCTCTCGACCGCTCCAAAAAAGACAAAAGACAAATTACAGGGCCTCCAAAAAGCCCTGTAAAATAAGTTTCGTTTTCCGTAACCTAAAAGGTTATGGTACCATTCTGTTTTGACTTTAGTATCACACGCATGTCACCAAGGTTTTATTGCCAACAAATCAATTCTTACTCCATTTTTCTGCTCAAGTTCACTGCCCAAAATGGCTTTTCTCCTCCATTGGAATTGTAGAGGACTCATTCACAACATAGGTGACATAAAAGATTTGCTAAGTAGTCTCTCTCCAATGGCTATGTGCTTACAGGAGACCAATCTGGGAGAAAAACACACCAACTTCCTCAGAGGTTTTACCGTAGTACGTCGCGATCGCGTCCACGCTAGCCGGTTGTCTGGTGGTGTGGCTATTGTCGTCAAAAGTGAAATTGCAGTGAGAGAGATCACCATCATCAGTCACATCGAGGCCGTAGCCGTCACCATTTTAGCTCACAAAACTATCACCATATGTTCCATTTATATCACCCCACACACGCATTTTTCGATTAAAGATATAGAGCATATTTTGGACCAACTGCCTGAACCGTTTGTTATCGCAGGGGATTTTAACGCGCACGGTATGCTTTGGGGAAGCAGTACAACTGACACCAGAGGACAAACCCTCGAAGATTTTATTCTGAACAATGACGTATGTCTTTTAAATACTGGTAGCGTCACCTACTGCTCCCCAAGCACAGGAGCCACTAGCTGCTTAGATCTAGCGCTGTGCTCACCTTCGCTCTTTTGCGAACTAAAGTGGAGCGTGATAGATAATGTCTATGGCAGTGACCATATACCTGCTCTCATAAAATTAACACAAACCCTCCCCACCACTCAATCCCGACCACCGCGTTGGAAACTACATCTGGCAGACTGGCCACTGTTCACTGAAAAAGCTGCCCTAGAAAAAGAGATGCTTGATGGCCTAAGCATAGAGGAAATGAACGAGACAGTCACCGCCTGCATACTTGCGGCAGCCGAACAAACTATACCACAATCCTCCGGCATTATAAAGAAAAAACTTAAACCCTGGTGGACAAAAGAGTGCACACAAGCTAAAAAAATGCAAAACAAGGAGTGGGGCATTTTTCGTAAACATCCTACAGGAGAGAACCTCCTAGCATTTAAAAAGGCGAGAGCAAAGGCAAGATTTATTTGCAGGCAGGCTGAAAAACTCTCGTGGAAAAAGTACATTTCATCCATCAACAGCTCCATCACATTCAAAAGAATGTGGGATCAGGTGCACAAGGTTAACGGCAACTACAGTTCATACACCATCCCCATTCTCTCAACCCCTGGCATCCAGACAACTTTAGGCGAACAGGCAGACCTACTAGCGCAGCACTTTTGCGCTATTTCGAGCTCAGCAAACTATTCGGCAGCTTTCCTAAAACATAAACAATCTACAGAAAAACAAAAGCTTCCTATTACAGGTTATCAAGACAGATCATACAACTCCCCCTTAACCCTGCAGGAAATTAACAGAGTGCTTTCTCAAGGTAAAAAAACAGCACCTGGCCCAGACAGAATACATTATCAAATGCTCGCCCATTTGTCCCAGGAAGCGGTGAAGGCATTGCTGCACTTCTTTAACGCTATTTGGATCACTGGCAGAATGCCAACAGAGTGGAAAAAAGCCATTATAATTCCATTTCTCAAAGCCGGAAAAAACCCTACATTACCAACAAGCTACAGGCCCATAGCACTTACAAGTTGTATGGCGAAATCCTTCGAAAGCGTTATTAATATTAGGCTAACATACATCCTAGAAACCGATAACTTGATAGATGTTCACCAATGTGGTTACAAGAAAGGATGTTCCACCACCGATCACCTCGTTCGCCTTGAACATACAGTACGAGAGGCTTTCCTGTACAAGCAGCACTGCTTAGCAGTATTTTTTGATCTTGAAAAGGCGTATGACACAACGTGGAAGTACGGTATTTTACGAGACCTGGCAGATCTTGGAATTCGCGGAAGGATGCTCAACTGCTTGTCCGACTTCCTATCGAACCGAACTTTTCAGGTTCGTTTGGGTACCACACTTTCAGAAACTTTTACTCAAGAGAACGGTGTGCCTCAGGGCTGTGTCTTAAGCACAACTCTCTTTGTCGTCAAAATGAACTCTGTGAACCAGGTCATACCATCTACTCTTATGCACTCACTATATGTGGATGATCTCCAAATAGCGTGCCGGTCATCTAACATGGCAACGTGCGAGCGACAGATTCAAATAGCACTAAACAAGCTAACACAATGGGCTAACAAAAATGGCTTCCGGTTTTCTGAGGAAAAGACGGTTGCTGTAGCGTTCTCCCAGAAACGAGGGTTACAACCAGACCCCGTACTGAAAATAAACGAAACAGTATTGCCAATAAAACATGAACAGAAGTTTCTGGGGGTCGTATTTGATAAAAAGCTCAATTTTCTTCCACACATTAATAATCTCAAGGTGAAATCCAACAACGCCCTCAATGTCCTCAAAGTCTTGTCCCGAAAGCACTGGGGTTCCGACCGTAAGTGCCTCCTGCTCATCTACCGCTCTTTAGTACGCAGCAAATTAGACTACGGTAGTATAATCTACGGTTCAGCAAAAGACTCGTACCTTAACCGCCTAGACCCTGTCCATAACAAAGGGTTACGCCTCGCAACAGGTGCCTATCAAACCTCACCTATTTCGAGCTTATACGCCGAAAGTAACGAACCATCCTTGGAATATAGGAGAACGAAACTAATGCTCACGTATGTCCTTAGAGTTCGTTCTTCACCAGAGCATATATGCCACAGTATTGTCACACGCTGTGACCTACGACAACACTACGCCAATAAACCAAACGTAATTAAGCCACTAATACTAAGATTTGAAGGAAAATTTCATGCCCTGAATATTCCTAACGAAGCACTCTCCATTGCCAGAAGGCCACCCAGTTTGGCCCCATGGAGTGATTTCTCCAAATTCTTGGATTTTTTACTCACACATATAAAAAAACAAAACACCCCACGTGAACATATACTACAAGAATTCCTTGCCTTACAACAAACGTACAACACTTACGAAGAATTTTATACTGATGGTTCGAAGACATCTGCTTATGTCGGAAGCAGTGTGGTATAGGAGCAACACACGAGCAAATAACTAGACTACCGCAGTTCGTATCCATCTACACCGCTGAGTGCTATGCGTTATGGATGGCAGTACGATACATTATAAGCTCAAAACATAAAAAAGCCGTAATATTTACAGACTCGTTAAGCGCGCTGAAAAGTCTCAATTATAAATCTCAGTATGAGCCATTCATAGGCGATATTTTAAACATGCTATCTCACACACCTGATGACCACACCATACGCCTCTGTTGGGTCCCGAGTCATGTCGGGATTCCAGGCAATGAAAGGGCCGACCAACTAGCTGCAACAGCAAAAAAGATGCGCGAGTCAAAAACCAACATACCTGCCAGATATGGGATTCAAGCTGTTCGACGGGCCACCATCTTTCACTGGCATCAGGAATGGAAATTACAACAAAACAACAAACTTCACCTAATTAAACCTGTTCTTGATGAATGGAAGACATGTCTTTATCAAGCGCGTTTTATCGAAGTAGTTATATGTCGACTACGAATAGGTCACACGCACATCACACATAATTACCTATTGGCAGGCGAAGAAGCCCCAACATGCGATAAGTGTCAGGAGCAACTAACTGTAATGCACATTTTAATAGCTTGCCCACATATGGAAACATTAAGAGAAAAACATTTCCGTATGTTTTACAGGTTAAATATTCCCTTTCATCCAATGCTACTCTTGGGCGATGACGCCCTAATACCTATAGCTGATGTGATCAGCTTTTTAAATGAAGCACAACTTCTGAACAAGGTCTAACTACACTAAACTATGCTACCGCTAGACATGGCAAAACTTGACTGATGTGACTCGTAGCACAGCCTCTTCGGAGAGGCATCTGCTGCAGCTGGAATTTACAACGAGGCACTTGCCTCCCTGCCCTTAGGTATAAGGACACGGGTATGGTATTAGTGCTAGGTAAAAGCCGTTACAGTTTAACATAACCTCATGCACCAACCATACACATTGACCACCCCGAGCATCACACACATAATCTTAGAAGAGATATATACTTCACGCGTTTACGGAGCCAATCCTTTTAGGCCTTTATACAGCCACGCTTCACCGCTCATCATATTCATATGTCATCGCCGTTAAGACATTTCAGAGTCATTGTCATAGCCCTGTTTGCTGTAAGTATCCTCACCATGAGTCTGGCGCAGCATAGCCTTAGTTGCTCTTGCGCCACAAAACCCAACATAACTAACTCTTTTCGTGACAGAGGGATGCCGGACGCGCTGAAATGCGCATGCATCAAAGCAACCCACCGCGGTACGCAGTGCGTGGCATGGCAACGTCAGTGTAACCCGACAAAATAAACGCCGGTGAGCACGCGCACCGCGTCACGTATAAATATATTGGCGCTTTAACTGTGGCATCTAGTCATATTATCATGACACGCATCTCATGATTATTATAATTGCACCAGTCACAATACCTCGTGATCCATTGACGTCACGTAATACCAAATTTGGCATGTAGAGCTAGCGAAACGGCCGGGAGCGCATCATGAGTATGGCATGTAGTCAGGTTGTTACATGACACGCATCTCATGATTATCAATATTGCACCAGTGTCATTCCTTAATTCGTCATTCACGTAACGTAATACCAAATGTTTATAAGTGAAGCTAGCGAAACGACCGCCAGTGCATGTTGAACGTGGCATGTAGTCATGTTGTTACATGACACGCATCTGATGATTATCATGTTAGCACCAGTCACCTACCTTCGTCATCCATGCACGTACTGTATTTCCAAATCTGGTATATGTGACGCAGGCAAAACGCCCGCGAGCGCATCATGAGCGTGGCATGTAGTCACGTTGTTACATGACACCGATGTCATGATTTTCATGCTGGGGTCTGGCGTTTTTGTTTGCTGTGCAATCATGCCATACCATACCAGTTTTGCAACATGCAACGTGAACGAAACCACCACTAGGGCTGCAGGGCCATGACATGTAAATCATCACATTCATGACATCAGCGCCATGATTATGATGTTATGGCTTGTAAAATAGGTTCTTCATACAGTCATGTTATGCCATACCAAGTTTGGTATCGATAACATTAGCAAAATGGCCAGGGGAGCTATAAGTCGTAGGCGGCTAGATAGATAGATAGATAGATAGATAGATAGATAGATAGATAGATAGATAGATAGATAGATAGATAGATAGATAGATAGATAGATAGATAGATAGATAGATAGATAGATAGATAGATAGATAGATGGGTAGATAGATGGGTAGATAGATGGGTAGATAGATGGGTAGATAGATGGGTAGATAGATGGGTAGATAGATGGGTAGATAGATGGGTAGATAGATGGGTAGATAGATGGGTAGATAGATAGATAGATAGATAGATAGATAGATAGATAGATAGATAGATAGATAGATAGATAGATAGATAGATAGATAGATAGATAGATAGATAGATAGATAGATAGATAGATAGATAGATAGATAGATAGATAGATAGATAGATAGATAGATAGATAGATAGATGGGTAGATGGGTAGATAGATGGGTAGATAGATGGATGGATGGGTGGGTAGATGGATGGATGGGTGGGTAGATGGATGGATGGGTAGATAGATGGATGGATGGGTAGATAGATGGATGGATGGGTAGATAGATGGATGGATGGGTAGATAGATGGATGGATGGGTAGATAGATGGATGGATGGGTAGATAGATGGATGGATGGGTAGATAGATGGATGGATGGGTAGATAGATGGATGGATGGGTAGATAGATGGATGGATGGGTAGATAGATGGATGGATGGGTAGATAGATGGATGGATGGGTAGATAGATGGATGGATGGGTAGATAGATAGATGGATGGGTAGATAGATGGATGGGTAGATAGATGGATGGGTAGATAGATGGATGGGTAGATAGATGGATGGGTAGATAGATAGATAGATAGATAGATAGATAGATAGATAGATAGATAGATAGATAGATAGATAGATAGATAGATAGATAGATAGATAGATAGATAGATAGATAGATAGATAGATACGTGCAATGTCGCCGAAGTTCACTAAGAAATGCTTCGCATTTAAAAGGTTAATGTCCGACGAGTACACGAACGGCTCGGTACAGTGTGACTTCACATAGGAACGACAGAAAGATAGCATGCGAGTCCAACCGATCGATAACCACCGGCGTCCTGCAAAGACCGCGTTAACGAAGTATACATTATACTTGTGGAACGCTATAAATAAGGGAAATTTCCTACGTATGCACTCAATCGTTTCCTGAATAATCTGATACCGATATATATCCGGAAAACTATGCAAAAAAGCTGGTTTCCTGGCTAAATTCAGCACTTTACGCGGGACCTGAATAAGGTCGTACTAAAACAACTCTGAATGTTCATTTGATTGATATGTGTGGTTTAATGCTTCACACGCCCTGCCGCGGTGGTCTAGTGGCTAAGGTACTCGGCTGCTGACCCGCAGGGCGCGGGTTCGAATCCCGGCTGCGGCGGCTGCATTTCCGATGGAGGCGGAAATGTTGTAGGCCCGTGTGCTCAGATTTGGGTGCACGTTAAAGAACCCCAGGAGGTCGAAATTTCCGGAGCCCTCCACTACGGGATCTCTCATAATCATATGGTGGTTTCGGGACGTTAAACCCCACTTATCAATCAATCCCCACTGTTGTGGTCTGGGTCCTGTGGGTCTCGTCGTTGGTAGCTGGCTCCCATCGGACTCGTCCCTTATAGCGAGAAGCAATGCTTATATGGGAAAACAGAGAACAGACGTTTATTTACATTAGAGAGAGGTCAATAAGAAAGTTTAGATATATAGTGGCGTTCTTCGTACATGGCGAGCTCTCCACTCGAAAAAGCACCGAATGAGCCGTGGGGGCTCATTATAAAGGGTCTGTCCTCCCCAGATCCCTAGATCGGGGACCGCGTACAGATGGCACCGTCCAATCACGGACCACACATTACCCGCGAGGGTGACGAGCACGCACGGTCCACGCGAACGTTCAAAACTGAAGCGTGGTCACCGCACGGCCATGTGGCACGAACGCGGCTCCCCCCCCCGTCAAGGTGTGTCGCTGGGCGAGGGGTCTGGAGTTGATGACTGCATCCATCGAAAGGGCCGCCGTAAACAAGCTTCAAAGGGTGCCGAACGACTCGTTCAATTAGCGGGACGATTCCCGGCCGCCGCCGCCGCCGTCATCTTCCAAAGAAGAAGCTGCACCGGTGGTCTCCCGAACTGCTCACGGCGCCGCGGCGGCAGGACGCCGCACCCTCCGGCCAGGTGGGAACAATACATGGCGGACACCGGCCGCCCACCCGTTTGGCGACTCAAAAGGAACATCAAAAGGAACGCCGATCCATTGTCAGACCTGGCGCCGGTCCTAACAGCCTCTCCGCCGGGGAAAGAAGATCCCGAGGTGCAGTGGCCAGCAGGTACTGTGCAGCGGGATCTGTATTGCAGCTTGTCGGCTCTTCCTCTATTATTTTTGTCCCGAACACTGGATCCGATGATCATTGACCAAGAGGGCGTTGCTCGCAGGGATGAGGTGACCCCTCTCCACCATATTTTCCGCCCACCACCAATGAGGAACTGCGGAAACTGCGCCGAAAGCACACCCACACACGAGCAAGCACACGGCAATTCCCTACTCAGAATCACCAGACTTAGATTCACCTGTGGAAGTCATTTCCTTCTACCTCAACTTTATTCCTGTGGCCCCCGCCGAGTCGCAACACCACATCAGCCACTTTTGAAGACATTAAACAAAACACTTGACACATGTTTGGATAAATACAGAAAACTAGTGGGCCTCAAATCGAGGATAGAAAGCAGAAAATCGTTTTGAAGCCCTCGGGGTACTAGGGACAACGACTCAGACCATCTGCGTTGCTGTTGAGTTTACCCTTCTTGTAATGGATATCAAAGGTGTATTGTTGAAGAGCTAAGCTCCAGCGCAAAAGACGGCCGTTTTTCGATGACATGGACTGTAGCCATGTGAGGGGACAGTGGTCAGTCTCTATTGTGAACCTAGAACCGGCGATGTAGCAAGCTAGCTTCTGCACAGCCCAAACAACGCAGGCACATTCCTTTTCTGAGGCACTGTATGCTTCCTCACGAACAGAAAGCTTTCTACTGGCATACAGTACAGGGTGTTCCTGGTCGTTCTCTCCCCTCTGACAAAGCACGACACCCATACCCCGGTCGCTGGCGTCACACTGAAGAATGAACGGCTTAGAGTAGTCAGGCGCGCTCAACACTGGCTGACTTTTTAGTGCCTTCTTTAGCGTAGAAAATGCATGTTCCTTGGCCCCATCCCATTTTACGGTCTGGGGTTCAGTCTTTCTAAGAGCGTCTGTCAAGGAACTTGCAATGTCAGAGTAACGCGGGATATACCTTTGATAATAACCGGCCAATCCAAGAAACGACCGAATGTCTTTCTTGGTTCGTGGTTGGGGAAAGTTGTCTATTGCGGCCAGCTTTACTTCTGACGGCCGGCGGTAGCCTTGGCCTATTACATGCCCTAGATAAGCTACCTCAGCGCGCCCCAATTGGCATTTCGCAACCTTCACTGTTAAGCCGGCCTCACGCAGACGACATAGCACAGCTCGCAAGTGTTTCATGTGGTCTATCCAGGAAGAAGAAAAAATAGCAATATCATCTAGGTACGGGAGGGCAAAGTCCTCCATACCCTGTAACACTTTGTCCATTAGGCCAGAAAAGCAATAAGGGGCATTCTTTAATCCAAAACTAAGGACCTTCGGCCGAAATGTTCCCATCGGGGAAATAAACGCCGCAAGCCTACTAGCCCTTTCAGTTAGAGGCACCTGCCAGTATCCCCTGACTAAATCCAAAGTCGAGATGAAATTGGCACTGCTGACTTGCTCAAGCCTTTCCTCAATATGCGGAATTGGATAAGTTTGGTCCTTTGTAATCGAGTTGAGCCTCCGATAGTCAATACACGGTCGCGGCTCTTTCCCTGGGACCTCAACCAAGATCAGAGGCGAGGTGTAATCACTCTCTCCTGGCTCGATCACTCCTAGCTCGAGCATTCGGTTTATCTCCGCGGCCATTATTTCCCGTTGCCTCGGGGAAACGCGGTAAGCCTTAGAACGAATTGGTTCCGAAGATGTCAGCTCAATATCATGAACTAGGGCTTTGGTTCTGCCAGGTGTGTCTGAAAATGTTTCTTTAAAGTCAAACAATAGTTCCTTCAGTTCCGCTTTCTGATCTGGCTCCAACTCCGCCTGCTCTACCAGGTTACTAATAGTCTCGCCAATGTCTTTGTTTTCTGTTGTTAACTCCGGGAAATCAATAGGCATTTCTTCCGGTTGATTGAGCGACATGTTTACAACGGCATGCCTCTGCTGGTACGGTTTGAGCAGATTAGTGTGGTACACCTGTTGCGTTTTACGCCTTCCCAGTCCAGTAACCAAGTAATTTGTGTCTGACAATTTCTGAACTACCTCAACAGGTCCCTCCCACTGGACCTGAAGTTTATTCTTCAGTGAGGGTTTCAGTATCATCACTTTTTCCCCCACTCGAAAGCTTCGCGTCCGGGCTGTCTTGTCATAATAGCGCTTAGCGTTGTTTTGAGCTCTGCGCATTTCCTGCTCCGCTAGTTCTTGAGCTGCGTGAAGTCGGTCTAACAGCTCAAGCACGTATGCTACTACCGAAGGGTCGTCCGCCCGGCCCTCCCAAGATTCTCGAACAATGCGAAGTGGGGAGCGAAGAGCACGTCCGTAAACAAGCTCCGCAGGCGAAAACCCTGTTGATTCGTGAGGAGCGATCCGAAGCGCGAACATAGCTGCGGGCAAGCAAGCCTCCCAATCCTCTTTTTGCTCATAACAAAGGGCGCGTAGCAGCCGTTTCATGACTGAATGTACCTTTTCTACAGCATTTGACTGAGGGTGGTACACTGAACTGTGGATGATTTTAACGCCACACTTTTCTAGAAATGTCGAGGTTAGTGCACTTGTAAAAACAGATCCCTGGTCGGACTGAATTTCTGCGGGGAAGCCTACACGTGCAAAGATAGATAAAAGCGCTTTAACTACCTCCTCCGAGCTGAGCTCCTTTAACGGTACTGCTTCCGGGAATTTCGTGGCCGGGCAGAGCACTGTGAGTATGTGCCGGTACCCGGACTGCGTTACAGGAAGTGGACCCACTGTGTCTATAACTAGCCTGCGAAACGGTTCTGTGATAATGGGGACCAGCTTCATAGGTGCTTTAGCCTTATCCCCTGGCTTGCCAACGCGTTGGCACGTGTCGCAGCTTCTTACAAATGCCTCCACCTCCCGAAAGCAGCCGGGCCAGTAAAACTCCCGTAACAAACATTCTTTTGTTTTTTTGATGCCGAGATGCCCTGACCACAAACCTCCGTGGACCAGGTGCAGCAGCTCCTCGCGGAAAGGATACGGTACGACTAGCTGATTAAACCGAACTCCTTTTCGACTTGTGTACTTTCTGTACAAGACGCCCCCCTTCTTGGTGAACTGAATGTTTTGCTTAGCCACCCCTTCCTTCGCGTCTGGCGTTAAGTTACGGAGAGTGGAGTCATTTTCCTGTTCCACTATCAGTTCTGTAGGACTTACATTTAACAGCTTTATAGTGCATTCTACTTCTCGAGATGCCTCGGATTCATCCGGTTTCTTACATCTTTCTTTAGATATTGTGTTTTGAGGCTCCATTATAGGGCGGTCCAGTTTCGTGCCAGGTAAAGAAGGCTCTGCCGCTGAAGCTGTTTCGTCTGCCACCGGATCTTTACAAACTGTCTGAGCGGCGAGCTCCCTTGCTTTGGATCGAGTTAAGGCCTGTACGATACCCTCACTGAACCCAATTCCTTTTTGTCGCAGCAAGTACTCTGATTTATTTGAGAACAAATACGGGTATTGCACTGGGAGATGTGCCGAAACGGCAGCTTCAGTGTCTAGAACACCGAAAGGGCCTTCGATGCGGACTCTTGCTACTGGGAGACATGCACTGTTTGTCTCTACTGCTTGTCTTATCCACGCGCATTCTCCTGTAAACTGACTCTCCTCGACATAGGACGGGTGCACTACATCCATAGTGGCGGCCGAATCGCGGAGCACGCGGCACGGTTGGCCATTCACGACTAGGTCTCGGATGTATGGTTCTAGCAATTTCATGTTTTCGTCATTACTACAGAGTGACATTAACACAACTTTCGGGTTCTTACAACCCAAAGAAATATGCCCCGTCTGTTGGCAGTTATAGCAAACTATCGGCTTCTTGGCCTCGAACGCCTTTTTCTGTTGCCCTTTCGCCCTTTTCTCGGGTGCTTCTTCCTTTCTCTTGTTTTTCTCATCACCGCTTCCTTTGGAGTCTAAACCCTCCTTCGGCATATACCGACCCGACTTTGTCCATCGCGGAGGCTTGTCGGCCCGATATTTACAAATCTCCCTCCTAGGGACATCCTTGCCTTCGAGGGCACGGCGATTTACGTACTCCTCTGCGAGCTCTGCCGCTCTCGTGATAGTATCTACTCCTTGTCTATCCTGAACCCAGTACCTAATGTTTTCAGGTAGACGCCGAAAGAATTGTTCCAACGCAAAACACTGCAGAGTCTTTTCCGCGTCGCCAAGCGCACCCTCCTCTCTAAGCCATTCCTCCAGATTTACCTTTAAGGTGTACGCAAACTCTGGGTATGACTCGTCTTTGGCTTTCTCGATCTCACGAAATTTTCGCCTGAACGCCTCCGCTGACAGTCTGTACTTTTTGAGCAGACTCGCTTTGACTCTGTCATAGTCGTCTGCGTCTTCTTTACCCATACGGGCTATAATGTCAGCTACTTCACACGGCAGCAGCGTAAGCAAGCGCTGGGGCCACGTGTTTTTAGCAAAATTTTCCCTCTCGCACGTGCGCTCAAAGTGCACCAGAAAAAGACCCATGTCCCCTCCTACCGCGTAGGATGGCATCAAATCTGTCATTCGGCGCTCTCTTTCTCGTGCCACTGCGCTAGCTCCGTTCATTGATTGAGCCTTTGCTAGTTCAATTTCTAGGCGTTTCATTTCCATACGATCGATACGTTCTCTTTCCTCTTTCTCCTCACGACGTCTCTGTTCCTCTTTTTCCTCCCGGAGCCTCTGCTCCTCTTTTTCCTCACGGAGCCTCTGCTCCTCTTTCCTTTGCGTAATAGCCTCCAAGCATTCGCTCAGCTCATCGTCATCTGCCCCGATCTTCTCGATGGCGTCAATGATCTCCTGCTTTCTTTTCGTCTCGGCAATTACCTGGCCCAGCTCTCGGGCCAACTCTAACAACTCTGGCTTTTTTAGTCCCTTCAAATTCATGGCGGTCCTTGGTGCTGCTAACTCTTTTAACTAAACAACTTTGACGTACTATCAATACTTCCGTCAACCGTTACCAAATCACTGCTTTGTTTACAATCCCACGCAAAGCCTGGTGATATCTCAGCAAACTTTGACGTACTATCAATACTTCCGTCAACCGTTACCAAATCACTGCTTTGTTTACAATCCCACGCAAAGCCTGGTGATATCTCAGCAAAGAAAAGCAGTGCACTCACCCTATGCAGTCATGAATTCGGACGCGTTCCTTCCCGTGTTGTCAGAGATGCCACGAAGCAGTTTTGTCCGACTCTAGGTCCTCCAGACAGCAGGTCTCAGCATTGCCTCCTGGTCGATGAGCTCGATCCCACCGCTGCCATCCAGTTGTTGTGGTCTGGGTCCTGTGGGTCTCGTCGTTGGTAGCTGGCTCCCATCGGACTCGTCCCTTATAGCGAGAAGCAATGCTTATATGGGAAAACAGAGAACAGACGTTTATTTACATTAGAGAGAGGTCAATAAGAAAGTTTAGATATATAGTGGCGTTCTTCGTACATGGCGAGCTCTCCACTCGAAAAAGCACCGAATGAGCCGTGGGGGCTCATTATAAAGGGTCTGTCCTCCCCAGATCCCTAGATCGGGGACCGCGTACAGATGGCACCGTCCAATCACGGACCACACATTACCCGCGAGGGTGACGAGCACGCACGGTCCACGCGAACGTTCAAAACTGAAGCGTGGTCACCGCACGGCCATGTGGCACGAACGCGGCTCCCCCCCCCCGTCAAGGTGTGTCGCTGGGCGAGGGGTCTGGAGTTGATGACTGCATCCATCGAAAGGGCCGCCGTAAACAAGCTTCAAAGGGTGCCGAACGACTCGTTCAATTAGCGGGACGATTCCCGGCCGCCGCCGCCGCCGTCATCTTCCAAAGAAGAAGCTGCACCGGTGGTCTCCCGAACTGCTCACGGCGCCGCGGCGGCAGGACGCCGCACCCTCCGGCCAGGTGGGAACAATACATGGCGGACACCGGCCGCCCACCCGTTTGGCGACTCAAAAGGAACATCAAAAGGAACGCCGATCCATTGTCAGACCTGGCGCCGGTCCTAACACCACTTGGGGTTCTTTAACGTGCACCCAAATCTGAGCACACGGGCCTACCGCATTCTCAGTGTTGCCTTCGGGGCAACGCTGAATGTTGCCGTCACACAAAGTAAATCGCACGCATAGTGGCAGCACGAACAATGACGGTGAGACATGAGAGGTGCCGTGTTTATGGTGGCTGGTCGGAGTTGGTACTTGAACTTTTTAGTAAAATTAACTTCAAGCTTGGCGAAGCCGCAGAAAGCACGGGAAGTCACTGCCATGTTAACGCAAGAAAAGCTTAACGCGAAATATTTTCTGCCTCGCTCGACAAAGCCTTCGTCGAGGACGTGGGAAATGACCCTGCCGCTGTGCGCGCCATTACGCCACGCTCTCACACCTTTATCGCAAAGACGCTCGCCGCTCATGTGTAGATTGTCATGAAACCCTGATAAAAACTAATCTAGGCAGTGTGTTAAAGAATGACCAAAAAAAGGCGTTGCACAAAACACAAATTAATCTCAACTTCCAGATTGTTTAGTGGTTCTAGAGTGTTCACACATGCTTATGCGAATGTCTTCTTCTTTATCTTTTCAGGTAAGCATTTCCTGGTATACACCATTGCATCAATGGCTGCGACTCAACTAGGACGCTTAGGGGAGATGGAAATTGGTAAGCCGCTACCTAAGCAACAATGGCGACAAGGATTCCAAATAATGCATTAATTGTTCTTTTCTGCTTTGGTTCTGATGGTTCTGGCTCCTGGGGGAGCTTGCTTGTCAGGAACTAATTTATAAGGAGATTGGACGAAAATCTGTGCGTGTACAGCTTCTTGCATTAGTAAAATATGTCTGATACTTTCACGAAAAAAATCACAGCACATCCATGGAGTGAATTATGATTGGTGCGGCGAAGCGTTCGTCAGTTCGTCCGTGCTTTCGTCCGCCCATCCGTTCTTGCTTCCGTCCATCCTTGCATTCGTCCATGCGTTCGTCCGTGTGTTCGTCCATCCGTGGGACTGTCGGTGCATCCGTTCTTCCGTGCCTCCCTCCATGCATCCGTCCGTACGTCCGTTCTTCTGTCTGTCTTTCCGTCTGTCCATGCGTCTGTTCATGCAGCCGACCCCTCTGTCCGTCTGTTCATCCGTCCGTCCCTCTATGCGTCCACCCCTCTGTCTGTCTGTGCGTCCGTCAGTTCGTCCGTCTATCTGTATGTTCGTCAGTCCGTCCATCTAGTGAACACTCCAAGTACAGCCACCTCATATCTTTTCCTCGTGTATTCATCATATACAAGTGCCGCCATGCAGCGGACATTCTAAGGACCGCTCTTTTGGGTATGCGTCACCGGTGGCTACATACACCATCGGAGGATGGACAGACCCACACCCTAAGGAGCTTCGCCCCTAAAACTTAACAAAATATTTGTGGCGCAACTGATAGTAGCAAGTAAAAAAGAAGGAGACAGGATAGGGCGCCAGGCTTTCAATTAGTTTATTTTCCTCACATCACCCAAATACATATGCCCCAAAAGGAGCACACAGAGGGGGCGCAGCAGAAGCGACTATCACATTGCACGAGTGAAAACCCAAACAGAATAAAGCTATCACACAGCGCTTTCTAGAAACAGGTATTCCTTCTTGTAGAAAGTGATCGACGAGACAGTGATGCATTCGTTTCCCTTTATTTGTATGTGATATGCCTCCAGTACTTCATGTGCTAACGTTTCCCTGCTTCGTCCTAACACACGTTTTTCTCGGAACAGTGGTGTGCAGCCGCAACAAGCACAGTGTAACGGCAGGTGCGAACCAACGCCATTCTTAATTGATAATGTATGCTCCCTAAGGCGATAATTAACACAGTGTCCTGTTTGGTCTATGTACATCTTGGCGGAAATCAACGGAATTTCAAGAATAACGCTCACTATGCAACGCGGAACTAGCCCGGCGTGCTCCTTTTCGCATGAAAGGTTAGCTTTTTGCGCCTTTCAGAAATTTCACAATGGCTATGGATCATTTGCAAGAAGGACCAGAATTCTGTTAAAGTAAAGGAAATAGCGTAGAAGACACGCAGCAATTTTTCAATAATAGTGGACACATTTTTTGAAACACGCTGTATAATATATACGAGGCTTCATACTTTACTCAAACGCTCGCTCTAACCTCTTTCGTTATCTCTTTTAAATGCGAAGCATTTCTTAGCGAACTTCGGCGACTTTGAGCGTATCTATCTATCTAGCCGCATACGACTTTTAGCTCTTTTGGCCGTTTCGATAATGGAATCGATACCAAACTTGGTATGGCATAACATGACTGCATGAAGAACCTATTTTACCAGTCATAACATGAAAATCATGATATGTATGTCAGGAATGTCATGATTACAATTCATGGCCTGCAGCTCTAGCGGTGGTTTCGTTCACATAAGAAGTTGCAAAACTGGCTTGGTATACAGCATGATTGCATGGCGAACACAAGCGACAGATCCTAACATAAAAATCATGACATGCGTGTCAGGGAACAACATGACAACGTTCCACGCTGATGATTGATGCGCTCGTGGCCGTTTCGCATGCGTCAGATATACCAGATTGGTATTACAGTATACGGTAATGGATGACCAAGGTATGTGACTGGTGCATTCATAATAGTTAAGAGATGCATGTCATGTAGCAACACACGACTACATGCCACACTGATGAGGCGCTCGCGGCCGTTTCGCTAGCTTCACATATGCCAAATTTAGTATTACGTGACGCTGACGGATGACGAAGGTATGTGACTGGAGCAAACATGATACTCATGAGATGCGTGTCATGCGAGAACATGCCTACATGCCAAAGTCAAGGCGCCAATACATGTCGGCGTGACGCGGTGCGCGTGTTCGCCGGCGTTCATTTCGTCGCCTCTCGCCGGCGTCGCCGCGCCAGGCGCCGGTCCTGCCATATCTTCGCAGGCCCGTGCCGCAATGCGTTGCCTTGATGCATGCGCGTTTCAGCGCGTCCAGCATCCCTCCGTCCCGAAAAGAGGAAGACGCAGGGTTGTCTGGGTAACGCATTGGCGCGAAATGCACCATGTCGCATTTCGTGCTGGTTGCCGCCGGGCCGCGCTATTGGACGCTGGTCGCACCGGTCGCACCTGACTATAGAGTGCTCACGTTTTGCTAACGTAGCATCATATATATATATATATATATATATATATATATATATATATATATATATATATATATATATATATAGATATATATATACTGGGCCTTTCATGATGCGTTCGCGGCCGTTTTGCTAGATCCACATATACCAAATATGGTGTTACGTGACGCTGTTGGATGGCGACGTCACGTAACACCAAATTTCGTATATGTAACTGATGCAAGCATCACCAAATTTGGTAATTTGACTGGTGCAAGCATCATAATCTTGACATGCATGTCATGTAAGAACATGGCAACATACCACGCTCATAACGTGCTCGCGGCCGTTTCGCTAGCTCCACATATACCAAAATTGGTATCACCTGACGTGAATAGATGACGAAAATAAACGACTATTCAAAACAGGATAATCATGACACGGAAGTCATGTACGGCATCATTTACCTCCGCCAGGTAACGTTGCGCTGATTTCAAAGTGACATATCTACATTTCTCATTTGGGCTTCGCATATCATCGATTCCCACTGTACGTGGGATCTGACAATTTTTTTCTACATAAACATATAATGCCGATTGTTTTTGTTTCTCTCGCAGCCATCATATGCGATTACGAACCAGTAGCGAGTAATTAACAAAAATGATGCATTTAAATAAAATTTTACCAAAGCTTTAGTGGGAACTGCTGAGGTCTTCCTTCTTCTGAGGAAGACATCGCAGATTTCAGCTCCACTCCCCACATTTAAAGGCGCATGGGTGGTAATAATTGATTTAAGAAAACAACGAGAGATAAAACAAAAATATTCCAGAGAACCGTCAAAGCTGAAATAGCAAATGCGCTTTCAGTCTCATCCTCCCACGTGGAAGAGCAGCAACAGTACATCGGGCGAGAAAGCAGACAGATTCGGGTTTTTCTTAAGGTACCCGACTCGAGGGCCCGAAACAGAGTTAACTGCGGGGATTTCTCAAACCGCTTGCGCAGTTCTGCCGAGCCGAAAGTGCACTCTTCGGGATGAGGCTCTTATGGGGCGAAGACGCTGCTTGTATCTCTGCCGGATTTCGCATTACGTTAGTTCTATGGTTTTCTTTTTTTCACTCGTTATTGTTGTCATCGTCGGGAGCTTATTGTCTCAAGCGATGCACTCCGTTCTGCTATCCGTCCATTTGCGAATGAAAAGAATCCCGGAGTCGCATTCACTTTTAGTCTTGTTTTCGCGTCCCTCCTGAAGCTGAGAGTTAAGCCCTCGTGATAACTGCGAATCATGGATTTCTCGACGGCGAGATGCGCGACCGCTTTGTGTCGAATGACGAGCCAGATTTTCCTCTCCATTCTTTCGTTTTCTTTTTGCACAAGACTCTCTCTAGCCATATCGGAAAACAAACATAAGTGGAAGACAATGTGTGCGCAAGAGATTCCTCAGAAAAGAGTTAAAGTGTAGAGGAAGAAGAAAGATGTGCCGCCATTACTAGGGTTGCAATCTAGTTATTTCCCCGCATCCAGGAGCTAAATGCTGTGGCGAAAATTGCGCGTGGCTTTAATTGCGTGCTCAGATTTTTGCCAGTGCAGTGTAACCATTTCAACTGCCTTTTAAGACCCCGGTTCTTGCTAATTCCAAACGTTATTCGCTGTTGGAGTCTTTCGCGTAAGGCTTTCACTAATTGTAGCGCATTTTATTTTCCAGAAATTTGATTAGGGGCCTCTGTGCGTTCTGTGGAGCACTTTTCAGGCACTCCCGCGTAACGACAAAAAAATTTCGCGCTCGACATAGTCTGCGAAATTCGATATTCTCGGTTGTTCCACACTCCTTCGAATCGTTAATTTGAAATTGTATGAAATGCAAACAGAGTCAGCTGGTGCCAGTGGAGGTAGGAAAACAGATGAAAGAGGAAAGGCAGGAATGTTAAGAGATTTATTTTTATGTGGTTGGGCTAATCAGCACAGGCAAAATAGATGGGGATATTGAAAGTAAGAAGGGGAGCTAAAGCGAAAAAGAAAGAGAGGGAGGAAGAACATAAACATACAACGACAGAGTCCATCATCCTTGTGCTATACGCATCTCACTATCAATGTCTAGCCAACCCGGCAAGTCTCTTATCCTTAATAATGTTGACACGGTCTTCGATTACAAAACGTCAGCATAATATTTATGGATAGCTGCTAGCGACATCAGAGTGTGACCTACAGGCGACATACAGTGACTGCGAGAGATTGCCTTTGCAGAGCGCAGCGAGAACATTTGCAGGACATGTGCAGCAGTCTTCTCAATGCTACAGTCGCCGCAAGGAGCATTGTTGGCCATTTCTACACAAAAAGAAAATGACTTAGGGAAATGCTTGAGTGAAGAAGCCAACGTTTGAAGGTTGAAGTGGTTGAAGTCTGAAGTTTTAGGGGTGAAGCTCCTTTTAGTGGCACCGTTCGTCCCTCGTTGTTGTAGTGGTAGTCGTAGTGTGTAACCAGTCTTACAGTTTGACCTCCGAGGTGGCGACGGTGAGATATTTCTTCTGTGCGTTGTTGAACAATAAAAAAATTCGCAGCGTGCGCGTTAACTAAAAGGCGAATTGTCCTGTCTCTCATTCCCCCTTAGCAGCCATTTGCATGTACATTGAGCACTATCTGACAAGAAAGGGTTGTTACGTTATACTCGCTGGGCATAACCTCCTTGGTTTTAGAAAGGTTTAGTGAGCGTTGGGAGCAGTGCCATGAATACAGTGAACTAGTATATACCATGAACTCTAGGTGGTTAAAGGTGGGAAGTAGACACGAATGACAAGCCATAAGAAAGTGTGCATGTGCTACCTCTCGTTTAGTCCTTAGAATGTCCGCTGGATGGCGGTGCATATAAGGAATATATGATGAAAAGATGCGAGATGGTGGTACTTGGATTGTTGAATAAATGAACGAACGGACACATAGACAGATGCATGGACGGACTCGCGGATGGCTTCTCCGACAGATGGACGCATGGATGGACGCAGGGGCGGATGCATGGACGAACGCAGGGACGGACGCACAGATGGACGTGCGGACGCACTAACAGACGCACGCACGTACGGGCGAATGGACGCCCGAACGGTCACACAGACGTACGCATGGACGGACGAAAGCAAGAACGAATGGATGGACGGATGCTTCAACCCACTCTTCATCATTCACCCCGTGGATGTGCTGCCATTTTTTTGTTTTGTTTTTAACCCCAGTGTTACATTTTTACAGGCATGCACGAAAGCGCCATACCCATTTTAACCATGCTAATCATTAATTAAATATATATATATATATATATATATATGGATAGATAGATAGATAGATAGATAGATAGATAGATAGATAGATAGATAGATAGATAGATAGATAGATAGATAGATAGATAGATAGATAGATAGATAGATAGATAGATAGATAGATAGATAGATAGATAGATAGATAGATAGATAGATAGATAGATAGATAGATAGATAGATAGATAGATAGATAGATAGATAGATAGATAGATAGATAGGGATGGATGGATGGGGTGAATGGAATGAATTGATGCATTGGGTGCTTGGAATAAATGGGGATGGATGTGGTGCATGGAAGGAATTAGATGGAATGAAAACGGATGAAATGAATTAGATGGTATTAGAATGTATGTAATGATTTAGATGGGATTAGAATGGATGGAATGAATTATATGGCATTAGAATATATGGAATAAATTGTAACAGATTGATTGGGATTCGAATAGGATAGATTAAACAAGTTAAATAGAATATTGGCAATTACATTATACAAAAAGTAACAAAGAAGTCCTTCTCCGACTTTCTGATGTTATCTAGCTGCTAACCTACTTCACCTTGGTTGGCTTAGCAACAACCCGATCAACATATTACTCTACGATTAGGCGAATGCCCCACTCTAGATAACATGTTCTCAATGGATAGTCCAAGAGCTATAAAACATAGCTCTCATCCAACTCTCTGCAGCTGTGGTCCAAGATTACAGATATGCTCCCCGGCATCCGGTAGTACGTTTACATTATACCGCTCATCCAAAGGCACACTTACTCCGCTGCTGTTAACCAACCACTTCCGAGGAACCACGTACATCTCGCCCTACCGTCGATGGTATGAGCGTACACAAAGCACCCTTGGTGTCTCCCTTTTAGTCACTCGTCTTATCTCATCCTCCTTATTTCTTCCTTGTTATCTTGGCCGCTGTCGCCTGTGTTCCCGGTGTCCCGTCGCCTCCGGGCTTCCTGCGAGGTGATTTGCACATCGCTTGCCGGGATTACCCTATACACGGTCGCCCGTCTTCCAGGAATGCGGAGGCTGGAAATGGAATCTGTTACCCAGCTAGCTGGCCAAACAGAAACCTGCATGTCGTACCTGTCGCTCGAAGCCCGGAGGGCCCAAGACGGATGGCGATAGATCGATGGCGTGATTTGTGTAAACAAAAGCAGGAGCAGCTTGTCGACGAAAAGCTGCAGGCGCAAGAGTAAAACTATGTTTTGCGTGAGAAGTGGTTCTTTCCGACCCCCGGAAACGCTTTACGTGCAGGCACGTCGCAGAATGCAGCATTGGCCTTCTCAATCCCTGTAAGCCTTCTGTTCCTTGCCGCGTTATTTTGTATTTCCGAAAAGAAAGTTTCACGGAAAAAGTGCGGCGAGGCTCGTCCTTGGCTACGTCCGCATTGGTGATGTATAAGAAGAGAGTACGAACTCTGTTCTAGGTTTGGCCGTATTCGTGTATGTGTTGCTTGTTTATGCGTGGGATGTATAAACGAAGTGACCGTGCTGCTACACCTGACAGAGAAATCAGTGTTTGTTTACGTGCGTTGGAGTGAGTTTTGTGGGTGACTGCGTCTTTGCGTGTTCGCTGTTTGAGTCTGCTTAGAGGCCCAAGAAAGAATACAAGGTTCTTCTGTACACCAAACTTGAAGAGTGAGTCTGTGTTTTTGTAACTCTTTTTTCAAAATTATTTATATCGAAAGATCACATATACTATGGGAATGCTCGAGTTTAGATGAAAGCAACGATGAAAACCACGAAGAGGCAGTTTCGGACCGCAGGACACGCTGGGAGGGGGCTCTGCTCAGCTCCTCATTCGAACAACAACTGTGGGCCGTCCAGCGAGCCGAGGAAGCCGCCCGAGCCCAAGGGCTCGTGGCCGACGCCTAGGCCCGCCCCAAATCAACTTCGCTGGACTTCATAAATAAAGTTATTCTTCTTCTTCTTCTTCTTCGAAAGATCCAACACTGATAACTAGGAAATAGAAGTAATATGATCGAAGAATGTGTAAAAATATCTTGCGGTCTTAGTATTGGCTGCACATTCGCTGCATAATTTCTTAGCCCGTCTGCAGATATATTGTAATTATTACAATTCAGGTGTACCATATATACTCGCTGCAAGAAAACAGCATCTTAATGTCGTTACAGCATCTGACCGATGACTGCCATCTGTCCGGCAAGAAAGAAACCGTGAATACAGTCTCAGTGAAGCAAGTGCAGGGGTACACTCGGGTATTGTTACTCATGATCGTGAACCAGAACGCTAACGCAAGCATAAGAAGAACGCGTGTGTGCACACAGGCACAAACACGCACCCAAACACACGCACACACCAGTTACGTATGGTATAAGCAATGTTTTTGAGCACTCCATAAAATCTAAAAGTGAAATCAGGCAGTGCTCATGACGTCCTTCTTGGTGACAAACACAGAAGCTGCCTAGGGTTCAGAAGGTTGTTTTTTGTATTTCTTCATTTTAATCTTTTGAGTCATTCTAGCATCAATGCCAAATACAGAGCAACCACTTTCTCATATCACGTGTCAAGGTCGCTGTACATGTGTCTCGGTGTCTCGTGCATAAAGGTAAAGAATACGTGCAGACTGGAGGCGTTTCGAGTACCGCGACTGTTCCGCCGTGTGCTCTGCGTTCGTTTTCGATTGCAAACAATCGTTAAGCTACAGGTTTGAACATTGTGCGTCACGCCCAGAACCCCTGTATTTGCTCTCACTGAGAAGCGTTTTCTTTGCGCCCTCAAGCCATCAGCTCTCCCCCTCCTCCCCCCCCCTGCTCGAAGACTTGTAACGCCCAAGTCCCACGCGTTTTATTTTTTACCCAAAGTAACTCGACGGTGGCCCTGAAACGACTGCTTACTTTTCCCGGTGTAAAGAAAAGAGGCGTACACGGCTCACCTGGCACAGTCGTTCACCGAATGCGGCTTCGATCCGTTTGTTCGTTCGCATTTGGGTATAACGTCTGAGGTGGGACCTAAACAGAAAACAAAAAATGCAGCGCAGTGCCAGGCCTTCGTGCAAGTGGTAGCAACAGTAGCAGTCTTGCAGCGACGTGCTTCCGGACCGATCAACGAGAAGTCCAGAAATAAGCGTAATCGATTTTAATGATTCGCCCCCGACTCGAGGGCGAAACATCCATCGAGCCGGGAGAACGGTGACCTTGAGCTTAGTCCAACAGCCGCATCCCGTCTTCGGAGGAAGCTCGACGTTTAACCGAGATTTTAAGTGTTTATGGCTGGGGAAATATACGCATTTACAGTATAAAGCTTTTTTACAGATTCGAATCGGCAAAGAGCAAACAAATTTATTTTTTCACGTAGCTTAAAGGCCCGATGACGTTACGTAGGAGGCTTATAAGCATACATACATAAAACTACCACAAAAAATGAAGGAAGGAAAGGCTTGAAAAATAAATAACATCATATTAATATTAAAAATCACAGCATATCCGCCAAGTGAAGGATGATGAGTGGGGTGAAGCGTCCATCAGCCCGTCCGTGCTTCCGTCTGTCCGTTCGTTCTTGCTTCCGTCCATCAGCGTGGCCATACGTGCGTCCATCCATGCGTCAGTCCATCTGTCCACGCGTCCGTCCGTGAGTCCCTCCATTCATGTCTGTCTATCTGCTCGTGCGTCCATCCATCCGTACGTCCGCGCGTCTATCCATCCGTCCGTTCGTCTGCTAGTCTGTCTGTCCGTCCGTCCGCGCGTTCATCTAGTGAACACTCCAAATACTGTCATCTCCCTTCTCGCATACCCTGTGGCACATACTCAGTGTAGAGCGGGTATGTACCACCGGTGGCTATGTACTACTACATACGTACATACAAGGGATGGACAGACCCACGCCTTAAGGAGCTTCGCCCCTAAATCTCAAAGAAAAGCCGTTATAAGGACAAACTGCCCTAAAAAGGAAAGCCTAACGCAAAAGCAATTTAGGCTGAATATTTATCTCCGAAAGAACAGTCAAGCTATCGAGTTGTATAGCGAGCTAGATAAATCACTGTCGGCACATGTACATCTGAGGCAGTTATACGAGGTCACTCAAAGATAAAGATGAATCTTTAAATTGTGAGTGAATGTATTGTGGTTTTACTACAGACAACACCGTTAGGCAGTCGATACGAATGTTTAACAGCAAGAAGTAATTGTGAAAAATAAAAAACAAAAAAAGTTTGCTCGGGCAAATAAGAGTAGAACACGTTTAGGAGAGTTGCTTATTGGGCTAGTCGGTAAATACTTAGTAAACTACAAAACCACAAAACGTCAAAATTGCAATGTTTTTTTTTCGATTTCGACATTTTGTGGCTTTTTTAGTTTACTAAAGGTGAAACAACTTTATCTCCATAAACAATGGGAGCAACGACCAAGGTGAGATCGAATCCGCAACCTTTAGCAGCCGAGTGCTGTTATCGCTGCATCAGCACGGCGGCCTTTTGTAATTTCAATCTATCCTTTCTACCGCGTAAAGCGGAAACCGAGAAAATTTTCTATATATTGAAGGTTTCAAAAGTGGCTCGCGGCATGAGTGCCTTACATGAACATGGATTGATTTTGAATCCATTGCGTAAAAACTGGTTCCAACTTGAAGTTCATGTATTGCGTTCTGAGCTAGCAGATGCGCCTTGAGCTACTGGTGCTGTGTGTCTTTATGATGACACTGCGCTATTGTAGTGGTCACTCCTTTAAATTAACCATACATTACGGGGATAAAAGGGGCGTTTAAGCAAGAACAAAATATGACTGATGAATGGGTCGCGCACGCAAAGTTTCGCCAAACAAATGTATAAAGTACAATTATCGATCATAAGTTTTGTATACTAAGCTATTATGGTAATGCATGCCGATCGTGTGTAACCAAGCGCATTTTTTCTATGCCGCAAATCGCTCTGTACTTCCAACTAGTATCCCATTAGGCAAATTTAAACGGACTTTCTCTCGGGCTAGCTTTATTTTATTTGCTAAGAACAGCACGCACTCATTGTCCAGTCAATGCGGTATCACCAGTTTACAACATCGAGCTTATAGTTAAGCCTTTAACTGAAAATAAAAGCTCCAGTCATTTTACAGCTGTGGGATGAGCTTTTATTCTAGCGACAATGCACACGTGCAACATCTGCACCCGCTCTTTCCTCGGAGTTGGTTTTGATCGGGCCTCTATGACCGATACAAAGACGTTCAGGCGATAGGCACGTGGTCTTGCTAAAGCAAGTTGCTGTTTGGATTAGTCACCAAACACGAGCTGTCACGTGGCGCAGAGCTTATTTCATAAGCATTTCCTCGTCAGAACGAATAAAAGGCTCTAGATGAACGCTTGGGAAGTACGGCCTTTAACATTCACCCGCTGTCTTCTCCCTCTCTTGTTTTTGCGACAAAGGAATCAGCTAACGGGTGAACGAGGTGTTAGTTGCCTAGCACGCTGACGCTCTTGCAGTTGTACATAACACACGCGTGTAATGATAATTACATAGAAGAATATAACAGGCTTAACTAGGTCTCAGGGCACCGTCTTACGCATGACAACATACGAAAATGCATTGAACATGAGTTATATGCATATGCTCGGTAACAATTCTCTTATCTACAGAAATCACGCAATAGAATAAGAAATGGTACCCATATAATCTTAGAGCAGCAAGTATGTTCGTCATATCGCATTTTTTTCTTGAACACAGTTAATTAATTTGTGAGGTAACTGCAGCTATTCGCCCACGATTGCGATCTCTGTAAATGGTGTCATCCTTCTGTCTTGTGCCTCTGTCTTATTCGCGCATATTTGCCAAGAATACGTATTCCTTGATTCACCCACTTCTGTAAGTTGGCGTAACAGGGTGTAGTAAGCTTAATGCGGGCAGCCCCCCCCCCACCCCCTGTCGAGAATACATAAAAAAGTTGCTATACTCTCTCCCACTCACCTTCAAAAAATCTAATGCTAAATGTAGTTCAAATTCACCGTCACTCCCCAGTGTGGTCGTTGGTGTAGTTTTAAATTCTGCTCTAAATGCTGCTACACTGCAATGAAACTTTTAAAAATGCGTTGTGCGGGCACCAAGGGATTCCCGTTGCATCTGTTCTTGTCCACATAGTCTACTGTCGCATGTCTTATTGTCCTGAAACATCGAGGATATGGTCACGTGGTCGTGACGTTGATGAAAGCAGCAATCGGCATGTTCAAGACTAAACGTTTTTTTTTATTTTGGCGAACCTGTGCCCGTAAATTCAATAATTACGTACAAGTGATTCACACCTTAAGCTGGTTGCGATGTGAAGAGTGGTCGGCCGTCAATAATACGATCTAATAATAATTAAAATCACAGCATATCCACGGAGTGTAGATGATGAGTGTTGCGAAGCGTCTGTCTGTCTGTCTGTCTGTCTGTCTGTCTGTCTGTCTGTCTGTCTGTCTGTCTGTCTGTCTGTCTGTCTGTCTGTCTGTCTGTCTCTCTGTCTGTCTGTCTCTCTGTCTGTCTGTCTGTCTGTCTGTCTGTCTGTCTGTCTGTCTGTCTGTCTGTCTGTCTGTCTGTCTGTCTGTCTGTCTGTCTGTCTGTCTGGGACAGCACCATCTATTGTATGATAAGTGAGATGGTACTAGGTAAGCCGGAGAGACGAGGGATTGCCCTAGACCATAAGGTTCTTCGTCTCTAATAATAATAATAATAATAATAATAATAATAATAATAATAATAATAATAATAATAATAATAATATGTGGGATTTGGCGTGCCAAAACAATATGATTTTGAGAGATGCCATACTGGAGGGCTACGGAAATTTAAACCATCCTGTGTTCTTTAAGCCATCCTGCACGTACATCGCACAGTTCACGGGCCTCTACATTTCGCCTCCATCGAAATGTGATCGCTGCGGCCGGCATCGCACCCGCGACCTGGGTCAGCAGCCGAGCAGCCTAGCCACTGATCCGCCGACGTGGACAGTGTGTGATATACGGTGGGGTGTATCCACAATAATACATGTAGCATGGAACATTCAAAACTTGGTCACTGGTGCTCAGTTGAGTTCTCGAATAAACTCGATTGTTCGCGTCCGCTCCGTGGTTGTAACAAAGCAATCTTGAACACTCGCGAAATTTTTCAAGCGTTGGTGCGTGGTCCACGCCAAGAATTGCTGACAGAATTGCTGACAATGACACCACACGTATTTCTCGTTAAAAAACAAACAAGTATAACTACTTCTGATGTCTCCTACAAATGTATGAATTTTCAATGATGTATCGTAAAATGCTAATGTTTACTTTTTGCTTTGTAATGTATGTGCTTCATATGCCAAGATATTTACATTATCAGAGTTTGTGAAAACTTTTTTATTCTTATATTCATGTCAAAGTGTTCCTTTTATTTTGATATTTATTTGTATACACCGTAATGAGGAGTTAATTATTTCTATTTGTAGACATGTTTATCTGCTTTTGTTGCCGAATTTCGTTCCTGCTGTTGGACATAAAGGTCCGAAGTAAAGGTCTCCTTTTGCCTTACCTCGTGGACATATTCCTCTTAATTGTGTCTGAAACAAAGAAATAGAAATAATAATTATATTCGTAGGTGTAACCTTTGCACATCAACACAAAGCACAAAACAGGCATGGCAGTATGCACTTATAATTGCCGCAAGAACTTCACTCCGGGTGTACCCGGGATTGCGGCGACAAGTGGTATACCGAGAGCTATGCCGGGGAAATATATCCTCGCACCCGTATATACTACCTCTGCGCCCGCATCTCTCGGTCTCAATACTGTACGAAAGCAAAGTGCAAAGGCGGTTCGATTTCGATCGACGGAGATCTTCATATTCCATCACCGTACAGTACTTCGCTTTCTCTACTGCGCGGCATTTACGCCGCAATTCGATTTCCATTTCCAGTCAGGTCTTAGTTCCGTATACTCCCCTGTCCCACTTCATCCCTTTATTTTTCCTTACATTTTATTGTTTCCTTCCTTTCTTCCACTCCGCAGCTTAAAGGCAGAAAGGATGGAGAGGACACCGAACAGCTCCGAAGTTTGGAACCGAAGCGGCATTGGTGCACGCTTTTGCGCCACTTTGCTTTATCGCTTGTTTATTCCTCTCGAAGCAGCAAGGAGATAAGACGCCGAACGCTGTCACCTGTATACTTTGTAGTCCCATGCAGTTCCCTTCGAATTATTTATATTTCTAACGGCCCCTTTTGCACCTTCGTCGCAAGACAGCCCCGATTGCCCATGTAGCCAATGATTGCGCGCCTCATCTGAATACTACGCAGCTCAGTTTTTCTGGTAGAGCCACGATTCTAAGGGAAAAGTGAAGCTTTGGGGACGAAATTATAGAACTGAAAGAAACGAAAATATCGCGAAGCCATAGCAAGCAAACAATACACGAAGGTAGGCAAGGAGGATTTCGTCACGCAGAAAAAGCTATCTATGGCGGCAGGTATAACCCTCGGCTGCTGAGTGCATTCACTTTCTTTTTATCTGCGACAATATTTGTACTCGGTTCTCCTCGTCTGTTTTTCGATGGCACCTTCCTTGATTTGAAGAGAGGTCACTGTTTATGTGTGTTCGAGAAAGCTTCCCGTTTGTATAGTTGGGGAACGATGACAATGCCTATATTTCTCCGTGATGCTGTATACTCGGGAAAAGTTGTTACATCCGGGTGGGCATTCGGCAAATTGGCTTGCCGCCTTACGTACGTTTCTGCTCTGTTTATCTGATATTCTGTGTTGCGACGGGCTTTCGTCGAGTTAAAGCAAGACGTTGTTCCGTATGTTTTGGGTGGACGTGGCACTGCTGTGAACAATGAGACATCCCTGGAAAATGCTTTCATTTTTTAGGCTGCGGAACGTTTGTTCCGGTGCGAAAACGTCGTACGCCGTAAAGTGGCGCAGGCGGTAATTTGTTTAGGGGAGGGCACGCCCATGTACGACGTAGGGTAATGACAGGTAAGAGTGGCCGACTCTTATTCAGTGCTCTTTATTTCACGGCAGAAAGCATTTTCGTCGGGCAAAAGGCCGCATGTCCCGGTGTGCCACCCCCTAGCTACACCACTGACGAAGTATGTATACACCTAAAAATTAACATTTTTTTTTTATTTTTTGCCTCGGAGTCAGCAGTTTCACTACTTGTGGCTGTAGATGTACAGAAGTTAGTGTTGCATCTTGCGCTACACAATTGGCAACTGCGATAAAGAACATTCATGCAAGACCTCTGAGATCATCACTTTTACGACGAATCATATACTTTTTATTTGCTTCAGTTGCCGATGAGCTTAATGCTGGAAGAGGGGATTGTATTACGTATGGCAACAGCAACTTACGGAAAATGCATCGTACATGAAGCACTCGCGAGGGTCGTTGTCGTCCTACTGGGAATTTTCAAACTAAATTACGGGTGTCAGCCTCTAGAAGGACCAGAGCACTTGATTGACTACATGCGTTCTTCGTTGGAGGGATTCAGGGAGCAAAATAGGGATGTTGTAAGGGTCGCCATCGCCCTTAGTCTTCGGTATAAGACTATATATACGTACGCGGAGTGAAGGTACATGAGTAGATGTTATGGCTGTGGGCGCTTTGCTTGCTGGAATAATGTTAATCTAGCCGTCAGAGTGGTAAGTGAATATATCATGATCAAGGGTCGTCCTATGTCACGGCTGTCAGTGAACGTCCGTAGGAATCTGTATAAAATCACGAAAGTGTGGAAGTGTAGGTTGTGAACAAAACGTGAGTGTTTAAGTACATGAGTGAGTGAGTGATTGAGTGAGTGAGTGAGTGATTGAGTGAGTTATCCCACGAGCCGTTCTCTCTAGACTGCTATTTATGCTGGCTAACTTATAACAGCTCGCCGCACAGCGAGCCAACGCGTTAAGCGACACGTTATATCGACACATTGCTGACTCGCGCCTTTATTAACTTACAGAAGAAGAAGTGTGACAAGGTAGGGGTTCAACTGTGGCTAATCCAGCAAGCCCATGAGGCGGCGAGCGGACGGGGCCTCCGGTCCTCGTTGGGGGACGGCCTATAGGTTCCTGTCCCGAATTCGCCGGAGTCATCAATAACGTTGTTACCACCGACAAGTGTTTCAAACAACACAAAGTGATGTTCCCACAGGAGGTGATTCGGTCGGTGCATACTGCTGCCCCATTATGTTGAAAATGAAGGCAGCGCTTATACGTCACAGAAATAGCAAAACGCATGAAGCAGTAAGGCATCCTATCAGAAGGCGTGTGAATAGCATAGCCGCAACGCCATGAAATACGAAGTTCAAACTAAAACTAAAACAAACATGTAAACAACTGTATATATATATATATATATATATATATATATATATATATATATATATATATATATATATATATATATAAGGGAAAGACGTGTATACCTAAGGGCTCGTTTTTCCGTGTTTTAACACAATATTAATGAGATATAACAGACAGTAATGCCAAGGAATATACAGGGGAAGTTATTAAAACCAATGGAATGTAAATAAGAAGAAAGAAAAGTGGATGAAAAAATTACCAACTGTGAGCAGGAATCGAACCTACGACCTTCGAATTACGCGTTCGATGCTCTAACCACTGAGCTATCACAGCGGCCCTCCCTCCATCCACTTTTTTTGGGTTTATCTGTGAATTTTTGGGTTTATCTGGTTTATCGCTCCTACTTCTAAATTCACAGATAAACCCAAAAAAGTGGATGGAGGGAGGGCCACTGTGATAGCTCAGTGGTTAGAGCATCGAACGCGTAATTCGAAGGTCGTAGGTTCGATTCCTGCTCACAGTTGGTAATTTTTTCATCCACTTTTCTTTCTTCTTATTTACATTCCATTGGTTTTAATAACTTCCCCTGTACATTCCTTGGCATTACTGTCTGTTATATCTCATTAATATTGTGTTAAAACACGGAAAAACGAGCCCTTAGGTATACACTTCTTTCCCTTATTTCATTGAACGAGGGTCTCGTACTGGCAGACTTGGTGTGTTTAAATTGTATAAGAGGGACAATTAATCAGCTGCCCGCTCATAATAAGTTCACGTGCTACGTGACGCCAAACATGCGCATAAGAGTGTTTTCACACTCATTGTTTGGCTTATAGATGGCGCTGACTGTCGCTCCTACTTCTAAATTCACAGATAAACCCAAAAAAGTGGATGGAGGGAGGGCCGCTGTGATAGCTCAGTGGTTAGAGCATCGAACGCGTAATTCGAAGGTCGTAGGTTCGATTCCTGCTCACAGTTGGTAATTTTTTCATCCACTTTTCTTTCTTCTTATTTACATTCCATTGGTTTTAATAACTTCCCCTGTACATTCCTTGGCATTACTGTCTGTTATATCTCATATATATATATATATATATATATATATATATACAAGAATCTGTAAAATAAATCTTGAAAGGTATCATCAGCACCATGCAGTGTGTTCCACCCAATCGAGCAGCGCTGAGCTGATTATTGCATGCACACTGTCAAAGGGAACCGCACGCTGCACATTAAGGAAGGGAGGTAAACATTTCATACTGAAATGCACTAGCGAGTTCTTGCCGTGCGCGTGAGTGGAGAGAGGCGACGTCTTTGAGTTTACAGAGTGCTCGCACCTAAACCATTCGCATGCCGGCGTCGACAGCACAAGTGGCCCCTGAGGACCTGTCACTGGTTGTCACAGTAAAAGCCGATACGAAGGTGACAGTGCTTCAACGAAAATATTGCCGCTCCTTGAGTGCGTTTGTTCGACTTCGCCAGGTATTCGCAGAAGGAACGGTTCCTTGGCTTATACGAATTGTCAGCATCGGAGCCTCCATATTTACACGCCCGATAGCTGGCACGTTTTATCCTATTCTTGTGCGAGTGTTTTGCTAGTATTCGTCCTCCTGTTATTTAGCTGTCGGGGCGTTTGTTTGCTCTGTCACTTCTTTCTCTGCATCCGCTCAAATTGTTCACTCGGGTGGACTCCTCGTAATTAACTTTCGTTGAGCTCGGCAGTGGGAAGAGTGTCGAAAAGATAGTAAAGAGTTTCATAAAAAAAGAATAAAAATCAGCACACGATTGTCTACAGCCCACGATAAAAGATGGCAGCATAACACCGTCTTTTTTCCTTTTTTTTGCTTTATGTGACATGGTTTTTACAAGATGCCGACGAATGCTTATGCAACTGGCTGCAATGACGATTATTGTGCTGTTAAATACTGTGGAAGATAAATCGCATCGCTACGAGAATTTTCGAACGACACTACTTTTTTTTAATTCCACGGCGTTTTCATTATTACAGTTTTTTAAATGAGTCAGAAATGTCTCGAAAATACTCAATCTAAAGAAGTCAGTGCTCGCATTGTAAACTATTAACAGTTACTTCTGGCCACATGTATTCTGTTTTTTATGTGTCTCGTGTTATTGTCTATCGGCATTTGTTTTTTGCAATCGTGACGATCTTGTGTTTAGTCAAGTGCCCAGAGGATGTTGTGGGATCATTTTAATGGACATTTCGGTAAAGCATGGACTTTTCGTGCTGTGAACATTTGTGACGTTGGAACAACGCTGCTGCGTGAACTGGGGCTGCAGTACTGGAATTAGAAATATGAATAATTATTCATGCGAAAACTTTGTACCGCTTTTTGATTACAGACAACTTCGCAATAAAACTCCTATGTAAGAAAATATGAGCAACCGGAGCCACGCCTAAGCATCGACCTAACCTTAAACTGATTCAGAAATAATTTGAACAAACTATTCGCTAGCCGTTAGCTACGTCAGGGACCGAGGTTCCGCGTTGAGCTGCTTTTCGTTATCGACATGGATGACGATATAGTTCCTCTGATGAAAATCTTGTTAATGCATGAATATATCAGTGTATTCGCGCTTTCACTTGTAAACTTTAGTGATGCCTGGATCTCCACATTTTATTAGTATAGGTTGTCACAAGGTTTAGTCTGCGATTGAGAACGAAATCTTGATTCGGTCACATAGATTACATTTGTTGTTCGGTTATATAGGGTGATTATTTTTGCACCTTGCCGTATCCCCTCCACTATCATTCTTGCACGAATACTTTCCTCTTTTCTAGAACTGAGTACCAAAGCGGAGGCTTTCGCTGGCTAATAAAAGACAGGCGAGCAAGGTGAACACTAGAAAGAATAGGAAAGGATGGGAAGAAGATGTGGACAACAGCTTTTGTTCTGTCTTCTGATTGTCCTCTCTTTTATGTTTATTTTATTTTATTTATGCCCACTGCGGCTCATCATGGGCTATGGCAGCAGTGGTGATAACATCGCGTCAAGGGCAGACGGAAAATTGGTCGCTTTAACAGCGAAAACACACCCAGGCACAGCAATTCAACATTAACTTTTTGCATGAAAGCACCTGAATTTGTGCAAATATATTGTAGATTTAAGTGGCAAAAGAATAAGTTTACGCAACCTACGAGAACAGGAAGGTTGTTTAGAAAAAATGTGGAACAATTTCTAGTACTTTGTAATCAACTATGGGAGAGCATTGAGCCGACCTGCTGCCTATATGCCCATAATACCCGAGGAATCTGAAACTGGTGATTTTAGTGGGCACAGTGAGGGGTTCAATAAAGGTGGCATGAACTTTAAGCGTTCGGTGTGGTGACATGTTGCCCGAAAAGTCAGACTGAAGTTAGAAAGTATGGAAGAGGGTGCAAAGTGCCTATCTTAGCGATGGTAGATAAAACGAATAGCTTTTTTTTTAGTGGACTCAATTCTGGTAATACCGTTTTCATGAAATGGATTCCAAACAATACAAGCATATTCTACGGCTGGACGGATTAGTGTTTTATACGTGATCAGTTTGGTTTCCTGAGAGGCTACTCGAAGCGTGCGCTGGTTATCCGTTTTTTTCTTTGTTATCATTTCTAGGATATAGTGCCAGTAAGTATTTTTATTCGTTCCTCCATTTAACCTTTTTTCTTTCCTTTACTTTTCACTTTCTCTCTTTTAAGCTGCATACTAGAAACTCCCATTAGTTAAAGAAAGTTGAGCGCGATGTAGCGACGCTGGGTTTCGAGGTGATGTTCTGGATGTAAAAAAATGACACTGCTGACAAGTTCGCCGAACAGCTGTTTACAGAGCGTGGCATTGATGGTCTATATATAGCCATATGCTTTATTGTTTAGAAAATCGGTTTTTGTTTGCATGGGTGAAAAAAAAGAAAGGAAAGCACGAATTTTAACAGCGAGATAAACAATAGCCTTCTTGTAGAAGTAGGGTTATTGCGAAGGAAGCGCTTTCTGCAGCTTTTATTGCTCGTGCTTCACTTGCCCGAGTGATATATAAGCTGACTTCCCAAATCAAACCTGCAATATTTCCTGTCTGATTTTGAATTGGGGCCCCCTTTCAGTTTAATGCTAGTGTTGTGCAACAGGCAACGTTCTCGTACTCATGTGTGCCCGAACTGCGAGTGTACTATAGGCACAGCTCGCACTTTCACGAGTATCGTCACAGTTCCAATCGTTCCTGCACATGTAATATAAGCCATGGTCTATACCTTACAATTATGGGTTCAAAATGTACCGCATATTCTTGTATTAACCTCGTATATATGGTGGCAAATAAACCAGCGAACAATAAACAAATTAGCAAGAAAATCGTGCATTTCTACGTTGTGAGAACCGTCAGATCGCGAAGCTTCAAGCACGTGAGCTTATGTGATCAAGACAGCTCAGTCTCTTATGTATAGCATCATTGTCGCCACGATGATATTAATTTAGCTTCATCATCATTGTTTTGTCTTATTTATTTATTCACTCCCTTCTGTTATCACATGGCCTGCGTGAGGCCTATTACTACTACGACTACTACTACTACTACCAGTACGGCAGTTGCTGCTGCTACAACAACTACAACAACTACAACTACAACAAGAACAACCACCACCACCACCACCATTACTACTACTACTACTACTATTACTACTACTACTACTACTACTAGTACTACTACCACCAGTACAGCAGTTGCTGCTGCTACAACAACTACAACAAGAACAACAGCGACCACCACCACCACCACCACCACTACTACTACTACTAGTACTACTACTACTACTACTACTACCATTACGGCAGTTGCTGCTGCTACCACAAGAACAACAACAACAACAACTACTACTACTACTACTACTACTACTACTGCGGCTGCTGCTGCTGCTACTACTATTACTATACACTACTACTACTGCTGCTACCACTACCACTACTACTGCCACTACTGCGACTGCTACTATTACTTGTAGTAGTAGTAGTAGTAGTAGTAGTAGTAGTAGTAGTAGTAGTAGTAGTAGTGCTGCTACTACTACCACGACGACGACAGTGGCGGCAGCTTTCTGTAAAAAAACTCGCTTAGTTCGAACGCGAAGCGAAGTGCTCTGCATACGTAAAGTAAAATCATACTGTCAGATTGGAAGTTCACATCACGGTCGTTCTTTAAGGTTTCCTTTTTTTTTCGCAAACCCTTGCTTCTTTGCTTTTCTTCTCTCTGTCTTGGCGCCTGTGTGTAGTGCGCTACAAGGTTTGTTTTGCTTCTCCTCACTTTCCGTCGTCTCCGAGCCTCGCACGCTGTATACGTTGCGGACGAGACCTCAGGGTAAGGCATCAACACCGGAAGCCGCGCCTAATGCCTTCCATTAAAACTGACTGTCCACTCGACGACGCGCTCGTACGTGAGCACCCCGGTCCTTTTCCCCGATGACCTCGGCGACACCTCGTTCTAAGTGCACGAGAGCACAGAATCGTGGGGAAGCCGGTGTATATGGCATCGAGGCCAACTGAAGGTTCGGTGCAGTGTGGCGGGAAGCTGGACTCTTTATCGGGTGCGCGCGCTTGAGCGCCGATAAGCGAAGAAATCGCGGCGCTTGTGTTCTCTCACTGCTGTTGATAATTTGGCGGTGGAGTGCTCGAGTTCGCAGCTTCGTCGGCGCGCGCTAACATCTTGTTTGTTGTGTCATTTGTGTGAGTGCTTTTGAGAAGAGAGTGGTCCGCACCGCGGCATCGTCAGCGAGATGCGCGGAGTCGCTTTCTTCGTCGGTCATTTCTACATCTGTCCCTTCGAGCTATACTCGCGAAAATTTCACACACATTGCTTTCTCGCAACATCGAACGCGAGACAAATTCTATACGGAAATTCTGACACGTCAGCCCGCGGGGGTGCTCGATGCTCGGCTGCTGACGCGAAGGTCGTGGATTTGATCCCGGCTGCGGTGGTAGCATTTCATTGATTTGATTGATTTGTGGGGTTTAACGTCCCAAAACCACCATATGATTACGAGAGACGCCATAGGGGAGGGCTCCGTAAATTCTTTATTGTGCACCCAAATCGGAGCACATGGGCCTGTAACATTTCCGCCTCCATCGGAAATGCAGCCGCCACAGCCGGGATTCAATCCCGCGACCGATGGGTCAGCAGCCGAGTACCTTAGCCACTAGACCACCGCGGCGGAGCCGTGGTAGCATTTCAACGGAGGCGAAACGGCAGAGGCCCCTGAACTGGGCCATGTCAGTGCCCGTTATATCAACACCGGAAGGTCAAAATTCCCGAAACCCTCCACTACGGCGTCTCTCGCACTCTTATACCGTAGCTTAGGAACGTAAAACCTCGCAAAATATTATCGTTAAAAATACAAACACAAGTGCTAGTTCGTGTTAATCGTTGAAAACATCGTCTTCTTTTTTTATTTTAGTTTACGTAATAGCGTTAAAGAGCGGTTGTCGCAGAAATTTCAGCGTCCGTGTTGCCATCGCTGGCTGTGAATGAAAAATCGGCATTACCGCTGAGCTGAAGATCGTAAATGACGTGGAGAAGGACTGCAAGACTTTCGAGCCGGAATGAAACCCGCGCGTTACGCGTGGTAATTTGGCATTTGTTCACGGAGCCACGCCAGTTCTAGAAAATCTTCCGGGAAAATTATTAGGGCAGGTTCACAGTATATGGAGGCCAAGCCTGACAAAAAAAAAATGCAGAGCTGGGCAGTCTTCATTTCTATTTGGCTTTTTCTTTCTTTCTTCCTCTCTTTTTTTTTACTGTGGTATTTGCCAGTTTGCTTCCTCTTCTTTTTTTTACTTTAAGTGCTCCGCACTTAGTATCCTCGTCAAAGTGCTCGAAAAAGAAGAGCAATATCTTTTTTGGCCTGAGTCGGCGCTCATCCTACAGATGGCTATGCTATGTGTGGTTTTGCGGGTGTTAATATCGTCAATGTGCTCGAAGACCAAAATGACGTCTGTTTAGCGTGAGGGCGCGCTAAATACTTATGCTGTATGTATAGCTTTGTACACCTTCCTTCAAGCGATCACGGCAGAATACGACAACCTGCTCCTTCCACCTTCCCTACCCTCCTTGAAGTGCTGCCCACTTAAAACCACTCTGGGCGTCACCTTGTGCAAGGTCTTGCGTTAACGCATGTATTATCACGTGCCGGAAGCATAAAATCACACTGCGGGTCGCACAACGTGGATTGCGTTCAGAGTGCGTGGTTTAATGGCCCATCCATTACAACACGTTAAGGCATAACTCATGATCACAATCATCAGTCCCAGCATCAACAAGGTACGCAGCAACGTGGACTACCTTATATACGTGGGCTTATTGCACAAAAGGATGAAATACGGCGCAGTGAGCATTTCGCAACTGCACTTGCAGCAGACAATCTAGCAGTTCAAAACAATTCATGTCACTCAAACGTGCAGTCATGCTCAATATGGGTTTCAGCATGCTGTCTTAACTCAAAATGGCGCCAACACTGCAAAGTGGCACCTACATGGGGAAAAAAATGGCAGCATATTCACGAAATGAATGATGGAGAGTGGGGCGAAGCATTCGTCCGTCTATTCGTTCTTGCATCCGTCCGTCCATGCGTCCGTCTGGGTGAACGCCCATGCGTCCATCCGCCCGTCTGTGAGTGCGTATGTTCGTGCGTCCGTCCCTGCGTTCGTCCATGCATACGCCCCTGCGTCCGCTCATGCGTGCATCTGTCTGTGCGTCCGTTCGTCCATCTATTCAACACTCCAAGTACCACCATCTAGCATCTTTTCATCATATATTCCCCATGTAGAAGCACCGCCAACCAGCGGACATTCCAAGGACAAAACGAGAGGTGGCACACGCACACTTTCTTACGGCTTGCGCTTCGGGTCTACTTCCCACCTTTAACCACCTCGAGTTTATGGTATATACTAGTTCACTGTGTTCATGGCACTGCGGCCCAACGCTCGCTAAATCTTTCTAAAACCAAGGAGGTTACGCCCAGCGAGTATAACGAAGCAAACTTTTCCTGTCAGATAGTGCTCAATGTACATGCCAATGGCTGCTAATGGGAAATATGAGACAGGAGAATATACTAGTTCATTGTATTCATTGCACTGCGGCTCAACTCTCACTAAACCTTTCGAAAACTAAGGAGGTTACACCCAGCGAGTATAATGTAGCAACCTTTTTTTTTGTCAGATAGTGCTCAATGTACATGCCAATGGCTGCTTATGGGAAATGAGAGACAGGAGAATTCGGCTTTTACTTTCTTACGGCTTGCACTTCGTATCTACTTCCCACCTTTAACCACCTCGAGTTCATAGAATATACTAGTTCATTGTATTCATTGCACTGCGGCTCAACTCTCACTAAACCTTTCGAAACTAAGGAGGTTACACCCAGCGAGTATAACGTAGCAACCTTTTCCTTGTCAGATAGTGCTCAATGTACATGCCAATGGCTGCTTATGGGAAATGAGAGACAGGAGAATTCGGCTTTTACTTTCTTACGGCTTGCGCTTCGTATCTACTTCCCACCTTTAACCCCCTCGAGTTCATAGAATATACTATTTCATTGTATTCATTGCACTGCGGCTCAACTCTCACTAAACCTTTCTAAAACTAGGGAGGTTACACCCAGCGAGTATAACGTAGCAACCCTTTCTTGTCAGATAGTGCTCAATGTACATGTCAACGGCTGCTAATGGGGAATGAGAGACAGAAGCATCCGGCTTTTAAGTAACGCGCAAGCCGCGAACTTTTTAATGGTCAACAAAGCACAGGAGAAATTTCCCACCGGCACGACCTTTCAGGTCAAAATGTAACACTGGTTACTCACTACGTTTACGACTACGAGGGACGAACGGGTGCCGCTTTAAGGAGCTTCGTTCCTAAAACGATGAAATATGTTCTCTAAATCAGGGGTACTTTCTGAAGCACTTTAACGTTTGTATGTGTCATTGTTCTGGCCTGAAGTCACTTTAATCACAGTCAGCGTTGTGGAAGTAGTACTGAGCACGACTGTGCGTTGCTTTGCCCGAGTTACAGTTCGGGCATGCACAGAAAAGCGAAGCGTAGCAAGCGAGTGAGATGGCGATGCGAATGGGCATGAATGCGCTGCGTACCACTCATGATTGTAATGCGTACCAGTCATTAATATAATGCGTACCACTCATGAATGATTGGTGTACCAGTGATGAATGCACTGCGCCCCACTCATGAATGTATTGCGTACCACTCATGAATAATTGGCGTACCACTCATGAATGCACTGCGTACCACTCATGACTGCACTGCCTACCACTCAAGGATGCACTGGATATCATTCATGAATGTAATGCGTGCCACTCACGAATGCTGTGCGTACCACTCACAAATGCACTGCCTATCACTCATGAAGGCAAATCTTAAGTGTCGTCCAAGGATTTCCATCTCACCAGCTGTGTTCATGCGCCGGCCGTGCACACACAGACTTCAGGCTGGCCCAGCACGCGTCTTCAAGAAGATTATCAAGGTGAACTATGAAGACCACTGATATTATACATCACCCTTTAAGGCCATCTTCATAATTACCAAAGGTACTTTTTAATAAATAAGTATTGAGGTAAGGATTAACGTCCTTCTAAGTGGGGCTCAACAGCCTAGAGACGCAGTTTATTTTTCTGCGCGAGCGCTACTTTTTTTAAACTCTCAATATAGTGCACTGCCATTACAGGGTATTTAAACTATTGGTAGCACTACTATCAATAAACAACCAATATTATCAACTGTGCAGTCAACAGCAGCATCAAAGTATGGCTACTGATAGTATAATCATGAACACTTTGAATAATTAAGTTTTCTTTGGGCGTCAACATTGCCAAATGATGTTGCCCAATTAAAGCAGAGTTCTGCTGATCGCTTAATTTAGGGCCAATCTTTTTGCGAAAGAAATGCATTATTTCCGCAGTCAAACAGTTAAACATGCCCATAAATAAATTCACAATCATGGGTACTGTGTTCTAATTCACAATAAAATATAGTTTTGATCTTTTTGTTTTGAAATCGCCAAATTCAATAACACTTTGAAGCCACGCAGTTCCGTCACATGTAACAGCTTCTTTTCCGGTAATGGTGAACAGTTAAGCTTAATAATCATGCGTCAGCCGATCGTTCTGCGGAAGGAATGCAAGCATGCAGCTATTTCACCCTTAAGTATACTGTTCCTGCTTCATCTTATAGTACCAAAACACTTGAGGAATCAAGTTTGTGCTGCAATGAGTTCGCGCCATTAATTTTCCACTATTGATAGTGCCATGAAACTACCCATCTACAGTGCTGTCGAGTTTGTTCTACTATGAATAGTTTGATTGTGACTCGACTCTCGATACCGTTAGTGCCATCGATAATTCTACATCACTAACAGGAGTAGCGGCGACGCTAAATATGAATGCGTAGTGGAAAGTGCTTGTTCCCGTCAAGGCACCATCGAGATTTTATGCGAGTGCAAGAAGGGTTGACAACAAACATGTTCACCTAAGGTAAATAATAGATGTAACAATATGTGTCGGCGCTATATATATTGTGCGCTATTACGTGTAGCTAAGTTGTTATTCCAATACGTGTAATTATGCCTCCAATAAGCATGTCCTAATAAGTGCAGTTATTTTTTATGTTTATTTAGTCATTACATCTGCACACACAACTCTGGTTGGATATGTGGGGATTAATGTCTCAGCACTACCATATGATGGTGAGAGAGGCCATAGACACAACTCTTTCACAGCAGCATCCATGGCAGGTGGTTCTATGTCTTGGTCACAAAATTGACAAAACGTCGATTTCCACATTATTTAGTCATTCTATCGTGCGAGCAGCAAGCCACACTTTATCGAAAAGTCACGGAAGGTCGGAATAGTGGGCCCGAAATTTTTAAAATTGTTCCGCTGCGGTCGCACCATGAATCGCGAGGCATTTAAATTGATGCTTGTGGATGAAAACCGTAAGGCAATATGTTCAACAGTTTTTATAAAGAAAACAAAACTTTTCTCTTGACGAGCAGCAATGCCATGCTCTAAAAAACTGGCTTGAAATAAAATGAGACATTATAGTCGCATACTTACTGCATGCGTCCATCATTTTTATGCATAAATGTATTTATTTAGCTGGTTGTCATAGAACCTTATTTATAGAGAACAGAGAATACAAGCAACAGACAGAAGAAACTTCTATGTAGTCATTCCTGTTCTTAGTTTGCATCGGGAAATCTAAGCAATATATTCGCTGTGTTCTCAAGCATAGAGAGGTGTGATGTCTAGCTCTCTATTTAGAGGTGTGAAACCTACTAATAGCGTAGACAACGTTTTATAACGTCATTAAGTGCCTACCAAATTACCTGTAACGAGATTTTTGTGATTTGCCGCAACTACCGTTTAGATACCCTGACACAGGCGACTTAAACGAGTTCAATAGACGTGTTAACACGATACTTTCGTCGATGTAGTGTGTGATCACTTCGCGCAGTGCGCTTCTGAGTCGCTGTCGTGGTGGTCTTTGCTGCAGCCGCCAAAAATAGGTTGAAACAATGTCTCACGCGAGAATCTCGGTGGGCGTCGGGAACACGCGCGAAAGTTGGCTCATGCCTTCGATGGCACGCAAACGAGGTATTTGTCGTTCGAGTGCTTGCGACAGCGTGCGCGCAACCAGTACCCCTGTGTCATCACATTCCGTGTCTTCTACACACTTACACGGTCTTGCTTTTAAAGAAGACGGCAGGCTTGGTTGCTTTTGCGACGAAAACGTGCTCCAAACTACTGCAGCATAAGCGGGTATTCAATACTTTCATGGGCTCATTTCTGGAAAAATATATAAAATGTCACTGCATAACGACGGAGTGCATGATGAAGCATCCATCCGCACTTCCATTCGTCTGTTTGTTCTTGCTTCCATCCGTTCGTGCGTCCGTTCATCCGTGCGTCCATCCACTATCAGTCCGCGCGTCCGTCCGTCCGTGCATATGTCTGTCCATCAATCCGTCCGCGTGTCCCTCCATCCGTCCGTCTGCTTCTCTGTCTTTCCGTCCGTGCGTCAGTCTGTTCGTCCATCCGTCTGTCCATTATACTAGTGAACACTTCAAGTACCGCCATTTCGCATCTTTCCATCATGTATGCATCATATAAAACTACCGCCATAAAGCGGACATACAAGAGGTGGCTACCTACTACTACTACTACTACTACTACTACTACTACTACTACTACTACTACTACTACTACATACATCGCGGTCGCACAACCCACTGCTTAAGGAGCTTTGCCCCTAAATGAAATTCTCTACCCCTCGTCCTAAAACAGAGAGACATGGAGACAAAGGCCGAAAATACGCATAATGGCGCACACTTGGTGGAGAGAATCCCCAAGAAAAAAAAATAGATAAATGTACCAGCAGGAAACACCCTTTTTTTCTGTTTTGATGCACTTGTCGATCTTGTTTGCTTTAATTAAATCATATCTGGAAATTTAAATTTACACAATCCAATTTAGCAGACTGCATGCTAAGTACGTTCCCCCTATGCGCTAGAATGGAGACGACCTTTCCAGCTCCTTCAGAGTCCAGGTCTAAGCACTTCAGCAAAGCTTGAATAGTGTTTCTATTAGTGCTATAGCTGCGCTGGCACCGTAAAAACACGTTGCATTACGTTATATAGTAAGCTCACTTGTTTATAGGACTGATGAGCAACAGGCTACAGAATATAGCCGTTTTTTTTTCTGCGCTGATAAGTGCGTTCCGAATATTACAGCTTTCTTAACTTGTACTAACGAGGAATGCGCATAAATTTGCCCGGATTAAGAAACTGTTCACCCGTAAAAGTCAGCAGAGACAGTAAAGTTTTAGTAGCAATGCGCAACACCTGTGAACGTTACAAAACTACTGTTCACCGTATACAAAGACGACACGAATAATTTTAACGCGCCTACTCATTTCGGTATATACGTTCCAGTCTTTTCTGTAAGATTGTAGCGAATTCTCGGCCATTTCGTGCAGGCCGTAGTCATAAAAACGCACTAAAATTGGCCTGGACGTCCCTATTCTGTATTTATTTTATTGCGGACACGTTCGCGCTAAAAATATAACGGTGAGCAGCCTCTGCTTTCGTTAGTATTTTTTTACTACTGCTTGTTTTCTCAGTTAACCTGGGGGACTTTTGACATTCCTGAAACGCTTACAGTCGAGCCGTCCCTTATGTATAAGGTACGCCCTGGTAGGAAAGTATGAAATAATTTCGATAACGTGATGTTCAATTAAATAGAGAGATATATATATAGAAACGAAGCGGAGAGGCAGAGAGATTAGCTAATCTTCGGCTCGACTGGCTACACCACACCTGGGATGGAGAAGAGGGGGAATAGTAGAAAGAATAGGAAGGAATAAGTGTAGGAAACAGAAGTTAGCAGTTGGCGTGTACACGCACTAGTTGTTCGCAGACGCTGAAACATGCGCCTAAATCTAAGCACACGGGTGTTCGCACTTCGCTTTCATCGAAATCCTTCCTCCATGGCTGCAGGAAGTTCAATCCATGACTTCAAGCTTCGCATCGCGACGCATTACGCACTAAGCTATACCACGTCGAGGCATGTCGGTTAAACGCACGGTGGGCATAAGTTCATACGTCATTGTGAAGACTCAATATCCCCGCCAATATTCGTAGTTTGACCCGCCGCGGTGGTCTAGTGGCTAAGGTACTCGGTTACTGACCCGCAGGTCGCGGGCTCAAATCCCGCCTGCGGCGGCTGCATTTTCGATGGAGGCGGAAATGTTGTAGGCCCGTGTGGTCAGACTTGGGTGCACGTTAAAGAACCCCAGGTGGTCGAAATTTCCGGAGCCCTCCACAATGGTGTCTATCGTAATCATGGTGACCCGTGTGTATGGTGGTTTTGGGACGTCAAACCCCACATATCAATCAATCAATCAATCAATATTCGTAGTTTCATCAAATTAGACGCATCGAGCGCGCGTGTCTCGAAATCGATAAGCTCGAAAAAAAGGCTCATATCGCAATGATCGCTGTAGTCTTGTATATTGCTACAAGCTAGAACCCCGCGGCGACGTCTGCGCAGCACCCGCGGTACGTGTGTAGTCTGTTGGCGATTCGATCCTTCTTTGTTTCTGTCCCGTTCACCGTAAGTAACGAAGACAAGCAACGCTGACGCGTTGCATGCGATGAATTCTGCGTACGCAAATTCACGTGCGCGATGGAAAATACCATACGTGCTTGCACGAGGAGCGACTCCACACGCACGCTTTGGTACGAGAATCGCAAACATCGTTTCGATTGGCCAGCAGTCCATTCTTCCTTGCATTTCACAATTGAAAAGTTCAGTGCATATCAAACTAAAAGAGGAAGAAAAGCGTAGATACAGTCCTATGTCTTTGATGCAAGTTTCTATTTTCCTCCGTGTGTATACGCAATGTCCCATGTCATTGCCGGCGGGAGTGGAGTGCCGAGGCGTGTTGAAACGAAAGCGTCACCGCTTAGGAGGTTTGAAAGAGATTTCATTTATACCTTTTTAGTTGCCACTTGTTAATTTGCGTGCATGTGGAATGAGGCATTCCCAGCATATGATTTGCGTAGGCAAGGCACGCATGATTTATGAAACAATGGGAATATTGTTGCTTTTCGAATTAACTTTTATGCAGATTGTTTCCTTTCACCCTGAGGCCTGCTTTATTACATATGCTCGTGGGTGTTCCTTGTACGTTCTCACTGCCAAATGCAGATATAGCATAAAGCGTGTCTATGTGCGCATTATGGTAGAGTAACGCAAGGTTAAAAATGAAACTATTTTCCCTGATTTGCATTTATCTGGCAGCTCTGCGTATTGCGAAATTAGAAAGGCAATCGGAATGTTTTATTTCGCAGGATGGTATCCTAGGCCATCATCGCCCTACACAAATCAATGTTTGAAGTTGTTGTACCAAGAAATCCATGCAAGGGTGTGTATTAGGGTGTCACAGGTCCCGTTAATTAGGGAGGTGATCGCCGGGCTAATTCCAAGGGCCGAAATATCGGCCCCGCGAACCGCACCACGAAAGCGTGGACAATTTAGAAGTGGTCCTTTTTGGCGCGCCAGCGGACGCCGGCTGTGGTCCAAAGAACAAGTCAGAGCCGAGAGTTGATAAACAAACAAAAATTATATTCTCAATAATGGCAGATCGAAAACAATACACAAGTATGCACACTCCACAATAGTTGAGTACAATATGTCCCCAATCAAACAACGCACTACACAGTACAATCAGCCACACTCGAAACAACGGACACAGACAACAATACACACTACAATGCAGTCGCATGCATTGAACAACCAAGACACTCAAAGACTAAAGAGATAGAAAACCTATTGAGTCCAAAGTTCTTGGAACAAAAGTCTGGATGATACTCTTCCGAGAATCACTCACTCAAAGTCCAGCGTTGCTGTCGTTCCGCTGCCCCCGAAGTTTCTCTTCCAGGAAACCTCGCGTCTTCAATTGGCCACTCTCCAAGCTTCAACTTCTTCGCCGGAAACACGTCGGCTTCACACACGCAGCTGTTGCCACGCGTCTTCGCTCGATAGCGGTAAACACACACTCTTGCCTGTAGCTCAAGTCGTCACCCCTCAGGTGGAAATCATCTTCTTCTCCTGCTTTGTCTCTACGGACAAACCTTCGCCGACTACACCGGCGGAATGCCTACGCGCTCTGGCGCTAACTTCCGTCTTCTCCTAATCTCCCATCTCGGCTGTTCGATTAAATACCTTCCGCACGAGATTCCAGAAAGTTCTCATCATTTCGTCGGCGCGATACGCAGCGAAGGCTGGGGAGAGGGCGAGACGGTTCGAAGGCCAGCCGCGACGGATGACGCAACCCGGCCTCACCACGCCCCTTTCCATCTAGAAATTTCCCGAGCTTGCTCGGCCGCCGAATGTGGGGTGAGGAGGTTCGTCGGCGAACCTACGCTTCCGAGAGGGGAGAGGGGCCGCGCGCCCGGGGAGTCTTTGGATGCTTGTTTTCTTTTTTTATCGTTGACCTCGCGGCTGTCTCTCCCACGTTTTATCGCGAGAATTTGGCGGCGCGCCCTTTTTTGAGCACTCGTTTTGTGACATAGGGCCGAAGCTCCTAAAGCCGTGGGTCGGTTCCTCCTAGCTCGTACGTGACCACCTAGTTCAATGACTCACTCCGCCAGTGTGGAGGGACCAACGGATGGACAGATGGACGAATAACGGACAGATGGATGATTCTCGGTTTACCGATGAAACCCCCCGAAGCTTCGCCCCACTCATCACAATTAACTCCGTGGATATGCTGTGATTTCTTCAGGGGCCAAGCTCCATAATGCGTGGGTCCTGCGCATCCTGCATGTAGTAGTCACCTCTCGTTTTAATTCTCGGAATGTCCGCTGGATGACGCTACTTGTTTATAATGATCATGTGATAAAAAGATGCGAGATAGCGATACTTGGAGTGTTCACTAAGGTGATGGACGGACGGATGGACAGACGGACATACAGGCAGATGGACATGCGGATAGACGGACATGCGGACACACATGCGGACAGATAGATAGACAGACGGATGGACCGAGAGACAGAAAGACAGACAGACGGGTGGACCGATCGACGGACGGATGGATGGACGGCCGGACAGACGTTCAGACAGACAGACAAATAGACTGACGCGCCCAGCGGATGATTCACGGTTTACCAATAAAACGCTTTGAAGCTTCGCCCCACTCATTATCATTCCTTCCGTGCATATGCTGTGATTTTTTGTACCACAGTCATCATTGGCTGTCTATTATCATATGATATGTACATCTAAAAACATCCAAACAATGCAGCAAAGAAAAGAAGAGAGAGTAAAGTTTCGAATAAATTGTATGCTATCCTACACTGAGTATAGGGGGACGGAGGAGTTTCGAAGTGGGGAAAAAAAGGGGGAAAACAGAGCGAAAATGAAACAAAAGAATGAAATGTGTAGTGAAGGTGCAGGCTAGCAAGTGCCACTTAGAGGGGCAAAACACCTAGCTAATATTTCAGAGCTAGTGACTCATTACATGAGATAAAGGTTACAGTAAAGAAAGAGGAAGTAATATAAGAAAAAAGTTACACCGTCTCCCACTAGGGGAAACCATATAGAGATGCGAAGCAGCGCAATGGCTGTTCACTCGTGTTTCTATTTGTTATTTCCATTTGAATGTTTCCGCGCGAGTTTAATTGTATGTGGAGTTCCGTATATGTTGTGTACCGCTTATGTTGCCCCCACCCCTTCGATTTGTATGTATTATCGTGTGTACGCCGCAAAGTGAACACCCAGTGCTCCCATAAGAGAGTGAAACGGATCGAGTGCGCGCAGCATTATAAACGAGCATGCAGCTGCGACGGTGAGATAAGCGGGAGAGAAGCAATGTGCAGGCAGCACTCTGCCACCTCCTCTCAACTCCTCGTACTCACGCTAGTAGATGGTTAAAAGTTGGCGCATGCGCAGTGGGAGAGCATACTGTCGCTGAGAGACGGACACAGCCCCGAGTAAAAGCTTGTTTAGAGATAACTGACGTGAAATTAGACTCAAGTAACGGAGAACAGGAAAACATATAAATGAAAAGCTGAATGAGTTATGCTCCGAAAACTTCAAGGGGCTCGATCGATGTAGCTGGCCACGTCGAGCGCTACACCCACCTCGTAAGGGGCAGTCGCCAAGAGTTGCGTACTTTTGTTTAACCCGTCTTTATTCTTCAATTAGCTATGTAAATGACTTAAAGTGGCCTTCTCAAATGCCTATTCACTTGCTATTGGAATGTCTGACAGTCCATCACGTAAAGTATGTGGATGCAGCGAAGCAGTCACGCAACTTTTCTTTGAGTACTCAGAAAGAGCAAGCCTAGCTCAGAGAAAACTCAGAAATAGCGAGCCTCGTCACCATAGACATGCGCACGATAAGAGGGGACAAGGGGGGGGGGATGGGGGGTGCGAAGCGAGTGCCATACATCAACGTTATAAGGACAGGAGCGAGATGGGGGTGTAAAGTCAGTCCCATACATGGACATTATAGGAAGAGCGAGGAACCCTCACCCCTTTCCCCTAAAGGGAAACCGTGCGCACGCTTATGCTCGCAGCCGCACTAGACCAGCTGGACAACCGCCCTCTCATGGAGAACAACATCCTGGAGCCCTGGCCTACCCGGTCTTCGAAACTAGACGGCATTGCGGTTTTTTCGAGCAAACGGGCTGAGTGTCAGACTGTGACTGTTAGTGGACAATGTTGCTCTGTAGCACTCGGACAGGGCTACGGCCACGACCTTTTTTTTTGCCTACTACCACGAAATATTCTTATTCACTTTCGTTCTTTCACATACCCGTTCTCCTTCCCAACTACAGGAAAGCAAACCGAAGTCTTCTTCGGGTTATCCTCTTTGTTTTTCCTTTAGCTTTCCCTCTCTCTCTCTTTCTCTCTCTCTGTACTCTGTAACAAATTTAGCATGTTCTGCTATAAAAAGAAAACATGGCGATATCAAGTAGCTATACTCATAGCTGTAATTTGCGTATATCTTAAGCAAAGGGAAATTGGGATGGGTGTTGTTGACATTATGAAGGCTCCCACTTATTTTATCCACTTTGTCTGTAATGCCAATATTCTCCGCGGATGCGTTTTAAACTAACGTATGTTTCCCTTGGCCGAACTAACTAATTGACAATATTAGAATCTATGAAAAAAAAATAATATGGCACTTTTCTATTATTAGGAACAACCCAGCAATGGTACCGGCTACTCGTTAATATTGATAAATTTACAACCGAGTATCGCTTTAAAGATCGAAACTTTCCTTAGCGAACCAAAGCCACTTCGACGTTTATATATGAATATGAGTCTATCCATCTATACTTATCTAGTCACCCATATCTGGGCACCCTTGTGGACGTCTCTTTAACTTGAAAAGGACCAAGTTGGCATAGGAAAACATGCCTGTTCGACAAACACAATTCAAAGGTCATGATCTGAGTGACATGATTTGCCTGTCACGGACGTCCTGCAATCCTTTTCACAAGTCAAGTGTGGCACGCACCCGCTTAACATGACCCGAGGTATATGAGTATGCCCCACATGTAACTCACAGTCTATGTCAACCTAGTAACAGCTAGAAAAGGCTAGAAGTATTAACTTAAGAGCGTTAAGGATCTCTTGCTGCATAAAGTCCAGTGCCGGCATTAACAGCGTTGTCGTGCGAAAAAAAAAATCATAGCATATTCGCGAACTGATTGATGATCAGTGAGCAAACCTACGGGGGATCATTCGGGTAACCGTTGATTCCCCGTAAATTGCCCACTCGGACTTGCAAATGAGTGACAGCACGTGTGTAGAATATATGCAATGTTGTTTCATCGGTCGTAGGGGGTTTAGAGTTGCATATTTCATTTTCTCTTAGTGAAGACTGCTTTATGATCTGTGCAGTGAAGATCGAAGAGTTCTCGGATGAGACTTAAGCTGAAGTTCACAAAAACATGGTTTATACACGTTCCCCTGATTGTTATTGGTTGTTTATTGTCATATGAATTGCATCTAAGAGCACTTCGCGATATGATATGCTGTACAAGCGAGTCTTCAATCATACCATCTACATTAAATTCACCAGCCAGTATGAAGGGGTCGTTCTTATATTTTGTTTCATAGCATCGCATTGCTGTATCAATATACGCATATGTGTAGGGGGTACCTCGCTTATCAGCACAATGATGAAGGACATAGGGGCATAGCGAGTGCTTCATCGTCATCGTCATCGTGGTGACGTATATTGGTTACTTTGCATGCGTGGTGCCGTGATGGCAGGAAGAGAATGTATGGTTTGAAACGCGCTTGTTCTTGACCTTCATCAGCGTCAGCGTATTCGTCATCGAGGGACGAAGGCGCACATAGCTCGACTCAAAGGAGCTTCGCCCCTAAAATATCAGTCGAACGAAAGAATCAAAATTGTTCCTCCAGCCGGAATCGAAACCGTCCATCCTGCATGACAGTGAAGAATTCTATCACAGAGCTACTCCAATGTTTTGATTATGCTGGGAAAAAGACCCTGCACGAGAGTCGTGTGTACCCCTAACTGCGAGTGCAGTGGGCAGGACCACTTGTGGGTGCAGTGTTGGCTACCCGCTTTCGTAACAAGCTAATAAACATTGACCACGTAATTTATAGTCAAGCGTTGCTCGTGTTCACCGATGAACGCTCCATATTGTAAGTACGTCACCAGACCGTTGACGGGAAAACTTGCATTTCTGCTCTAATATAAGCGCTGATGTTCCGTACAGGGCCACGCACCAGCCTTACTTTACGCGCCATTATAGTAGAGCTACCTATTAACCACGCCCCACCGCGGTGGTCTAATGGCTAAAGTACTCGGCTGCTGACCCGAAGGTTGTGGGATCGAATCCTGGCTGTGGTGGCTGCATTTCCAAAGGAGGCAGGAATATTGCAGGCCCGTGTTCTCAGATTAGGGTGCACGTTAAAGAACCCCAAGTGGTCGAAATTTCCGGAGCCCTCCCCTATGGCGTCTCTCATGATCATATGGTGGTTCTGGGACGTTAAACCCCACATATCAATCAATCAATATTTGTTTACCACCAACAATCTCACCTGTTCACTTAATAGCAGCAGCTGCTCAAGGCGCATAGGCTGCTTCGCCGACCGCTTCGCTTGAAATAGATTTTGTTGATGCGTGGGATCTGCCAGAATTTTTTTCATCTCCTATCATCGCCGATGTTGATGAGAGCAAATTAGCTTTTTCCTAAATAAATCTCTCGTCGCAGTTGTATTTTCCGTATATCAGGTAATCTAGCATTCTTGGCTCTCTTTTAGTTATTAACTTTGTGCACCAATACGCCAATTATGCTTTGTGCGATGTCTTTCTCTTTCACTCACGCGCACTCTCTCGTGATGAGCCAAGTTGAGAGAAGAAAAGAACAGGTGCCAAAGTTCATAGCTATACCGAAGTATTAAAGGACCATGACTATACTTTTTTGTGCAACTTCACAAACCAACACGCACTTTAATAATACACGTTTTTTTTAACACATTAGAACGCTGCGATCGAGCGCTTCTCACAAGCATCGTTTCCTCTGTAATCAAGGTGAAATTGTGTTATCCAAACTTCACTCGGCTCTGTTCATATTTTCGCGTAGTCGTCACGGTCGCTTCCCATCTTGCCGTATATTTTAAAAGAAAAAAGTCCGTTGCCCTGCGGGAACACTGGCTTATTGCTAATTAACCAGAACGTTTCTCTCATACTCCTAGCTTTCGCACTTTCAATTATATTTCAAGGTTGTGCTCAACCATGCACTCTCGCTTGCGCGGGATAGCTCTACCCAAGCCCGGATGGCAGCGAGAGGGGATCGTGGGGGAGCCAGTCGAAAATTGCCTCGGAAAGACAGACCCCAGCATTTCAATTCAGCGCGAGTTTCGCGGGTCGATACGCCGCCATTAACAAGAATAGTAGATCGACTTCTTGGTTTCCTTTTCTTTATCGGCTTTTCTTTCCGAAAGCCCGGAGAGCATGCCCAACTCAGGTGATTTTAAACAGTCATCACTTCCATCCCGCCACCTTAATCCTCAGGCAATGAAGTACGCAGGAAAAAAGATAGAATGGACCATAAGGCAAAAAAAAAGTGGGAGGCGGAAGTGGGGGTGTCGGTAGAATCGAAAGGGAGACGCTAGCTTTCTTGTTCATTCTGGTGAAGTTCACTGAAACCAAACCGGGTTCTGGATCCATACTCTATTAGACGCACTGTATTACACGTCTTCTCGAACACCCTTTTGTATATTTATCTCATCGCAATGGCAGACTAGGTTTGTAGCCAAAAATCTTTTTCGGGGGTTGGGGGGTGGGGAGTACACTTGTTGAAAGATTAAAAAACGTTTTTTTTTCCTATTCCTCCTCGGTAAAGCACCCCCTTCATCCAAATTTCGGGGAAGAAGCTTCAGTGGAAAGCTCCGGAACATTTCGATCACTTCATGTTCTTCAACGCGGTCACTGACATCGCACAGTACACGGTCCTCCGCGAATTTCGCCTCCGCTGAAATTCGACCGCCGATGGCGGATTGATGCCGCGGCCTTCGAATTGGCATCAGAGCACCGTAGCCGCTGTGTCACACGAAATCCATTCAGTCGTTCAGTATAGTTCGCTGGAATAATCGTTGGTTAGTTTCAATGCTATCCCCACGATCACTTTGTTTTTTTTCTGTTTTTTTCTGTGTGTGAAAAAGCTGTTACTTAGAAGACCACGAGAGATCGCATGCCAGCCTCAGCAGATCGCAAGTTGCACAATATTAGCGAGTGTATTGCATAGATATATGAATCACGAGTTCTAACTTAACGCGTCAGTTAGGTGTCAAGAAGCGGTTACGTACCAAATAGCTTTGTTAGTTCTCCCGTTGATAACCGCAGGTTGAAATTTCCGGAGTCCCTTAGTACGGCGTCTCTCATATTATAGCAATTTCTGGTATGAAGCCCGAGGTAGTAGTAATAATAATAATAATAATAATAATAATAATAATAATAATAATAAGAAGAAGAAGAAGAAGAAGAAGAAGAAGAAGAAGAAGAAGAAGAAGAAGAGAAGAAGAAGAAGAAGAAGAAGAAGAAGAAGAAGAAGAAGAAGAATACAGAACTGCTGTTTGGGATTCGTATACCAAAATCAACATAAAATAACTCGAAAAAATTTAAAATTTAGCTGTCCGCTACGTTTAGAAACGTTTCAGACGCCTTGCTTCACCATCAGATATGCTACATATGGTCGAATCAGAGCCGCTGTCTGAAAGAAGAAAACAGGCACGCTTTTATTCATTATCTTCGGTTTATTTTGGTAAAGTTGGAATAAACTTTGACGATTACTTTCAGAAGCACATCGGTCGAGCCTCACATCACAAGCACAGCCATTGCATCAAACGTGTATTCGCAAGAACTAATTTATGTAAATATTTATTTTCCCTCGAACAATCACCGAGTGAAATTCATTAATATCTTTTTCACTGTTGCTACGCAGAGAGTTTGCATTTTTTTGTTTTTTTTGTGTCTGTTTATGTGCATCCTCTCCTGCTTGGACTACTGTCTGCAGTATTGTGCAAGACAAATAAATACACAGTAGTCATACTAATAATGGTAAGCATGCTATTATTATTATTATTATTATTATTATTATTATTATTATTATTATTATTATTATTATTATTATTATTATTATTATTATTATTATTATTATTATTATTATTATTATTATTATTATTATTATTATTATTATTATTATTATTATTATTATTATTATTTAGGTACTACTACATTGCCTGGAAAATATAATGCCTTGCTTTAGAAGTACTATCGGGAAAACTCGTTGTCACACTTTAGCTAAGTGCCGCGTCACCGCTGTTCTGTCATTACAATATTTTCTGCATATTCTAAAGACTTATAAGATGAGCAAAAAATAATAACAGCAAAGGTCTTCAAAAGCATCTTTCGAAGCGTTAGTGCGCAAAGGAAGCTGCTCGCTCAGCTAACCCTAATTGGAAACGAGACCACTGCGGAAGGGCGGTGGCGTTCCTCGTGAAACACTTCCTTCACCAGTCCCTCTAATTGGGAGTTGCCAGTGGCAGGATCATCACAACTGGGAAAGCGCGAGTTGTGAAGCACGCGTGCGCACTCTGGAGGGCATTCGTCTCCAAATTGCTCATTCAGCTAAATCGGATTTGAGCAGAGCTACCGTAGAGAGACAAGTCGAATGTGCCTCCCTCTAAGCCATATACATTTGTGGTATGCAGCTTTCGCTATACACCTATGTGACATTGTGCTGAGCATTTGTGGAGTGTAACGAATGCGCTGGACACTATCTCCATGACTGGCCTGGTACACTAGCACTACTACATACAACAAGAGAAGCTGCCTTGTAATTGGGCCAATAGCATGCAACTCTACAAGGGTTGCATGCTAGCGAGGAGTTAAGTCCTATGCGCAGTGCACGACATATCCGAAAATCACGTGAACATCATTAACAAATAATAAAAATACATAATTTCAATACAAGAAGTATATCGCTGAAAGGTCAAAATACACTGTCAGGCGAAATGCCCAGGTGTCTATTATCAGTTCATGGTCCAGGAAAATCGCCGACCACAAAAAAAAAAAAACATTGGGAGATCCCACGTACAGGGGGAATCGATGGTATGCGAAGCACGAATGAAAGAGGTTGATATGTCACTTTGAAATCAGCACAAAGTTACGAAGTGGAGGTAAATGATGCCGTACATGTCTTCCGCGTCATGATTATCATGTTCGAATGTGTTGTTTATCTTCGTCATGTATTCACGTCACCTGATACCAAATTTAGTGTATGTGGAGCTAGCAAAACGGCAGCGAGCACATCATAAAGCGCCCAATAAACTCCAATGTAGCGTTAACAAGCACGCACGCTGAACGCAGCGATGCTACGTTAGCAAAACGCGAGCACTCTATAGTCTGACGCCAGACGCGACGTGAGCAACCAGCGTCTGTCAGCGCGGCCCGACGGCGACCGGTGCGAAATGCGACATGCTGCATTTCGAGCTGATGCGTTACCCAGGCACCACTGCGTCTCCCTCTTTTCTTGACGGAGAGACGCCGGACTGTCTGAAACGCGCATGCGTCAAAGCAACGCAGCGCGGCGTGCCCCTGCGAGTATATGGCAGGACCGCTGCCTAGCGTGGCAACGCCGGCGTGACGCGACGAAATGAACGCCGGCGAGCACGCTCACCGCGTCACGTGGAAGTATATTGACGCCTTGACTGTGGCATGTAGTCATGTTCTCACATGACAAACATCTCATGATGATCATGTTTGCACCATGCAGTCACATACCTTAGTCATCCATTGGCGTTACGTTATACCAAATTTGACATATGTAAAGCTAGCGAAACGACCGCGAGCGCATCACGAGTGTGGCATGTAGCCACGTTGTTACATGGCACGCATGTCGTGATGATCACGTTTGCATCAGTATTACCCTCGGCATTGCGGGACGAGGGTATTACCCTCGGCATTGCGGAATTAGGCATTGCGGGACGTGAATGGATGACCTTCGTCATCCATTCACGTCCCGCAATGCCTAATTTGGTATAAGTGATGCTATCGAAACGGCCGCCAGCGCATCATTAGAGTGGAATGTAGTCATGCTGTTACATAACACGCATTTAATTATTATCATGTTTACACAACTCCCATACCTTCGTCATCCATTCACGTACCGTAATATGAAATTTGGTATATGTGACACTAGCGAAACGACCGCGAGCGCATCAAGAGCGTGGCATGTAATCTTGTTGTTACATGACACGCATGTCATGACTTTCATGTTAGGATCTGTTGCTTTTGTTCGCCATGCAATCATGTCATACCATACCTGTTTTGCAACATGCCATGTGAACGAAACCACTGCAAGAGCTTCAGAGCCATGAAATGTAAATCATGATATTTATGATATATATGTCATGATTTTCAGGTTCTGGCTAATCAGATATGTTCTTCATGCAGTCATGTTATGCCATACCCAGTTTGGTATGGAGGAGGAAGCAACAAAAAGGGAGAAGGCCAGGGAGGTTAACCAGAAAGACATCCGGTTGGCTACCCTACACTGGGGGATAAAGGAAGGGGACAAGAAAGACGAGAAAGAGGGAAGAGAGGAAAAAAAGGGGGTGGGGGAGAGACTGACAGTAATTTCACTGCAGCGTGTAGAACTCTACCGCATGTCAGAGGCGTTCACACAAGCCTGTCTTTCTCAGGAAACGCAGCAGGGCTTTCACTGCCTTGTGGGCTGTCGAGGCATGTGTACGTTGCTGTAATAGCACCTGCACAGAAAGAGGCCGATCATCCAGTCGCCGCATTGCGTTGGCAAGTACTTGTCTCTCTGAGGCAAATCGAGGACAATGGCACAGCAGGTGTTCGATATTTTCGTCGGTGCCGCAAACATCGCACGCTGCACTGTCAGTAATTCTGATTAACGTGGTATAAGCTTTCGTGAAAGCAACTCCCAGCCAAAGGCGATAGAGAAGCGAAGCTTCACGTCGATGTAGGCCGGGTGGAGGCCGGAGTTGTAGTGAAGGGTCGAGCTCGTGCAGTCGTGTACGTCGTATGCTTGGTGTGTTCCACTCAGTCAGTGTGAGACTGCGGGCCAGTTGACGAATCTGCCTCGCCGCATCCGCTCTTGAAAGCGGTATCGGAACGCTGTTCGCTTCTTTATGTGACGTGCGAGCAGCATGATCTGCAGAATCATTGCCGCCTATACCACTATGCCCAGGTAACCACTGAAAGACGATGTCATGGCCTTTTTGTATTAACAGGTGGTGAAGTTTCACGGTTTGGTAGGTCAACTGGTCGTGGCATCCGCGTCGGAGAACTGATATCAGGCACTGTAACGCTGGTTTTGAGTCAGAAAACACAGCCCATTTACCTGGCCTTTCTTCTGAATTGATGTGTTCCAGTGCATTGCGCAGAGCCTCGAGTTCTGCCGTCGTCGAACTTGTGACATGTGAAGTCTTAAAACACCGAGTTATCCCTTGTGATGGTATAACCACTGCTCCACCTGAACTAGACGGCGTAGTAGAGCCATCCGTGTAAATGTGAACGTGGTTACTGTAGTTTTCTTCCAATAGGGATAGACTCAGTTGTTTCAGGGCATGTGTCGGTAAGTCCGATTTTCTCCTCATTCCTGGAATCATTAAGTGAACTCGCGGCCGGCTCAAGCTCCAAGGAGGAAGCACTGGCTTTGATGCAGGTGCGTATGTCTCAGCAAACGATGAACGATGCTTGGAGACAATAGTGCCGTATGTCGTGCGGGGCCTTTCAGCAGCTAGGCTCGCCAGGTGGTGAGAAGGGGTCCTGGCATAATGCCTGAGGTGCATGCGCATTGTCTCGGTAATAATATGCGTATTTATCGAGTGATCTTGAGCGATGGCAATGGTTTCAGCCGTTGAAGCACTGCGGGGTATTCCAAGGCATATCTTAAGTGCTTGGGCTTGAATGCTCTGAATTGCGCGCAGGTTGGTCTTGCCGGTGTTAGACATTGCAGGTAAGCTGTACCGTAAGAATCCGATAAACAGCACTCTGTACAGATGTAGCATGGATGATATGGGCACTCCCCAATTTTTTCCTGCAAGGAATTTGAGCATGTGGCATGTTGCGATCAGCCGCTTCTTCACATAGTTCACGTGTGGAGTCCACGACAGGTTTCTGTCTATTATGACTCCCAAGAACCTGTGGCTTCTGCTGAACGATATGTATTCTTCATTAATCGATATACTGTAAGCAGACATTGGTTTCCGCGTGAACGCTACCACTGCACATTTTCCGCAGGACACCTCGAGGCCTTGTTTACGAAGATAGCATGACGCCGTTGTAGCAGCCTTCTGAAGGCGGGCGCGAAGCTGAGGCCTTGTCACACCTGATGTCCAAATGCAGATGTCATCAGCATAGACAGAAAGTTCTACAGTGCTAGGTAGCAGCTCGACTAGACCAATGAGAGTTAGGTTGAAAAGGGTAGGGCTTAGCACTCCTCCCTGAGGAACTCCTCGGCTGTTGTAATAATCAGGTGTTGGGCCATTCGCTGTCATCACGTAAAATGATCTCAGCTGTAAGTAGCTGTACACCCACATATATATCTTGCCACCAAGACCTACTGTTTCCAAAGCACTAAGGATGGCTTCATGGGTGACATTGTCGTAAGCCCCCTTAACGTCTAGAAACAGGGCGGCGCACAGTCTCTTACAGGCTTTCTGGTGTTGAACATATGTCACCAGATCAACAACGTTGTCGATTGACGAATGGCCGCGCCTGAATCCGGTCATGGATACTGGATAGATTTCGTAGTGCTCTAAATACCACTCCATTCGTGTTAGAATCATTCGTTCCATCGTTTTTCCCACACAACTGGCAAGTGCGATGGGACGGTATGAGGCAATATCCAAAGGAGATTTACCAGCCTTTAGAAGTGGAATGAGGCGACTTGACTTCCATGCCTGGGGAACAGTACCAGTCTGCCAGGAGTCGTTGTATAGGCGTAAGAGTGCCTTCCGAGCTTCGTCTCCTAGATTACAAAGGGCACGATAGGTAATGCCGTCAGGACCGGGTGCTGAAGAACGTCTGCACAGAGCCAGTGCCGCCTCTAGCTCATCCATAGAAAACTGGCATTCCATACGGGGATCACGTGAGGGCGGTGGGTTGTCAAAAGTTCCCGTTCTTGATACTGTGAAATTGGAATCACCGGCAATTCTTCTACAGAAAGATTCTGCGACGTCAATCTCTCTGCATCGAAGGTGAAGTGCCAGAGATGTAAACGGGTGTCGCTGACCCAAGGTTGTGCTAAGACCCCGGACAGTTCGCCATATCAGTGATAGGGGCTTTCGTGGATCCAACGACTCGCAAAAGGATGTCCAACGTCGCCTAGCCAGTTTATCCATGTGCCGCTGCATTTTCTTTTGAATGCGTCTAGCCAGCCTCAAATCATCCATGCACTTTGTCCGTCGGTACCTTCGTTCTGCACGACGGCGTATTGCGCGAAGTTTCTCAAGCTCGATGTCGAAATCGGTGCGCTTGTGACTAGTCAAATGTGTATGCGTGGTATTCTGCAGGACATCTTTTATCGAGTCCTCTAGGTTATATGATGAGCCGTCGGTACAGCAGTATTCTATTAACATTTTGAATTTCGGCCAATCGGTGTACTTGAGGCCTCTTGAGGACTTGGGGCTGGTTAAACCTTCTATACACAGGTAAGTTGGTATATGGTCGCTGCCCCGCGTTTCCAGATCCGAAAACCAGTGCACTTTCCTGATAAGTGAGCGAGAAACCAATGTAAGGTCCAGGCAGCTGCTATAGGCTGATCCGCGTAAATATGTAGGGCTTCCATCGTTACAAACGCAGAGTTCGTACTCCGAGGCTAAGGACACCAATTTTCTTCCTCTAGAGCTGTCCCTGGAGCTTCGCCATAGGAAATGGTGGGCATTGAAGTCGCCAGTGATCACCCATGGCCTTGGAGTCGATGTCAGAATTCCGCGTAAGCGCTCGCAGTCAAGGCGGCTTGATGGAGATAAGTAAGCTCCGATAATCGTGAAAGCAACCTTATCCTTCTTCACAGTAAGGCACACATACTGATTCCCTTCATCAGGCGAGACTCTGTGGTGAACGTAAGTGAGGTCATGGCGCATGAATACAATAACTTTGCTGCAGTCTCTGTGAGTGGAGGACATAAAGCACTCATATCCTGACAGCTTGATTGAAGCACACAGGTTGGGTTCACAAATCACAATAATGGGGAAGCGGTTCACAAATACAAATTGTCTAAAGTCAGACATGCGCGACTTCAGTCCTCTGGCGTTCCACTGAAAGACAGATGCATTCTTGACTTCCGCTCGAAACGACGGTGCCTCGCTGGCCATGGTTTTACCTTAGAGCTGCAAGCACCGGACTCAGGGTGTCCAGCACATGCAGTGCGGTCTGCGCAGCAGAAGTCTTCATATTACTCAGTAGGACACGCATGGTACTCATCAGCGATTGCAGCAAGCTTATCACTTGATCTTCATTCATCGCATGACTGGTTTGAGGGGTCGTCGAGGGCGGCGGGATTTGATGCAGCTCCGAAGTAGGTTGACGTCGTGGAAGAGAGGGCCACTGTTCGGAAGGCGCGACTGCTGTCCCTTTCTTCTGTTTGGCAGTATCCGTCTTCAGTGAGGTCGGTGTTTGTGGGTCAGCCTCTTTGATAGAGGATGACATCTCTCTATCGGTAGAGGCGTTTTTTCGTGATGGTCTTCGCCCACGACGCCGTCGTCGGCGTAGTGTAGCGGCAGCTTCCCTGTGCGTTGAATTGTCCCGCACCATACGCCTGAGTACCGCGTGCTCGTTTCGCACCCGCGGACAATCTTTGGATGAGGCCTCATGAGCGCCGTGGCAGTTTGGACATCGTAGTATGGTGGCACTGCAGGCGTCTTTTGAGTGAGACTCAGCGCACCGCGGACACACAACTTTGTTCTCACAGACACCTTTTACGTGTCCCATCTTGAAGCACTTGTAGCATTGCAGTGGCTTCGGTATGTAAGGACGCACTGAGTGGCGAACATGGCCAACTTTGACATACGAGGGAAGGCTGTCTCCCTCGAACACAAGCCTCAAGCAGCGTGAGTTGCCGAGTCTGGTAATGTGCGTAATGCGGGTGCCTTCAGTCGCTGGCTTTATTAGTAGTGGCAGGTCATTAGTTGAGATGGAAAGATCCACATCATAAATGACGCCAACAGTGCCATTACAACCTGTAGCGACCATTGGCCGAACTTTCACGTTGCCGATTTCTGTTATGTGCCGAAGGCTTTGCAGTGCGCTATGGTGCATAACGTCTACAGCAAGGACATTCTTTCGTGCATTGATCCTCACGTCTTTGATCTCATTCGGCGCGGTTTCCTCGAGAAGCACAGAAAGAACTTGCCTGTTGAGGAGTCGCAAGTTAGATGCAGGGTCTTCGGGCATAAACAGCATGGTGTGCGGCCACCGCTGTGGTGCAGTCTTAACGGTGGAAACGCTTGCTGACGATGCCATCCGCAGCAGTCTTCGTTTTGTAGATCGATTCATGACGACCGTGAAGTCATCATCCGATGACTCAAAGCTGTCCGAATACAAATCGGTTGCCTCACTGTCGGTGTCGCTCGACGCGTTGCTACGCTTCCTGGACGACGAAGTCCGGCGCGACGGTTGCACGCCTGGAACATTCTCAGGTGTGTCCTGAAGCATCACCGCAAAGGAGGGAGCGGCAGCTCCCAGGATTTCCAGGAAAACAAATTGAAAACACTGAGACACGGGCACAAGCGTTCTGTGAGAGAATCACTTCGTCGTCGAAAACCACCAAGTTTGGTATCGATACCATTATGGAAACGGCCAGGAGAGCTAAAAGTCGTAGGCGGCTAGATAGATAGATAGATAGATAGATAGATAGATAGATAGATAGATAGATAGATAGATAGATAGATAGATAGATAGATAGATAGATAGATAGATAGATAGATAGACGGACGGACGGACGGACGGACGGACGGATGGATGGATAGATAGATAGATAGATAGATAGATAGATAGATAGATAGATAGATAGATAGATAGATAGATAGATAGATAGATAGATAGATAGATAGATAGATAGATAGATAGATAGATAGATAGATAGATAGATAGATAGATAGATAGGTAGATGGACGGTCGGACGGACGGACGGACGGACGGACGGACGGACGGACGGACGGATGGATGGATGGATGGATGGATGGATGGATGGATGGATGGATGGATGGATGGATGGATGGATGGATGGATGGATTGATGGATGGATGGATGGATGGATGGATACGCTCAATGTCGCCGGAGTTCGCTAAGAAATGCTTCGCATTTAAAAGAACATTTCTGTAAAGAATGCGCGTTCTGGCATTAATATCATGCGTTCAGATAGCATAGATGGCATCATCAGGTTAAACAGGCCATTTCGTCGCATACTTTGCGCACAAGAAACAGGGTGAACCTCACTTTAATGATCTTCGACGCACAATAAAAAATCTATCGATGACGCGGCCCGAATTCAGTGCTTACCTACATGCCCTATCGTGACCTGTACGACTCAGTAATCGTTCATAGAAGTGACGTTAAGATATTCAGTCGTCGTTTAAACTTTTGTGCAAACTATTCTCCAACAGCTGTAGTCTCGTAACGTGCCAGAGAAGCACACGCCGCCACCAATCATTGGTGGTCCGTTTTATTTCTGATGTGATGAAACTTGAAAATCCACGGCTTGTCAGATGCCTTAGCGAGGAACGATCCGGCTCAAGGCTACACTTAAATAACGGCAGATGCGGCAGGGAATACGACGTTTCGGTGCAGATTCTGCTGAATTTCAGCTCTTTCCTTCGGTCTATAACACCGTCCAGTGGAGTAAGACTTGCTCACGTGGTGCGTCTGTTTCCGCATAATACGTTCTTTATTAACATCATCTGTGAAACGATAGAAAACAAACATCGCGCGCCATCTTCGCAGGCAGCCGTCCACACATACCTGTCGAGAGAGTATGCGTCAGTGTTGTCTTATACTACTAACGTATACACTTTGGACAGGCCTGCGTGGACGGCTGTCTGCGAATGTGAAGAAGACCTATAATTGAATGCTCACTCAAAAACATGGACCCAGCTACAAACGTGCAGCCGATGCACCGTTTCTACAACGAGTGTATGAAGTCACGGTATTCTACGCATATAGTTGTGCCGGAAAGACTAACCACAGAGTGCGAATACGCGCAACACTGCTCGTACAATTATCGAACGCGTCGATGCGCACAAAGGCAGCGGTAACGGCATGAGTAATTGGTAACTCGCTGTCTCGTGCAGCAAGGCCATCCAGCATACGGAAGAAAAACATCAATTACTCTGCATAATTTATCTGGCAGGCGAGAAACTCGTATTTCCAGTTTCACTCGAGCTTGCTTCCCGATGAGCTACATTTTTCATACGGGCCTACCGTGTTACCGAGGCAAATTACATCGCAGCTGTGCTTTCACGAGTGGGTTATCTTGCGAGCAGGGCTTTAAAGTTTGATAATGCAACTGCAGTCGTTGCAAAGGATTTTTAAAGTATGCAGTACTCTAGCAATGTGCCACGAAAATTAAACTCCCTACATGCAAGCATCGCCACTGTACTTTCACGGCTTGACACAAAGACGCCCATATTTTCGGAACTGCCTCGAGCAGAGCTGAGAGTGGGAGTTGGGATGGTTCGGAAGGGAACCGGGGTTGGTTAACGGTAGTGACGATGTGCAATAACGAAAACCAAGCCAGCAGTTGTGCCTTCGAAAGCCGAGGTAATTTATTCACGCTTCGTGCGCGCTGAGTGGCAGTGTAGAGGTGCTCACGCAGTGTAGTTGATAAAGATATGGAGTGCAGCTATGAGTTTCTGTTTGATTATTAGTTTGGGGCCCAGATAGGAAGCAGAAGCTGCATAGTAACAAATGCAGTCTCGGCAATCTCTGCAGCTCCGGCTTGCTGTTAGAGAAAACACGTGTCTGAAATTCTTACATTTAAACCGGCATTCATTAACCACAGTGGCAAAGGCAGCTGCAACGGCAGAATACTTGAGAGAAACAAACAAAACATGACCCTGGAGCCCTTGTTGTCGTGCCAAAGATAAATGTGCTTTCCGCTAAAAAAATGCGTACCTGACACGCGCTGTTGTGTGCTCTTGCCGTGCGGCATGTGCATCCGTCGCATGGCGTGCGCGACAACGGCAGATGTGTACGCAGGCAGTGAGTGTTTCGGGATGACAGCGCACTTTTTTTGTCCTGAAATCTACGTTCACGACGTTGCCTAGGCGGTATCGTGCTATCTTAATGCCAGCGTCCGGCCGGAAATGGCTTCTGCCCCGCACACGCCGAGCCGTGACGACCGCTTGCTTTGCGGCGTTAGAGTCCCTGGAAGAGCAACTCTGCCCCACGTTAGGACTGCGATGCACCGAAACCGCCGTCGCCTTCGTGTGGCTGCCCATGCTGCGAAAGCGTTCGTCCCGTATACAGTGGTGCCCGCCGCTGACAGGAAGGAAGCAACTAGTTAAACAAACAGCCGCCACGCCCGTACAAACCTACGCTCAAGTCGCGATAAAAGAGCGTACGGTGACAATGGTCGTGTCTTATTCGAAGGCTGAGACGTAGGAGTTCGTTCCAGGGCGAGAAGGCATGGGTCAGAACGTATGAACGGCAAGGACGCAACGATGAACGAGCCCACTGATCACCAAGCTGACGTAATGGTAGTATCGATCGATGTGACAATGTGGCCTTTCGTTTAACGCCATGAAATAATGACTGTCGATGTTCTGGCGGTAACCTAGAGCGATTCACCAATGTGTCGCCTGCTATTTGTGCTCTATACCCTCTGGAAAACGTCTGTAAACTGATATTAAATAATTTAACATTGTAATGAACAACGAATTAGGCGGCTGACAGCCATGGCGTCTTTGGTAGTCGTAGAGCTTGAACGCTTGTGACAGTGTACCTAGAAGTTTTCGCAATGTTGTGCGTGCCATGAATCCGTGATTTGACACGCCATGCGGAAATATGGTACAGTTAATTCAACAGGCACGACACGCAATCTTCTCATTCGTGTTACGCTTTTGTGTTCGGCGATAACGAGCTGTACGAATGGCTTCTTCAACCGTACCTTGAGGTGGAATTCTAGCGTCCACCGGGCTGCACGCTTTTATCTGTTGTAAAATATATGAACCATAGAACGATGACGATGGCCGTGACAGAATGCTTCGTTGCTCGCCCTCGGCCTCAACCCTCTCTCACGCCCCCCAACCCACCCTCCCACCACTTTGGTGACACACGGCCGCTTCGGGGAGATGGAGGACGTTGTTTTCACCCCCTTCCACCTGTCTATGTCATGTTCCTTTTGTCGGCGTGTGTTTCACCAAGCAGCATACGCTCCTAGCTGGGCCCGCCCACACCTTCAACGAGTGCAGAGAGAATTCATTGTGCTTTCAACGCGTCCCCGATTTGGCGGCGCCAAATACAACAAGCACGTTACTTCTTACGAGACACCGAAGTCACGGCTTATCTGTCATCGTTGCGCACGCAAAGTCGACCGACCATCCTTGGGCTTGTCTCCGGCCTCTCCAACCTTCGGTTTATTTCAATTTGTTTTGCAGGTTAACTATCAATAGGGTTACTTTCACGTTACAAGACAGCTATATGAGAATCATCATGGATGTATTTGCAGAATCCCCATAAGAAATAATAAACAATCTCTTCTTCAGTCCTAAGGATAGAAGAATTTTCAGCACAAAGCACTGGCCAAAATATCCAGGGATGACGGCACAATTATTCTTTACCGTCGTGCTATTGAAATTCTCAGAAACAACAAATGGCATTAACAGAAAATTTGGCAATGGAAACCGTGAGGAAGTCACTTGTTTTATTTGCGGCGTAATGATGATGAATTAAACAGAAAGAAGTAGGGGTGGACAAAAAAGCACCATTTGCGTTACTGAGACCCTACCGACAGATAAGAAGCTTTTTCGTCCACTCATCATCATCATCGTGATCAGCCTGACTACGGCCTCTGCAGAGCAAAGGCCTCTCCCACGGTCCGTTAATCAACCTAGTCTAGTGCTTTCTGCTGCCTCGTAATACCTGCAAACTTTTTAGTCTCATTGACCTACCTAACCCTGTCTCCTCTTCGTGCGTTTGCCTTCTCTGAGAATACAGTCAGTTACTATTAATGACCAATACAGTTTCCAACCTACGCACTACGTGTCCGGCCCATGCATGCCCATTTCTTTTTGTTGATTTCAACTATGATATCTTTTATCCCTGTTTGTTCGCTGAGCCACTCTGCTTTTTTCTTGTCTCTTAAGAGTACACATGTCTCCTTAGGTTACACATAAAGTTAAATTTGCGTATAGCTTACTGGGTAAAGAAATTTCACAAGGCTGGCAATACGCATGAAATAAGTGTGCGCTTTAAATTTTCTTCGATTTGTTACACTTTCGAGAAAAGTAAAAAATGAATAAATTTGTGAAAGCAGCCCCGCTGTTGGCATCTTCACAGATATACATCTTGAGTACTTTAGAACTAATTGCACATTTTACAACAAAATACTGATTAACTTAGTTTCATATTTCATGAAACCGAACAGTCATAACGAAGAAGAGTTATGTTGTCAAACAGGAAAATAAAGCAGGAAGGCTAATCAACACGTGGACGTATTGACGTTACCACATGTTAATAGTAAGATAACGCTACTGCAAAACCAATGCATGACATTCATTCTACAAGGACTCAAGCGGGAATAGTTCTTTCAGAACTTTCTTCAAATATTGTACATGAGCATGACGTAATTGTTATAAGGTTATACCCACATTGATGGTGTTCCGCCGCCTCTATTTGCGCATGACTGGCTGGAATAGAATAGAACGAACAAAACTCTATTTCAGTCCTGCTGGACGTGCTTAGCGCGTAGCGGGTGTCTCCCACGTATGGGCCGACAGGGAGTACTTGGCGGCCTCTTCGTGGGCCTGCTAGATGGCCCATTGCTGGTCTCGGCTATAATCAGTGATAAAAATTAAGAAAAGAATTCACGTCGCACGCAGCTGTAGCCAATAGTTAAATTTTACAATGTGCCGCCTCATTTGTTCGTATAGAATCAATAGATGCAAACAAAAACGCGCCGCACTTCTTGATACAAAAAATTGCGATGTAGCGCGGCAGGTCGATAAACGAATACTAAAAGCGCTGCGGACTGTCTATGGCGATGTATGGCTGGCAAACCTGTTCTCTTTCTTCTACATTTGTTTAACGGTGACCTTATAAAGAAGGACAATTTGAAGCTTTAGAGATTCCGAAAAATACATCCTTTAGGTTCTTTCGTAGGCTTGTGTTAACGATACATAAGGCAAGAGCCGGTCGCTCAAAGGTGGCTGGCACTTTTATCTAAGAATAGTAAGCAAAGAGCCAACGTGTGGCCAACACTTAACAAAATATTGCGCAATTCAGTTGCATGGATTTCTGCGAAATCGTTTGCAAAACCTTCTACAAGAAACCATAGTCACGCTGTTCAGAAACAATCGTTCGTTTTCTGCAGACATGTTATTTGAAAGATGTGTGAACGTCTAGGTGGCGCTAGCTGTTGCGTTAAAGAGAATATAAAGTATATAGCCGCTTGATACTTGGCGAAGTTTGCAAGCACTAAAGAGGTCACCTATGTTCGTTCAGCCACATTTGCAATTTTCTAACCCTTCTCCGTGTCAAGGCTGTTGTAGCGTGTGGGTCTGGTAGATGAATTTAAGGTCCTTGTAGATGTATTTAACGCCATGCATTGAACTCCCTCTCCCGTAGCAACAGCTGTGGGCGCGCCAACACCGACTAAATTTCAAAGCCGAAAGGCTGCCGCAGTGACGTCAGAGGGTGGGGGCCCAGTTACGCCGCAAACGCGGCGGAAAGCCTGTGTTTCGTTCACGTTTTAGGAGAACCAACGCTCCCGCTCTCGCAGCTGCTGCAGCTTGACTGGGCCGAATAGAAGATGTGGAAAAAAAATGTCTTACTGAGCATGCTCAGTTGGGCAACTGGGCCCCCAACCTCTGACGTCACTGCGGCAGCCTTTCGGCCTTGAAATTTAGTCGGCGTTGCTCAAGGTGATGGCGGAAATCGGTGAAGGCGAATGTCTCACGGCAACGGTACCCTCTCTCGGCGCAAGAAATGTATTCGCGTTTCTTCACGATTCCCTTCGGGGATGTGGGAGCATATTTCAAGACGATTGTCTTTCTTGAGGACCTCCGATGCCAAAATTTTGGTCTATCTGTTTGTCTACGTCTGTCCGCGGTAACGATCCCCCTAATAGAACCAAATGATACCTCAAACGGCCAACCCTGTCTGCAGTGCCCACCAAATTGCTCAAGTTTCAGCGTTCATACTTGTGTGATTGTCATTTAAAAATCAATTATTGCGCATATCTGAGGCACCATAACAACAGGTCCGTATTTTGTATGTATGTCTTTACACTAGAGAAGGCACACACCGGTATTTCTAAGGGCCGTAGCTTTTATTACGCTGCACTGACAGTGCAACGCGATGCTCAAAAAGGAAAGTGTTTCCAACGCTTTGCTAAGACCACGCAGTGGTGGCACCTGCCCGTCACTTTGCGTTCCGTACCTTATCGCCTCCGACACAGGCACGCATCTTTCTCCGCGGGCGCGCACTCCTTCCTTCGTTTTTGAAGATAACTGTTAGATGGCGCTCGTGTCTAACGTGTCTTGATGCGCTCGTTCGCCTTCGCTGCACGGATCGAGACTTTCTAACGCAGCGCTTCCAGAATACAATTCATCGATTTTTTTGCGCAGAACATCAAATCAAGAGTTTGTTCACTCTCGCCAACCGCAAGAATATCGTCCTTTTACGAAATTTGCAGTGAAACATGCAGATACAGGGCCAATTTTTTTTCCTGACCTTCTCATGTGCAGAATAGCAGGCTGGACCGAACTAGCTCAGTACGACCTCGCTGCCTTCTAATAAATCATCTCTCTCTGTGTTTTTTCCAACTGTTACCATCATTTCTAGAGGACCATTGGTGAGTAAAGCAATTCACCGAAGGTCTGAGTGGTGTACTTGTTTAAAATGCCAACAACTGTTACCATGGATCCCTGACATGATACGAGCGACCTAGAGTAGCTTCACTGTTAACGGAAGCACGCGTGCCAATATGTTCTACCACATCTATGTATTTCATTTTCTCTTGCGTTCGTACGGAAAGTGCTGAAGTGAGACTAGGCCAAAGACGGTTTTGTTTGGAACTAGTTTGGCGTTTCCATCTCTCCAATAAACGCTGCAAGTATTAAAAACAAAGAAAATGAAACAGAAACGCTTAGTCATGAACATAAAGGCCGGGCGCCCCACCGCGGTGGTCTAGTGGCTAAGGTACTCGGCGGCTGACCCGCATGTCACGGGATCAAATTCTTGCATCGGCGGCTGCATTTTCGATGGAGCTGATATTGCTGTGGGCCCGTGTGCACAGGTTGGGGTGAACGTCAAAAAACGCCAGTTGGTCAAAATTTCCGGAACCCTCCACTACAGCGTCTCTCGTAATCATATGGTGGTTTTCAGAGAATAAACCCCACATATCAATCAACATAAAGGGTGGGCGTGACGTGTGTCAACGTGCTCTTTTACGGGCTTCTTTTGTTTCGTTTCTTTATAGCAACAGCTATATTTACCATTTCGAATGATCCTCCCATGCACATGCCAGAAAATCAAGTGTTTGCCGTCGCAAAAAATACAAGTCACTGTCCTTTATAACGACATGGCTCATTGAGCCCGAAATAAGCTTCACGTATATGCACTGGAGGGCATCATTAGCGGGGAATGGGAGGGAATATACAACGCTAGATATTTGCTTATGATCGGACAACACTACGCCGATGGTGTACAACGACTGTCTCTTATCGCTGCGCGTGGTTTGATCTATCCTTTACAAAACGGGCCACCGTACAGGCATCAGTTGCACTGCTGTCTCGGCTTTGAATTGACATCAGAAACGTGAACGACTGATGAAGTGAATTAATAAGTGTCATTTGCATGCAGGCTAGTGACTATGTCTACACAAGGGCCCCGACTGCGCCGACACACAGGACTCTCGTGTCGTATAAAGGCTGCGCATGGGTGGGCCTTGTGCCTCCGTAAAGTGCAATAAGACACACAACTTAAAAATATACAACTAGGTTTACATTTAGGAACCTTGTTTCCTGCTGAATAAAGCAGTGCAGTAAGCAAAAACGAGAATAAGAAAAGAGAAGCAGACGAAGGATGGCTGAACTTGTAAAAAAGTTTATTTTTTGAAGCTCGCCGCGTATGTTGCCAGGAAATTGAGTAGAAAAGCAAAACATAAAAAGACGAGTGAAACATCACAGCGATGCACTTGTCTATATATCCCACGTTACTGGAATACACAACAAGGACTGTTTGCGTATGCTATATGAGGCAACTGATAGTTCATCTCTGTGCAACGAATTTTCTTGCTGAAGATTGACCGCAGCAACATACACTCATGTGTTTCGTTTGTGGTTTACAAATAACTTCGTTCTTAGAAATGGTTGCTTTATCAAGTCGTATCACATGTTGCACTGTTCGCTGCAAGCGTGCAGCATGCAGGCGACTATGTAATGGTATTTATTGGGGGTTCTTTCCATATTTAGGTCAACTATATAAAGTGTGCTGTGCACGTGAAATATTAGTATCATTTTAGCCATCTTGTTTTAAACAAACTCTCCGATCAAGACGGGAATACGGGACCGTCAAAGACGGAGACAACACGGCGCTTAAGCAGTTGTTTCCTACTGGGTAATGAAGTATGTACCGAAGCTTTGCGTTGAAGAAAAAAAAAAACATTATCTGAGCAGAAAACAAAACATAACGTTAACGCATTAGATGTGTTGGCCACAGGGGTTGTAACATGTTTAGCAAGTAACCAATTTTCCAGTTATAATGGAAACCGTTCCTTCACTATTCCGCATCTAGCACTGCTTGTTCCCGTCCTAATCATACACTAACTAGTACAGTTAGATTCACTTCTGCGGCTCTGAATAATAAAATATTATTGTCGTATACTATCAAATCGAAGTTATACATGAAATTAAAAACAAAATCTCACCGATCGCACCCATTGAGGGAATCAATGTCATGTAAAGGAATTGGATAGTATGGGTGTATGCCGGATTGTGAGGTGCTTCGACGTCTTCGCGTAATGTAGATAGTTAAGTGCAAAGCGTTAGCTTACCAGGAGGACCGAGTATATCATCATCATCATCATCATCATAACTACGGCCACTGCCGGGCAAGGGCCTGCTTCATGTTCCGGCAATCAACCCAATCCAGTGCTTTCTGCTGCCATGTTTTACTTGCAAACTTCTTAATCTGATCTGCCCACCTAATTTTCTCTCTCCCAACAGTGCGTTTGCCTTCTCTGGGAATCCTTTCACTCAACCGTAATGGCCAGCCGTTAACCTTCCTACGCGCTGCGTGCACGGCCCACGTTCATTTCTTCTTGATTTGAACTCTGATGCCCTTAACCACCGTTCGTTCCTTGACCTACCCTGTTCTCTTGTTGCCCCATAGGGTTACACCTATCATTTTCCTTACAACCGCTCGCTGCGTCACCCTCAATTTAGGTTTTACCCTTTTCAAGCCTCCAGGTAAGTAGGTACCTGGAGGTTCCCCGTAGGTAAGTACCGGTAAGTTGCAGTTGTTGTATACCTTCTTCTTGAGAGATGGTAGTACGCTACCGGGTGTGCTGGCATATAAAGCGACATAGCTCGTGGTGCGGTGTATCGTCGAAACTCACTTAAGAGACAGCGACGTCAGTATCATCACCACAAACTGCATGCTATACAGGGCGATGATGTGCCTCTCAGACGTAGCAGCCATATACGTATTAGCAGTGAATTTAACTTTAGCCTGAGAATGAACATGTAATGCTTGTTACAGTGCTATGAAAGTGGATAGCCGACCCTACCACCACCACTGCCGTTGTCCTGATGAGACGCTATAGCATGAGTTTTTTTTTTGTTTTTTTCTGACACACTGGCGTGACTCTGCGGTATAGAATATTTGGCTGCCAATCAGAACGTATGGGTTGAAATGCGTTGCATATAATGTAAAAACGCTTCAGCAAAGACTGTCTTTGACTGTATTTGAAGGCTCGAAATTGTGCATGGCACATGATGACACCTTCATGACTTTCATGTTTGCCTAATACAATCTCGGTATGCTATGTAAACTAATAATGGTTTTCAATGACGGAAAATATCACACTTGGGAAGTGAAGGCTCACTTTGTTTACAGCCAGATGTGTGAAAGCTAAACTGAGATATCAATTTCTTGTACTGACATTGAGCGCAACCACAAACAGATCGCACAGTCTGTTGACGCAGCAGTCTCGGTCTTCAAAACATGGGCCGTCGTCTCTCTTCCTTTAATGCTTTTCTCGTTGTAGTTGCTGCTCCTTTATCTTTCAATCTCAAAATTGCGTATTTCTTTTTGTCCCACCTCGAGTATCCTAAGATTGAAAATTTAAAGCACTTCCGGCATTTATTTCGCTGTCATTTCATACTGCTTCGGTGGCATCTGAGCGCAAGGTGAACCGTGACAAGACAAAGCACTTTGGCGTCCCAGAAGCGCACCTCCCTAGCGTCCAAGCAGCATCATTCCAATACTGCTATCTTTCCATCATCCCTCAGCCAGCTCTCTATTTCTTTTTTATTTATCTTTCTAATGTACACTTCGCTCGACTGCCCTTGCGCTGGCTGCCTCACTTTAAAAAACCCTCTATCAGCACTCCCGTTGTACTGAGCACAAGGACTACAGCTGCCTCCTCTTTAGGCGCCACCGTGTTTGCCAAGCCTGGGTCCGCGCCTCCCTGTTTGCTCTTCAGGGAAAAAAGCACACCCTTGCGGAAACCTCGCAGGCTCTTCGAATTGACCTTGCTTTTGAGACGTTTGCTTTATACGTCCCCTAGAACTCGCTCTGCTGCTTAAGATCCTAATCTGTATACTTTTTATTCAGTGTAATTTTTTTTGCTCTTTTCAGTGCATGGGTCGTTTTTTTTTCTTTTTGGCATTCGGCAATCGTGGATTTGTCGATGGAGCTAATGCTCGCTGGATTCTTTATTGTTTTTCGCACTTTTCGAGCAGTCTTCACGAAATCACTGGCGCAGTGTCTAACTTCTTTGTGTTTCTCCCACACACGTGTGTTGTTGTTAGGGCGTGAACGTGGGAACTCTTATGCCTCTGTGTTTTGTTGCCGAGGTTAAGGTTAGATACAAAGAGAAAAACTAACTATTAAATCGAGAATCACCTTCAAAGCGAGCCGCGCCAGAGACGACGACGACGACTTCTCGTCGCTTTTTGCCTCGTTCTTGCCGAACATCGCAGTTGTTTTTTTATTTTAGAGTTGCGCTTTTTTTCTGTTTCTCCTTTTTTCAGATGTCCCATATCACGTAGGTTCCTCCTTACCTTCGCTAAACACAAACACACATCCATCATTATTCCCTTTATTTTTTTTCTCTGTTTTGTTGTAGTTTTCATTGCTCAGGTGGTGGAAGCCTTCCCGGAGGGAAGGTTCTGGAAAGATTAGTTGAAAAGCGTTCGACGTGCCATTCCAGGCCTTTAGCGTGCTTACTCTGCCTTTTTTTTTTTGCTTCTTCTGCCACTGGCGCGCGCGCTGCCCGGACATGTTTGTCGTTCTTGCTTCGTCCGTCTCCTTCCTCCCGTCTTTCCTGCTCTTCCTTATTTTCCTTCTTCCGCTCGAATGCGCCTTCGGTATACGCATCCGGCTAGCCTCGGCCGAACGTGAGTCAACACGCCATGACCCACACGGCCTCCCGATCACACCCGCTAGACCCGCGGGAATTCACCCGAACTTCCCTCGATATTCGATGCCACCTGCATGCGTTCTAGCAACCTATAGTGATTTCTTTTCGAAACCTGGATCTCTCGTCCAAGTACCTCCACGTTGTGTGTGTGTGTGTGTGTGTGTGTGTGTGTGTGTGTGTGTGTGTGTGTGTGTGTGTGTGTGTGTGTGTGTGTGTGTGTGTGTGTGTGTGTGTGTGTGTGTGTGCGCGCGTGTGTGTGTGTGCTCGTGTCTGTGTTTTCTGTCATCCTCATGCCTTGCTGCTTACTCTTCCTTCTGTTAGTAAGTGCTACGATTTCCTTCTTTCTTTTTTTACTCCGTTCGAGCTTTTTCGGACGAACGGATATCCTGTATGCAAAACCTTCCCCAGTCGTTTCACTCGCAGCCGGCATTCCTTAGGAACCCTGCTCAAGCCCTAAAAGAGGAAGGAAGGCTGTATTCATATACGACAGTCTGCGCGCGAATGCGTTCCCGCGTACGTTCGGGTTTGCCTAGCAAAAGGTTATGAGGAATTGCAGAAAACAACTGCCACGGGAGACAAGCAGAACGAATAAAAAAGAGAAAGAGAGAAAGTGCTCAAAGACGTGCGAAGCGAGCGTGTCTTTGCTCAGCGGGGCTCCTTTGATGCGGCTGCTACTTAGAATCGAAGGAAGGAGGGAACTGCCACTTCGACGGCAAGAGTGAAAGAAATCTGTACCCACCAGACGACTACAAATCTCTCTTCTTGTTTCGTCTGTACTCAAGGCGTCAACTGGTGGCTGCTCTTGACTTTCATCGGGATTTTGCTGGGGCGTGCGAGTTTTCTCGTATCACCCCCGAACTGTCCGCCACTGTTTCCTTGTTATCTTTATTGTTAGATTTTGTTCGTATTAATTTTTGGTTCTCTAACTTACGTTTTTCATTCATCTGTTCTTGAAGTACGTGTTCTCTTGCTTACTCTTACCTTCGCCTCGCATGTGAAAAATATATCGGGCACGAAAAATTCACTTGGCTCATTTCATACATAAATTGAGTTCAGATATGAAGTTAGTTTTGTTCGGCGTACGTTTTGCGCTCGCCAGTTCTTTTTTATGTGTGTGCATGTGTGATGGTCATTCGATAAACTGTAAAAAAAAATGTGCCAGGCCTGCCCGCAGCGCAGCACAGTCCCAGCAAAAGCTGGAAGAGCGGGCTTTCAAGAGCCTTTCTTTAAACACTCTTTGGGGGACTGCTACAAGCACACTTTCATGAATTCCCCCTACGCCATAAGTCTGCGTAATTTTGTGCAATGGGTATGCAAAGCAATTTTCGGTCGCAATATACACCATTTAGGTACTTTACCGGGAACTGGGAAGCCTCTTACTCGAACACTACGATCCAAGTGCTTCTGTGGGCACTGTGGGCGCAGGTTAGCCAGATGAGGACAGAGGACGCTCGAGGACAAGAGACTTTTATATACACGAAGACAAACAAGGAAATACACACTACATAAACTCACACATATGTACACGCGTTCCGTATGGCGCTTGCTACTGTTTGCCGTATAATTAACTACTGTTTGCCGTAATTTACCGTATGGCGCTTGCTACTGTTTGATGGCGCCACGTGGTGGCACGTGTGGAAGTTTCAGTGTGAGAGGTAGACGTGTGGACGTTCGTTAAATGATCTGTACATGCGCCATCCCCATACATGGCGCGAAATGGAATCTCAGCGGCTGCGTAAAATAGAAACACATCGGAGATTAAGCAGCAAATTAAGAAGGTGCTGCTTATTTTAGCTCGTGGAAGTTTGAATTTGAGTACATGAATGCATCGAAAACAATTCGAAGGAGCCGAAAGGCGGAAGATTGTCTCGTGCACCTACCATGCATGAACTCAGGAAATCTTGGCAGTTGTTTCGTATAATAAAGAAATCAAAGATCGATTAGGTAGTAATACATCAATGTGTAAATGAATTAATAAATAAACAATTAGGTTAATAGTCAAATAGTGTCACTCGATTGATTGGTAACGAATGCCCCACATAACATTATACGCATGCATTCTTTTTTGTGACGTCGCATATACAATCGGCATGCATGTTATCTATCTATCTATCTATCTATCTATCTATCTATCTATCTATCTATCTATCTATCTATCTATCTAATCTAATGTGTACCAGTGCTCCTCCTTTTATTGTTCCTCTTCAGTCCTCTTCAAGAATATGGTTTTCAAGCCTGATGATCATTATATTCCATTTAAACCACCCTCGTTTCGCATCCTGTAAGCTTCTCTCTTTCTCCAGCTTCAGTTTATTGTGCTATTTTTTTTCGCTCCTATTTCATTATGATGCTAGCACACAATTACGTCTCTTGCCAATCCCATTATGCTCTAGACTGCGCAGCCTGCCGAACAATGCGTGTCAACGGTGCTCATTATCGACACTGCTGTCCTTGCAACAGTGTTCTCTCCTTTTTTCAGGAAAGAAACATTTTGCCTGAAGGGTTCATAACTCATTGTTCCGCCAACTTGTGTCGTTGTGTGTTAGAGTCTGTAAGACCCAGATTGCGCTAGCACAGCGATCGGCACTCATCCTCTCATGCCTCTGCATTTTCTTCCTTCACTCCCGGTCAAAGCAGCCCGAGGCTCTACAACACAGCACGCCCGCCTCGCGTCAACAGCGTTCCTTCTCGGCCTGGGTGGTCACAAAGAAGCCGCTTGCTTGGCGTTTCTGTTTGCTGGTGTGTTTCGCAAAATACGAGGGCCGTCAGCGCTAACGGGGTTATTGCTGAAATGCACATGTTGTGTCTTTCGTGTCATGCAACTGAAGCAGTGTTTGTATCAGTAATCCTTGCTACAATAGAGATGTTTCTATAGGTGAAATATAATGTGACAAATAGACAACAATCAGATCTGTACTGAGAAGATTGCAGATCCTATGAGAGCGATGACAGTTTAACAGGTGTCATTGGAGCTGGTATGTTATAAAAACATTTATTTAACAAAAAATTGGTTCCAAATCTGCATATTACACCGCAAATGTAGTCGAAAGACGATAGTATTGCCTCTGGAGAGAGTGAACGAAACTTTCACTTGATGTTCTGCGCAAGAAAATCGGTGAAGGGTATTCTGGAGGCGCTGCGTTAGAGTGCCTCGAGCGTGTAGCGGAGGCGAACGAGCGCATCGAGGCACGTTAGCAACAAGCGCCATCTGGCCGTTATCTTAAAAACAAAGGCGTGCAGCCCGCGGAGAAAGATGCGCGCCAGTCTCGGAGGTGAGAAGGTGTAGAACGCAAAGCGACGGGCAGGTGCCACCACCGTGACGTCGTAGCAAGGCATTGGAAACAACTTTTTGAGCATCGCGTTGCACTGTCAGTGCAGCGCGCTAAAACGCTACATTCCTTATAGTTACTTGTGTGTGCCTCTTCTAGTATAAAGGCAGTCATACAAAACATCGAAGTGTTGTTATGGTGCATCAGATATGCGTAATATTTGCATTTTAATTGACAATCGCACAACTATAAACGCTAAACCTTGAGCAGTATTGGTGGGCGCTGCGAATGGGGTTGGCCGTTCAGTGCCGTTTGAGGTATCGTTAGGGTGGACAAACAGACAAATGTGCAGACAGACAGACATGCAGGCAGGCAGGCAGGCAGGCAGACGAAAATGTTTCCGTCGAAGGTCCCAAAGAAAGACTATCGCCTTTAAAAAAAGGAGCTTTGCAGTGACCGCTTCATAAGAGGAAGAGACCCACAACGAGTATATAGTGGGGATTCTTAGTACGGGACAGTGCTGCCTGCGCTCGTCATCTGCTGCTTGCGCTCGTTGAACCAAAGCCATTTGGGCCTGAAGGTTACAGCAGCCAACAGGGTCGCCTCCAACTCCTCCCGGGTAGGGTTGATAATAAGGGTTCCTGCAGGGTTGCACGGGCAAACCCACACCATGTGGTAGATATCCGAAAACTTCTCCCCACAGCGTGAGCAGCTGCCGGAAATGGCGGGATTGAAATGTTTGAGGGCTGCCGGGCGCAGCCTAGTATTCGTGAAGAGTCGGAGTAAATGTCACTCCTCCGGTTTACTTAGGCCTTTGCATGGGCGTGGATAAAGGCTGTGATCGAATTGGTAATAGTCCACAATTTCGCGGAAAGAATACACCGGCTTGATTTCAAGGTTGCCCTGATCGGCGGAGGTGAGTGGGAATGTCCGGTGAGAAACCGCGAGCGGCGGCGCTGGCTGCCTCATTCCCTTCGAGTCCCATTTGAGCAGGCGCCCAGACTATACGGCAAGGTGCAAAGATTCCCTGATAGTCCGAACATTGCAATAAGTGGTAGTCCAGATACACGGCACAGCCGTTCACGATGTTTCGACAGACCACTCGAGAGTCAGAGATGATGGTCTGACGACCTGGGGTGACAACTGGTCAATGCAATGGCGACTTCCTCGGCATGGATTATATCTTGGGCTTGAAACGTGAGCCCGTTAACTGTTTGGTTCTCGTGTACGACAGCGGCCGTGTACCAGTCTCCAGGCTGTGGGCCGGAGACGCGCCCGCATAGAACACTCCGCGTTTTGATCCATTGTAGCGGGTAAGGGCTTGCGACCGTGCCAGGCGCCGGCCATTGTGGTCTTCTTTTGTCATTTTGTTTGGAAGAGGACGCACGTGGAAGGCGCATCTCCACTCGTATGGGAATTGAACGCAATCTTCCATGAAGTGAACGTGTTGTATGAGTAGGCGGGCTCATAGGCGGCGTCCCGCTACCTTCTGTGAAAGTAGAGTGTACTGATTTGTGAAGTGGGTCTCTGCAAGCTCCCGAAACGTATTCATCATGCCCAGGCCTTGAAGGCGCTGGTTAGAGGTGTTCACGAGGAGGTTGAGGGCTAGCTTTACTATTTGGCGACGTGTCACTGAAAGACCGTTAAAAAACCGACGGTTCAGAATGCGTGATGAAGCGATAACTGCACACTTGTCCAATATGAACGTGCTGCCACAGAATTTCGTGACGACTTGGAGTAGTAAGGAAGTAACAGGGTGTACAATGACCCGTTTGGGCGGGTTTCTCATTCGTGCTTGACACCCTTCTCCGCAGCGAGTAGGGTTGTTTTGGCTACGCCCACCATGGCAACGTAATAGGACATCAGCGATTACGCCATAGAAGTGCAGCCAACCACCGTGCGAGTCTCCGTCCAGGTGTCACTCATATCGGAAGAGTGCTAGAGGCGTTGGGGAAAGGTAGGATAGAAAGGGGAATAGCGAAGGAAAGCCAAAAGCGATGATGGCTTTTCTTTCCTTGATACGGCAGTCTGTTCTTTGATTGAGGCGACTTCGCATTGAATTGTTTAATCGTGGTATGGATATGAGCGCACGACCGTCGCTGTTGCATGTAGCAAGTGACGTGTCGCGCCCGTGAGCACTTGAATGAAGGTACCATTTCCCATAAGGAGGAAGGAAAACAGTTAAGAAGCGGCTCGAAGAACGAGAGCAAGAAAGAAAGAAAGAAAGAAAGAAAGAAAGAAAGAAAGAAAGAAAGAAAGAAAGAAAGAAAGAAAGAAAGAAAGAAAGAAAAAGAAGTACATCGCACAGGCAGATGCAAAGCTTCCCCCCTTTCTCTTTCCCTATTTTTACTTTCGGTCCCCAATCCCCTTCCCCAGTACCAAGTACACAATTTTCATATGCCGGCTAAATGCTCTGCTTTTCAAGAAAGAGTTCTCCCTCTCTTCCCCACATTTTTCCCGACATTGCCAGAGCACTCGATATTAAAAGCGCTCTACTACGTTTATACTTTCCTACCTACAGAATTGAAAAGTATTCACCCATACTACGCCGTTGCGTATGTTTGTAAACAACTTCACGCCTTTTTTTCTCTTTTTGCAAATTTCACGCATTCTAATCTCTGTAAACATCGTTATGCATAGTTGGCGCTCTGAAATAGTTGACCGGTGACGGTCGCAGCACTTGCTCACGCATACGCGTGCGCGCGTTCAGAGATGAGCTGCGGAGCAGGCAGAGACGCACAGTCATCGCATGCAGTGACGCAAGGGTGTCGAGTTCCCGTCGGTGAGTAGCAAACAGCCAGCGGCATTCCATGTTCGTCAATAGAAATCATACACCAGTCGATCATCAAAAACACTCCGCTTATTAGATGTGCACCCACGGACAGTCTTCTGGCGGCGATGCACCCTTCCCGAGTGTCCATTCGTCTAAACGTTCAATCGCTATGAGAGATTTTGAATATACGACGCTATGAACCGTAAAGTGATCTCGAAGTGCGACAGCGTATAATGTGTGGAGGTGGGTGATTTTACATAAATATATGTGGCATTCAAGACAACAAATATTTAGTATGCCCCGCAATGAAATATGAAATGCACGACTCTTTTTCTTATTTTGGAAGTATTACTAAAGGCACTATATAGATCATGTGGCGTGGTAACCGTGACAATATCCCGAATTTATGTGCGATCAACTGTCTTCTTATTGACCGTTTTACACTGGAAGGTGACGCCCCAACGAGTTATCTTCAGGACCTATCTGTTTTAAATGCGAAGCCTTTCTTAGCAAACTTCGGCGACTTTGAGCGTATCTATCTATCTATCTATCTATCTATCTATCTATCTATCTATCTATCTATCTATCTATCTATCTATCTATCTATCTATCTATCTATCTATCTGTCTGTCTGTCTGTCTGTCTGTCTGTCTGTCTGTCTATCCATCTATCTATCTATCTATCTATCTATCTGTCTATCTATCTATCTATCTATCTATCTATCTATCTATCTATCTATCAAGCGGCCTACAAATGTTTGCTCTCCTGGCCGTTTCGATAATGGTATCAATATGAAACTTTTCATGGCATAATATGACTGTATGAAGAACATATTTGTCTACTCATAACATGAAAATTTTGACATGTATGTCATGAAAGTCATGATTTACATTTGATGGTCCTGCAGCTCTTGTGGTGGTTTCGTTCACATGGCATGGTGCAGAACTGGTATGGTACGGCATGACTGCATGGCGAACACAAGCGACAGACCCTAACATGAAAATAATCACATTCGTGTCATGTAACAACATGAGTACTTGTCATGCTTATGATGCTCTCACGGCCGTTTCGCTGGCGTCACATATACCAAATTTGGTATTACGGTACGTGAATGGATGATGAAGGTATGTGACTGGTGAAAACATCATAATCATGAGATGCGTGTCAAGTAACAACATGACTACATGCCACACTCATGATGCGCTGGTGGCTGTTTCACTAGCTTCACTTATACCCTATTTTGCATTACGGGACGTGAATGGATGACGAAGGTGTGATGCTGGTGCAAACATGATAAACATGAGATGCCTGCCATTGTAACATGACTACACGCTACGCTCATACTGCGCTCTCGGCCGTTTCGATAGCTTCACATATACCAAACTCGGTAATACGCGACGCGAACGAATGACATTGGTAAATGACACATCCAAACATGATAATCATGACATGCGTGTCATGTAACAACATGACTACATGCCGCACTAATGATGCATTAGCGGCCGCTTTGCTAGCTTCACATATGCCAAATTTGGTATTACGTGACGCCAAGGGTCCACGAAGGTATGTGACTTGTGCAAACATAATAATCATGAGATGCATGTCATGTGAGAACATGACTACGTGCCACAGTCAAGGCGCCAATATATTTCGACGTGACGCGTTGCGCGTGCTCGCCTGCGTTTATTTCGTCGCGTCACGCTGGCGTTGCAACGGCAGGCGCCGATCCTGCCATATGCTCACAGGCGCGCTGTGCTGCGTTGCATTGACGCATGCGCGTTTCAGCGCTTCCGGCATCCCTCCGTCATGAAGAAAGGGAGACGCAGTGTAGTCTGATTGTATTGATATATGGGGTTTAACGTCCCAAAACCACCATATGATTATGAGAGACGCCGTAGTGGAGGGCACCGGAAATTTAGACCACCGGGGGTTCTTTAACGTGCACCCAAATCTGAGCACACGGGCTTACAACATTTCCACCTCCATCGGAAACGCAGTGTTGTCTGGGTAACGCATCGGCATAAAGTATTGTTACCTTAAGGCATCGGTGCAAAATGCATCATGTCGCATTCGGCGCCGACGGACGCTGGTCGCGCCTGGCGTCTGACTGTGCTCGCGTTTTGCTAACGCATAGCGTCGCTGGGCGCAGGGTGCGTGCGCGTCAACGCTACATGAAAGTATATTGAGCCCTTCATGATGCGCTCGCGGCCATTTTGCTAGCTTCCTGAATGCCAAATTTGGTGTTGCGTGACGTCAATAGATGACGAAATATATGACTGGGGGAAACATGATAATCCTGACACGCGTGTCATGTAAGAACATCGCAACATACCACGCTCACAGCGTTCTAGCGGTCGTTTCGCAAGCTCCACATATACTAAATTTGGTATCACTTGACGTGAATAGATGACGAAGGTAAACCACACATCCAAACATAAAAATCATGACACGGAAGTTATGTACGGCACCATTTACCTCCACCTCGTAACATTGGGCTGATTTTAAAGTGACATAGCAACATTTCTCATTACTGCTTCGCATGTCATCGATTCCCACTGTACGTGGGATCTGCCATTTTTTTGTTTGTTTCTTGTATCAACTCAAACTTATCTATCTTGTGACAATTTCCGTGAAACTTCGTTAAAAAATCGTTATTTTTCACTAATTCAGCCCATCTTATAAGTTTAGTGTTTTTCGGATATTTATAATCGTAGAGGTTCTTTAAGAATACAGTTGAAACTCAATTACTTCAATCGAACATTCTCACGTGGCTAATTTATGATAATTGTTGGGGTTTCAAGTCCCAAAACCACAATGTGTTCACAGATGCTGTATTGTAAAGCTGAGAAAATTTGGACCACCTGTGGTTATTTAACATACTCTTGAATCAAAGCACATAAACGTTCTTTTATATATAACAAAGAAAGGCAGAAGTGGGGGTGTTCTGGTCATGGTCCCGGTCATAGTCTGTGAATATGTCAAGGTCACGCGGTGATCTGTCGTGGCCTGCGGATTAGATGCTGTTTCTAGTGAAGAGCTCTTACTTGGTGGGGTAACCTTATAAGGTGCCCGACGAGAAGTGACCCTTCTCACGGCAGTGCCACTATATGTTATCGACCACGCTTCAATCAATTACTACCAATAATCATTGATATGTCACCTGTTCTATTACACTTCATATGCTTATTCTGTTTGGTTCCCAGGTCATGCGGTGATCTGTCGTGGCCTGCGGAATAGATGCTGTTTCTAGTGAAGAGCTCTTACTTGGTGGGGTAACTTTATAAGGTGCCCGACGAGAAGTGACTCACCCTCACGGCAGTGCCGCTATATGTTACCGACCACGCTTCAATCAATTACTACCAATAATCATTGATATGTCACCTGTTCTATTACACTTCATATGCTTATTCTGTTTGGTTCCCAGGTCATGCGGTGATCTGTCGTGGCCTGCGGATTGCTTGCTGTTTCTAGTGAAGAGCTCTTACTTGGTGGGGTAACTTTATAAGGTGCCCGACGAGAAGTGACTCACCCTCACGGCAGCGCCGCTATATGTTATCGACCACGCTTCAATCAATTACTACCAATAATCATTGATATGTCACCTGTTCCATTACACTTCATATGCTTATTCTGTTTGGTTCCCAGGCATGAACCATAATTATTTTTTTTTCAGAAAAGTTTTGCGATAACTACTGCGCTGCATGCGAGCATCATTTGGAACTGCGCAAACGAGGCCGCATTTAGAAATAACACGTTATCTTCTGTGTAACAGACACTCTTTTCTTTATTTCAATCATCGTATTTGTGATTGTGCAGTGTCCATGCTCATGATCTTTTTCATCATTCCAAACTTCTTGTGTACCAGTAGCATTACAGAGAGTGCTCAATTACTCAGTTTAATAGAGATCAATATTAAAACAGCATGGAAGAAATATGAATGAAAATATAAAGCGATATTTTGCGTGAACTGGCTCCATCTTTTATGTTTGTATACGAATTCAGAACATACCTAGCGTGTAGCTCCATTGCATAACGCATTTCCATTCTGTATTGTAATACAAGTGCAAACGAGGGAAGGAAAAACAGCTTCACTAATAACAGCACTGTCACTCTTCAGCGTGAGTACCTGGCAATAACGGCGACCTGCACCGGTTGACATAGCTTGTCGTAATTTGGTGTGAGGCCAAGGTGATCGGTTTACTTTCGGGAGCTATCCCGGAAGTGTCGAAGCGTCAGCACCTCTATTTTTATATAGCGTACTGTCCATTCTGGCCGCCGCTGGTAGGTCGGAGCTTAAAGAACAGCACGAGCCCCGTCTCCAAATATTTTTGCACAGCATCAATATGACATTACAATACTTTCGACACTTTCGATCGTAATGAAAAGGCTGGCATTCCCCTGAACGTGGCGAACGTTGCATATATGAGATCTCTTCTGGCTGCGCGAATCAGGGAGCTCGGGCATTGACTCGGTCTCTCCGACCGCAATGGCCACATATTTAAATTTAATGCGGCCTCCCATTTAACGCACCTGCCAAGGTCGGTAGGCACATTATGCACCATCCACAAGGATCTGGGACAGGCTCACTTGCAAGGAGGGACTTCGAAAGTTTCATTGTCTCCTGACTGCACATTTTGTTTACTTTACTCTTACTAACGCTGGGAGTGTTTTGCCCAAGTTTGATGCGTAGACGTGGTCAAGAGAACGACGACGATATTGCAAGCAGCTTTCTCTACTGACTGAATGCACTCTGCCGAAATGAACGTGTCCACTAGATTGCACAGCTCTTCCGTGAGAGTCTGCCAAGCGAACAGTCAGTTGTGGTGAAGGTTCATTGTGAGGAATATAGATGGATAAATATTCAGTAGACGGACGACAATCATCGCCGACGGCAATCCAACCCTAAATCCAATCAGTGACAGCTGAGACAGGCAATGCATTAGCGGACTCTTACCGCTGCGCCGCATTTGGAATAAGGACAAGAAAGTGCTTCCGCGTGTTTTGGCCGTGGGACGGTCTCGGGGCCGACAGATGGGAGCCCATATTGATCCGCGTCCAGCCTGTCTGACAGGAAACCATTGTTATGCTGAGCACGAACACCTTTTGCCTGTAACAAAAAATTAAGAGCCGCGCAGTATCGAATGCAAGAGAGTGGATTTTGTGGGCATTCTATTGCGTCTCGCTGCTGTTTTTCTGTATGGACTATAGGTGCTGGTGCTTGAGTGTAATGTGTCACTCACTTATCTTTTTTTTTTTCTTTTGCTGTTGGTGTTGTGTATCCCAGAGTGCTCTATCGAAAGGAAAGGCCATTGCCCCCATGTGCGACGTTTCCTCTCAAGCGGCGAGCAATAGACGGCATTACCGTTGAACGACAATGGGGCTCTCACCGCACCAACAGCGACCATCAAGAAAGCTTCGTAAACGAGAAAAAAACAACAACGGCAAGTAAAAAGTGCATGGGGCAGAACCACAAAGCATTTAGAAAAGCCGGTTAACAATTTCAAGTTCGTGGTATTTAAAAGCCTGATAATCGTATCAAAAATATGGCTTCTTCTATTGTTCTGAACTTTTTAAAATTTTAATATTTCACGTGGATACCAAATAAAATCGGGAAAAATTTATATTGAAGCTTTTGTGAGCCCGTTACATGTCGCTTTTAGTAAGTTCTTTTTCTTAGCCAGACAGCCCCTATTTAAAATTTAAACGGTGTAGGGATGGCAAGCAAGATAGTATTACTTGCATATCCCACGAAAGAAAGAAAATGGCCGGGGGAGTGCGGATATTCCCTGAGATAGCGAGTTCCCAGATGCAACAGTGTCCATAGATGGCGCGAACCACATTGACTCTAATTTGACAGCGCTAATCTTATCCCCGTAATTTTAGTACGTCCGTGTGTATGCGCATAGTGAATCGCCACAAAAAAAGTGGACACTCGTTTACATGTATTATGAATGTATACAGGACAAATACAAAACTACAAGCGTTTAGTTTTTCTTTGCCAGTGACTGTGATTGCACAAAGAAAGCCTTGTTAACGAACGATGCAGAGGCCAACACCACTGCTCGAGTACTGCGCCATATAAAAAAAATGGCAGCATATCCACGGAGTGAATGATAGAGATTGGGGCGAAGCATTCGTCCGTCCATGCGTCCGTCTGTGTGACCGTCCATGCGTCTGTCCGTGCGCCCGTCCCTGCGTTCGTTCATGCATCCACCCCTGCGTCCGTTCATGCGTCCATCCATTCATCTGTCTGTGTGCCCGTTCGTCCATCTATTCAACACTCCAAGTCCCACCATCTCGCATCTTTTTATCATATATTCCCCATATAGAAGCACCACCATTCAGTGGACATTCCAAGGACTAAACGAGACGTGGCACACGCACACTTTCTTACGGCTTGCGCTTCGGGTCTACTTCCCACCTTCAACCACCTTGACTTCATGGTATATACTAGTTCACTGTATTCATGGCACTGCGGCCCAATGCTCGCTAAACCTTTCTAAAACCAAGGAGGTTACGCCCAGCGAGTATAACGTAGCAACGTTTTCCTGTCAGATAGTGCTCAATGTACATGCCAGTGGCTGCTAATGTGAAATGAGAGACAGGAGGATTCAGCTTTTAATTTCTTACGGCTTGCGCTTCGTATCTGCTTCCCCCCTTTAACCACCTCGAATTCATTCATGGTATATACTAGTTCATTGTATTCATGGCCCTGCGGCTCAACGCTCGCTAAACTTTTCTAAAACTAATGAGGTTGCACCCAGCGAGTATAATGTAGCAACCATTTCTTGTCCGATAGGGCTCAATGTACATGCCAATGGCTGCTAATGGGGATCGCAGCGCGCGCTGACAAAAAGCCGAATGCTCCTGTCTCTCATTCCCCATTAGCAGCCATTGGCATGTACATTGAGCACTATTTTTGATTGTTAAACAACGCACAAAAGAAATCTCTCACCGGCACCACCTTGGAGGTCAAATGTTATACCTATTTCGGATATGTGGCACTGGTGGTTACGTACTACGAGAGACGCACAAGCCTCGCCATAAGGAGCTTCGCCCCTAAAAGGAAAGTGGGGTTGCACTGTGTGAGCGCCACCGAATTTACCTCGCGTAATAATGGATATGCCTATTTCTTTGGCCTTCTGAAGCCAACAAGACATACACAGATTTGCTGGTAGGCGATTTCCCCAGTGTGTAAGCTTCACAACATAGTCGGGAAACAAGTGCAGAGATATAGTTGCGCCTCTCACTGTTTACAATATTTAATCATGTTCTCTCAGCGAAAATGTTTTAATTTTGAGCAGGAAAAAGAAATGTTTGCGTTTTTCCTTTTTTAGCAAGCCTCCAATCTGGTTATGTATAGACATCATTGTGGTTTCGCTAGGATATCTACTTAAACAAAGAGGGCCTTTGCCGCACCTTCCATATATTCCTTTCGCACGGAAGTCAGATCTCTGAAGTCACAGAGAAACCGGTGTTTCTGAAGCTCCACGCACGAGTAAAAGAAGGCAAGGTAGAAGAAGGCAAGGCTATTCCAAACAGAAATAGTTTGTCGGGTGATGGGTTGGTTGGTTTCTTGCTATATATATCTCGAAACAACTCTCCAAAATATAGCTTCACGTAAATACGCAAATATATAATCACAGTGGAGTCTGTCTTAGAACCCAATAGCATGTAACACAAAGCGCAAATGTGGGGAAAAAAGAACAGAGAATAAAGAGTGCAGCGTAAACTTTTACAGGTTTTTTTAGACTGAAGAAAAGAGAGCGCTCCGTTATTTTTCACCTTGACGAACAGAAAAAAGTGCACTTTTTTTTCAGCTAAGTCAATTTTTTTATACAATCGTATGCTGTCTTAAGCAGCGTCATCTACCAAAATCAACTCGCCCAAGCTCCTGCTCTTCTATCACAATACGAGGTTGGCAGTCGTGCACTTTTCTATCTTGTCGCTTGATTGTGTGTTTCTTTTTGGATTGTTGTTGTTGATAGTAAGCCGAAGCTTGTTTATTCACCGAGGATATGCCCTTCGTACCTTCATCCTTCACCGAAAAAAAAAGTGCTTGCAACTCTATTGAATGAGATAAAAAAATAACGGCCTTTCAAGATTTATTTTCCTTGAAGCGGTGACAAAGCCCACAAAGCGCACAATGCTAGAAATAAGTTTGCGACACTACCTATGAGCTCATTTGCGATGGCGTGTACTACTGAGCATGTGCATTAAGGAAGCCTGTCACTCTTAGACTCTGATATATAGAAATGCGACGTAAACCTTTGAAAGCGACTAATGAGCCGAGACCCCGACGTGCCATTGTATAGTTTCCGGTTGAAGTAAGGGCAACACACTTTGACGACGGTGCAGGCCATGTTATTTTTCCGCTGTCATACTTTATGTGCTCACCGAAGATTTATGATAGCACACTGTTGACGCGAACGCGTTCGTCAACACGTCATCAGGGACGAAGTGCCTGTCGACGCTGTTGCAGCCCGCCATGACAAAAGCCATTCGGGACTTTCTACATCTCGATGGCATCCTTATAAAGGAGTACCTAATTACCACAACTTAATGAGGCGATGTGGGAACATTGCCACAAGTCCTGCCTGATGTCTGTAGCACACTGAAATAGCATGATATTTGGCATGTTATACAAGAATGCCTGTTAACGGCTATAGTGGCACTTTGCGTACTTTTTGATAATCTTGATAATGTTATGATAATACTATCTGAGGTTTCACGTCCCTGAACCACGATATGATTATGATAGACGCTGGTGTGAGCAGCTTCGGAAATACTGACCATCTGGTGTATTCTAACGTGCACTGGCATTGCGAAAATCCTGGGCCTCTATCAATTCACTTTCGTTGAAATGCGACCTTCGCGGCCGGCGTCGAACTCACAACTTCCGGGTCGACAGCCGAGCACTCATAAGAGCCCGTCTGCGGCTGCAGATAATGGTTGATAATGATCTTAGCTCTCTTGGCGCACTATAGACGGAGTGATTCGTTATCCAACATTGAAATTTTTAATTTCACTTTGCAAAATAACTCATTTGATTGTATTCTTTTTTACTTGACAGGTCACTGTTATTGATGAAGGATCGGAAGTCCGTTAATTTGCTTCATTAAACAGTAGTGTCATGGTAGTATTTCAGCAACCTATACGAAGACGAAAAAATCACTCAGTACTTTCTCTAATTACCGCTCATTTACACTGAAACCATGGTGATGTGTTGTGTTTGTCTTTAACTCTATTTCGTGCTGTATACCCCTCTCTATTCTTCGCCGTAACACAATGAATTAGCATGCTAGCTACACTGTTAGGCAAACTTTTGGATGCGCCCGAAAAAACCTTTTCATCTTTCTTTTACACAACGGCTAATGTGATCGACAACTTCCTTACGTAGTTCATAAGGTAAAATTCTGACTCCAATAAGTTTTGTTAAGAAGGATATGAAGCAAGTGGTTTGGCAGGTGCTTGAACGAAAGACTAAAAGAGCACATGCTCTTACGACATCTTTGAACGTGATATTATAATTTTGATTTCATTTCATTTCATTTTTTATTCAACGAAAAATCGTTACACTGTACGTTGGGGGACACGACTAAAGGCTAAATAAACGCCTGACTAGGTGTTGCCACCCTGCAGCAAAAGCATAGACACACCAACAAGCATTTGTTGTAGAGAATACACTGGTACATAATCATCCATAATAATTAGAGGATTAAAGAAAATTATAAGTTCGCAATTATATAAACACAGCTGTCTTAAGGTGATAATGAGCTTGTTTTGTATAATTTTTATTGTAATATCAATTGTATGAACCCTCCCAACTAAATTTTACCGTCGCCTTGATGTCCCAGATATGTATATGTATGTGTATATTCATAAAAAGCACAAATAAAAATAAGTCAGGAAGTAGAATTCCAAGGCCCCCACTGGAGATCCAAACTTGTGACCCCTCGCATTTCAGCGCGCTGCATTAACCAACTAGGCCGTCATATATACTGTCCTTCTCCCTAACAGTGAGCTATGCATATACACCATTTACCACTGACTCACTTACTGTCAATGGGCTTGAAACAAACATTCTTGAACAAAGCATGTACTTCGTTTGGACAAGCCATACATGCTTTCCCTTAAAGATTAAAGTGTCCTGTGGCTTGCTAAATAGAGAAGAGCTTCACTGAAGCACATACAGTTTGATGAAAGCGGCCTTCCAAAATGTCTCTGGCTCCACTTTCACTAAGCAACAGTAAAAAAAAATGGCAGCTTATCCACGGAGTGAATGATGGAGTGTGGCGAAGAATTCGTCCGTCCATTTGTTTTTGCTTCCGTCCGTCCATGCGTCCGTCAGTGTGACCGTCCATGCGTCCATCAGCCCGTCCGTGCGTGCGCCTGTTCGTGCGCCCGTCCCTGCGTTGATCCATGCAGCCGCCCCTGCGTCCGTTCATGTGTCCATCCATGCATCTGTCTATGTGTCTGTTCGTCCATCTATTCAACACTCCAAGTACCACCATCTCGCATCTTTTTATCGTATATTCCCCATATAGAAGCACCGCCATCCTGCGGACATTCCAAGGACTAAACGAGAGGTGGCACACGCACACTTTTTTACGGCTTGCGCTTCGGGTCCACTTCTCACCTTTAACCACAACGAGTTCATGGTATACACTAGTTCACTGTATTCATGGCACTGCGGCCGAACGCTCGCTAAACCTTTCGAAAACCAAGGAGGTTACGCCCAGCGAGTATGACGTAGCAAACTTTTTCAGTCAGATAGTGCTCAATGTACATGCCAATGGCTGCTAATGGGAAATGAGAGGCCGAGAATTCGGCTTTTAGTTTCGTACGGCTTGCGCTTCGTATCTACTTCCCATTTTAGGGGCGAAGCTCCTTGTTTAGAAAAAGTTTATTTACAGCATGTACAGAACACAAAGCTTCATACCATTCCAGTAACAGGGCACATACACTTCTGCACATCTATATTTCACGACTAACATCACTACGTTACAGTGAAGACATTTGCTCTAATATACATGATTATGTTGGCATACATGTACACAAAAATTCAATGTGATATAACGATACAAGAGTATAACGATACCATAGAGCCAAATGAAACACAATTTGTAACAAACGAAATCATATATAACAACTCAACGGGCGCTGCTTAGCACCAAGTCGGTCGAAAAATGAGTTGTATCCTTTCGTGTTCCACCTTGACGAAAGGGCACGACCAATGCCGCAGAAACTCTTGCTCCCCGAGGAAGAAAAGCTCTTCGGAGAGGAACGCGAGGATCTCTCGTCTCAATCTCCCCAGTATCGGCCACAAGGCACGCCGTCGGCAATTGGCAGCTACGGCCTCACATCGGTTTCTCCAAAGGCTGAACAGCCCCGCAACTATTAAGAGAGCGGAGAAGCGGCTACGCGGAAATCGGCCGTTGGACACGAAAGTTCGCACACCCTGTCCCCGAAAACCAGCATTAACCGCACGCCAAAAAAGGCGGGAAACCACACATTCAAACGTCGCATGTCGATTGGTCTCTACCATGACGCAGTTGGGGCAAGTGGAAGTGCGAACCACCTGCCATCGCTGCAACCGGTCTCGCGTGGGGAGCAAGCCCCAGCCCAACTTCCAGACAAAGTCTCTTAGATGCCCTGGCAACACTGCGGCAGTTATTGGTTTCCAAGCGCGGTTCAATACAGATTGACGATGCTGGGGCACCAAGGGCCGTAGAAGGGCGGCCATTGTGTCCACCACTTTAGAATCGGCCACCTCTATCTCTGGGCACGTAACTTCCAAACGTCGGTGAAATGCCAGAAGGGCTCGATACAAAGATGGTAATTCAGTTGATTGGGGACCTTTGTTTAATTGGCTATCCGGCAAGAAGACACGTAGTGATGGCCCCAGATGGTAACGAGCCAGTGTCTGAGCGGGCATGTCATCATTGCTTAGTATTCGCAATAGAGTGCGGAGGCACAATGTAGAAGCCGTGACGGAAACGTCGGGGAATGCAAAACCGCCTTGATCTCGCGGTTGAGCTAACGCTGGACGCGATAACAATTCTGTGCCACCAGACCAAAAAAATGAACTGATGCAGCTTTGCACTTTCCTGCAGACATGGAGCGGTGGTTTAACAGAATGGCAAAGGTACCAAAATTTTCCTAGGTACACCGTTTGAGTTAAGTATCGGCGTTCCAAGAGGGGGAATTCGAAGTACCTGGCTGCTTCGATATCATTTAGAAGAGTTTGTACAACGGATGACCAGATGCTATCCTGTATACCGAATACAGTGAAAGTAACTCCGAGTATTGAAATCTCAGGAGACCACTGTAAAGGCGACGTGATGTTGATACGACCGCTGGGGTTGCCAATGAAAAAATACTGGCTTTTAGAAAAGTTTAACCTTGCACCGGAGATAATACCGAAATCATGGAATGTATCAAGAGCATGCTGCAGCGACTGTTCATTATGTACATAGAGAGTGATATCATCTGCATATGCAGCGACTTTTACTTGAGTGTTACCGGGTAGAGGTAAGCCACGAATCTGCGGGTGATGTTCAACGGCCCTTAAGAAGGGCTCTAATGCAAGGATAAATAACACTGGGGAGAGGGGACACCCTTGACGAACCCCACGCGTGACTCTAAATGCGTGACTCTCACGGGAATCTAAGTAAAGGGTACTTTCTAAATTGGTGTACATCGCATTGATAAGGTCAATGAACTTATCCGGGAATCCGTATGCATGTAAAACATTTAGTATGTAGCCATGTTCTATGAAATCAAAAGCTTTCTCTTGATCTAATGAAACCAACAGTCCTTGCGCACATCGGCTAATGGTGTATTGGATGATGTCACGCGTTAACCACGTATGGGTGTGTATTTCTCGGCCCGGAACAGAACAGACCTGGTGGGGAGCGGTTAATGTTGCAAGAAATGGACTGATTCGGTGCACCAAAATGTTAGCCAAGAGCTTGTAATCTACATTGAGTAGGGTAATAGGGCGCCAATCTTCTGGTCGCGTGGACATTGGGTCTTTCTTGGGAACTAGTGTTATACGGCCTTTGTGGAAAGAAGTTGGAAGTGTAATATCTTGGAAACACTTGCGAATGACGCGTGACATAGTTGGACCAATGATAGGCCAGAACTGTACATAAAACTCTGCAGGCAGTCCGTCAGGCCCTGGGGCCGATCCCTTTTTCATTGCGTCTAATGCGCCTTTGATTTCGTCATCGGATGGCGGTGATAGGAGGACGTCATTTGACATGTTGGAATCATGAGGTAAATTTGCTAGTAGAGGATGCGAAGAAACGGATCCTGGGTAACAGACATTAGCACCAGATTTAGCTATTGACTCAAAGTGTTGAGTGAATTCCTGAAAGTCGCGCGTACCCGCAGCAGCTGGGGTGATAGAGCTCAGCGAGTGGGCAGGCGAGCCTGGTGGACGAAGCAGAGCTCTGCGTGCATACCTTAGCACCTCAGGGTGCGCACAGGGTGCACGTCTACAGCGCCAAGCTGCAGCCGAGAGTAAAGAAGCGCGCATAATACGCTGGTACCGTTCAATGAGCTCCTCTTGCCATGCCCGCATTACAGTGGAAGGACTGGGATCTCGATTGGCAATGCGTATCTTCTGGATTAACAATGACGCATCTTTTGACATACGGGTGCAAAGTCCTCTGCCCGACGCACTGCAATGATGCCGCCACTGTTCTTTGAGGCGATCCCAATCAGCTACATCGGCCCCAATAAGCGATGCGCGTAACGCTCGGGATAATTTTTCCGTAGCCTGAGAGTCCTGGAGGACACGGCAATCGAGACGCCATGGTCTGTCAACCGTTGGCGTCCCCGCTGGCAGGCGGAGAGATAACATAACCGGCCGATGGTCGCTAATGTACACCGGTGTCGGTGGCAATGACATTACCCCAATGTCGTGAACGTAGGTAATGATACTGGGGGATGCATACACGCGATCAATTCGGCTGCTCGACGTTGCTCGACGCCAAGTATAGGCATAATTACTGCCATGCACAATTTGATGAATGTCACTCAATGCCAATTGCTGCACTAGACGTTCGAGTTCTCTGGCATTCCAGTTTGACCGGCCGCGACCCGGACCTCGAACGTCTGCGTGTGAGTCTAAGACACAATTGAAATCCCCTAAAAGTACCACATGTCGGGAATTTAAAAGGAACGCATCAAGAGATTGGAAGAACGCGTTTGAGTTTTCGCGTGCCGCTGGGGCATACACGGCAACAAATCTTATTCTTAACGAAAAAAAGGTGCAGTCGAACGCCAGCACGCGTCCGAAGGCATCGAAGGAAACATGATGGTCACGCAAAAGACCTCGGTTAAAAATAACGACTCCGACGCCAGTCGATTGCGTGCTGGCGTACGAAAAGAAACAATCAAAATTGAACGCGCGCTTGAAAGCGAGTACATCAGAAAGCTTGAAAAAATTTGTTTCTTGCATGAACAGCAAATCACAGTGCACTGAACGTGCAAAAGCCAATACCTCAGCCTGTTTTTGTGGATTTCGGAAACCTTGAACGTTAAAAGTAATAACTTTTAGAGTAAGAGCCATGGGGAAAATGAAAACATACTATCGGATCACGCAAATGCAGGGGTACCTTTATCAGGTGCGGGAGCCAATGCCCCGCAAGTGGCTGAGTCATTTTTTCCGGCCAGGCGATCCACCGGAGGCTCGGGGCTTCCGGGATCGCGTCGAAGTCCGCAGGGGACTTCTGTCTCTGGTGGGGGCTTCTAAGTCACGAGTAGTGATCCGGGGGCGTTTGGTGTCCGGGTGTTTGAGCGAGGATGGTACAAAGACGTCTCCACTGTCCTGGCTTATGTCACTGGGGCTGGTGTCTTCGTCAATTTGTAGGGGCGCCTCACTCGCGGTGCTGTTGGAGTCCTCGTAGATGCAGGCGTCGTCGTCTTGAGATGTAGACTCCTCGATGACACCTGAACTTGTTGTCGACAGAGCAGCAACGCGAGGAGCCTCAGATGCAATATTCCCATCCGAGACGCCGTCCTCACGAGGCGCTTCGTCTGACGAGGGCTTGGCCTGCGATTCCTCAGAAATGGCCACGGGACGCGGGGAACTTAAGTTTTCAGTACCTGGAGGGATTACCAGGCCCGGAATCGCTGGGAACGCAGTGGGCGTCTGGTGCAGCGCCGCGATTGGCACACCCTGGTCGTGGTCGGCCACCACAGCTCGCGCCGACGAATCGTCGCACTTGTTCTTAGATGGCGTTCCTGGTTGAAGTGGAGGGAAATCCTTAGATGCCGCCTCGGAATACGATGGCCTGATGGTGCAGGCCACGGTGGCATGCGGGTCCCCACAACGGCGACACGGCAGCGAGCAGCCTTTCCCGTCGTGGCCATAAACGCCGCACCTTCCACAAAACGGAGCTGTGCAGTTCATGCGGAAGTGCCCACTGTCTCCACATCGACGACACACTCGCTGGATGCCTTTATAGTCACAGGTCACTCGATGGCCCGCGACCTTGAGGTAGTTGGGCACCGGTGACGAAGCCTTCATTTCCATGCGGACGTATCGCGTCCCAGTGGTCACGGTTGGGCGCGATCCCATGAGTCCTCTGGTGATGTGCAGCACCTTCCCGTAGGGAGAGAGTGCTTGTGCGAGGACTTCGCTGGGTACGCGGCACGGCAGGAACAGGACGGTCACTTGGGTCACTTGGGGTCCCAGGGGTACGATGGCGACGCGCTCTCCTCGGATGATAAGGTGCGACGCGTCTACGATTTGGGCCAGTGCGGCCTCACTGTTGACGGTAACTTGGTAGTTCCGGCCTCCAAAGTGCTGAACGCAGTACACTTCTTCGATTCCTACTATTGAAGACGTCGCGTCAACGACGTCTTCGGGACTAGTCCCCTCGGGGACGACTACGTCGAAGGCTAGCGCCTTCTTCGGGGGCTGGCTTGCCATGACGGGCGTCCGCCAGCCCAGAGACGCCGTGAGACGCTAACAACGACGAGAGACGCTAACACGCTTATGGCGTGGCTTGGGCGTCCCTCCTAGTACGTAACCACCAGCGGCACATATCCGAAATAGGTATACCATTTGACCTCTAAGGTGGTGCCGGTGAGAGATTTCTTCTGTGCGTTGTTTAACAATAAAAAAATAGTGCTTAATGTATATGCCAATGGCTGCTAATGGGGAATGAGAGACAGGAGCATTCGGCTTTTAGTCAACGCGCACGCTGCGATCCCCATTAGCTGCCATTGGCATGTACATTGAGCACTATCGGACAAGAAAGGGTTGCTACATTATACTCGCTGGGTGTAACCTCCTTAGTTTTAGAAAGATTTAGCGAGTGTGGAGCCGCAGGGTCATGAATACAGTGAACTAGTATATACCATAAATGAATTTGAGGTGGTTAAAGGTGGGAAGCAGATACGACGCGCAAGCCGTAAGAAATTAAAAGCTGAATCCTCTTGTCTATCATTTCACATTAGCAGCCACTGGCATGTACATTGAGCACTATCTGACAGGAAAAGGTTGCTACGTTATACTCGCTGGGCGTAACCTCCTTGGTTTTCGAAAGGTTCAGCGAGCGTTCGGCCGCAGTGCCATGAATACAGTGAAGTAGTATATACCATGAACTCGAGGTGGTTGTAGGTGGGAAGTAGACCCGAAGCGCAAGCCGTAAGAAAGTGTGCGTGTGCCACCTCTCGTTTAGTCCTTGGAATGTCCACTGAATGGCGGTGCTTCTATATGGGGAATATACGATAAAAAGATGCGAGCTGGTGGGACTTGGAGTGTTGAATAGATGGACGAACGGACACACAGACAGATGCATGGATGGACGCATGAACGGACACAGGGGCGGATGCATGAACGAACGCAGGGACGGGCGCACGAACAGACGTATGGACGGTCACACAGACGGACGCATGGACGGACGAATGCTTCGCCCCACTCTCCATCATTCACTCCGTAGATATGCTGCCATTTTTTTAACCACCTCGAGTTCATTCATGGTATATACAAGTTCATTGTACTCATAGCACTGCGGCTCAACGCTCGCTAAACCTTTCTAAAGCTAAGGAGGTTACACTCAGCGAGTATAACGTAGCGACCCTTTCTTGTCAGATAGTGCTCAATGTACATGCCAATGGCTGCTAATAGAGATCGCAGCCTGCACGTTAACTAAAAGCCGAATGCTCCTGTCTCTCATTCCCCATTAGCAGCCATGGACATGTACATTGAGCACTATTTTTCATTGTTCAACAACGCACAGAAGAAGTCTCTCACCGTCACCACCTTGGAGGTCAAAATGTTATACTTGTTACATTCTACGGGGGACGAACGGGTGCCGCTATAAGGAGCTTCGCCCCTAAAATTGTTTGCATCCAAGACTATTCGTAGAGTTGCTTGTCATGTCATGCATGTAAATTCGGTTCCCATTGAAATGCGCAACGCCACTATCACTTTAGACGGACAAAGTCAACTAGCTGCCCCAGATGAGTTGAGGTGACGCTTTCAGCGTTAGCTTTTCCTTCATAACATACTAAATTTCACTCTTTCACACACCAGTTTACTAGATAGATCCAATATCGTGTGAGAGCACGACAAAAAACCGGTTTCATCGCGGTTTATCAAGGCTTAAATTCATAATTTTTACGCGCATCTCTGCCGCCAATGAGTGCGCACTCCGTCAGACCTAACGCGGGAGTTCGTCCGTACACAAGTAGCTCTCTGGGAATAGAAACTTCGACGCCGGCGACGAGAAATTCGATAGTACGACGGCGAAGTTTTCACGGCCAAGCCGAGCACATTCCCTTTCTGCCTTTTTACCCTTAACTTCCTCTTAACCAACTATGCACCACGTTCTCTTTCCCGCAGTGCACTTGAGATGTGCCTGACGTGGCATTGCGTGTCAGCCACTAATTAGAGACGGCGCGAGGAGTTCAAACGAGAAAGGGAGCCACAAGACTGAGATACGGGCTGACTTCCCACTAATTGCGTTCAGCGCTGTTTAAACAGTGCGCAAAAGCATTTTCTGGCTCTCTAAGCTGAAATAAACACTTAAACTGGTAAACCAGTTGAGGTGAAGTAGTGCACCATACTTTATTCAGTGCCCTCATTTTTGGCGGGCCAAAAGCCTAAATGAAATGTTGTAAACAGTGTGGTGTGTGTGTGTCACTGTATGTGTTATCTGTTTATCAGTGTACATATCATAGTTATCCCCCGTTACCTCGAATAGCATGTCAGGCGAATAGCCCGACAGACTTCTCAAGCTCTCCATCAAATTCATTCTCTCTCTCGTCTTCAATTGCATGCTCAAGCATGGTAAGTGCTTCAAGCACTGCCTTCAGTCAAGTCAAGTGATTCTTAGACTCACTGCCTGCTTTAATTAAGACAAGAAAGGGCTGGCAAGTGAGTGTATGTTCGTTCCACTTTCATTGTTTGTTGGTGTTTTGAGTCCCGAGCTATATGTAAACCAAGGAACGTCATGCCAACCAGCCAAAGTTGATGCTCTGTTTACACTCGTGATCGGAGTAGTGAATTGTCAGGAAGAACTAACTATGCAGGGCTTTCAGATGATTCGCGCCGCACGCAACTAGCTAGCGACGTTGAATGTAGTGCATCTATCCGTGTCAGAAGGAGTCACGTTCACCTCCCACCTCCTTCCTCTTTGTACTTCCATTTTCCCTGTACTTCGCGTTCACTTAGGCGTCCTGATCAAATTAAGCCTCCCTCCACTTCAGTAGTCGTTAATTAAATGAAAGGTTAGTTGAACCACGAGAAACGCGAGCTGCAGTGAGGAACAAAGATTTTTTCCTTCATATAATTGATGAAGTTTTTATATCGCGAAATAGAGGTAAGTACAGGATAATTTACAAGTAGCGCAGCTTCTGCAGCTCCCTTTTTTTTGTACACATTCGTATACTAACCGGGTGATACAATTCCAGAAAATAAATCGCATGGGCACGAGGGGGTGGGGATCTTCATACCAACTACTATTTACGAGAAATCGGCAGAGTTATTAGAAAAAAGAAAACGTTGTCTGAAATATGACGGCACCGCACGGAATCACACACCTATGGTGCAGATAGCTTCAGTGCAGTATGCATGGTTACCAATGGGTCATGAGCCAAACTCTTTCGGCCGCTTGACGTTTTTTAAATGCGAAGCATTTCTTAGCGAACTTCGGTGACTTTGAGCGCACCTATCTATCTATCTATCTATCTATCTATCTATCTATCTATCTATCTATCTATCTATCTATCTATCTATCTCTCTCTCTCTCTCTCTCTCTCTATATATATATATATATATATATATATATATATATATATATATATATATATATATATATATATATATATATATATATGTGTGTGTGTGTGTGTGTGTGTGTGTGTGCCTATCTATCTATCTATCTATCTATCTATCTATCTATCTAGCCGCCTACGACTTTTAGTTCTCCTGGCCGTTTCGATAATGGTATCGATACCAAACTTGGTACGACGTAACATGACTGTTTGAAGAGCATATTTGACTAGCCATAACATGAGCATCATGACATAAATGTCATGAATGTCATGATTTACATTTCATGCTCCTGCACTGCAGCTCTTGCGGTGGTTTTGTGCACATGGCATGTTGCAAAACTGGTATGTTATGACATGATTGCATGGCGAACACAAGCGAGAGACCCTAAGATGAAAATTATTACATGCATGTCATGAACGTCATGATTTACATTCCATGCTCCTGCAGCTCTTGCGGTGGTTTTGTGCACATTGCACGTTGCAAAACTGGTATATTGTGACATGATTGCATGGCGAACACAAGCGAGAAACCCTAAGATGAAAAGTATTACATGCATGTAATGTCACAACATGATTACATGCCACGCTCATGATGCGCTCGCGGCCGTTTCGCTAGCTCCACATATACCAAAATTGGTATTACGAAACTTGAATGAATGACGAAAATATGTGACTGGTTCAAACGTGATAATCATGAGATCTGTGTCATGTAACAACATGAGTACATGCTACGCTCATGATGCGTTCGCGGCCTTTTCGCTAGCTTTTCATATGCCGAATTTGGCATTACGTGACGTTAATAGATGACGAAATATGTGCCTGGTGCAAACATGATAATCCTGACAGGGGTGTCATGTAATAACATGGCAACATACCACGCTCATAGCGTGCTCGCAGCCGGTTCGCTCGCTCCACATATACTAAATTGGGTATCACTTGACGTGAATAAATGACGAAGGTAAATGACACATCCAAGCATGATAATCATGACACGGAAGTCATGTTTGGCATAATTTACCTCCACCTCGTAACGCTGTGCTGATTTTAAAGTGACATATCAACCTTTCTCATTTGTGTTTCGCATATCATTGATTTCCATTGTACGTAGGATCTGGCAATTTTTTCTGTGTTTTATTTTGCAATCTTACAGCCGTGCTGTTTAAGCTCTTAGAACACATTATTATTATTTGTTGTTGAAGAGATGTCAGCACTCTTTTGCGCCTGCTACTGCTTTTCACAGATAACAGGATACGTAAAAATTGCAGCCCTGAAAATAAAAAAATAATTGAAAAGGCATCTAGAAGAAATTTATGTGATTCCGTTCAGGTGAATACAAGAATGATAGCACACAATACGGTCCACTTTTTCAGCATGATACTTCACATAATATGCAGTCCGCTGTGGTAAAACATTGGCTAGGGTGCTTGGCTAGTCACCCGAAGATGGTGGGTTTGATTACGACAACAGCGATTGCGTTTCGCTGGAGGCGTAATGATAGAGGCTGGTGTACTGAGCGATGTCAGTGCAGTTGAAGAACACGCGATGGTCGAAATTTCAGGAGCCCTCCTCTACAGCGTTTCTCATCATTGTATCGGTGTTTTGGGATGTGTAATACTCCAAATACTATTAATTATTATTATTATTATTATTATTATTATTATTATTATTATTATTATTATTATTATTATTATTATTATTATTATTATTATTATTATTATTATTATTAGCCCCGACGCGGTGGTCTAGTGGCTAAGGTACTCGGCTGCTGAACCGCAGGTCGCGGGTTCGATTCCCGGCTGCGGCGGCTGCATTTCCGATGGAGGCGGAAATGTGGTAGGCCCGTGTACTCAAACTTGGGTGCACGTTAAAGAACCCCAGGTGGTCAAAATTTCCGGAGCCCTCCACTACGGCGTCTCTCATAATCAAATGGTGGTTTTGGGACGTTAAACCCCACAAATCAATCAATCAATTATTATTATTATTACTATTATTATTATTATTATTATTATTATTATTCACACAAAATGGAGTCGCATGAATATCGTGACACCATAAAGAAAAACGTCCAGCCACGTTAATTAGGCACAGGCATTGTCAAAGTTCAGTCGTAGAGATTCGAAATGAGTTCACACATGAGGCGAGGCGACACACAACGCGACACGGCGAAGTCAAATTAAATTAATAAAATCAACTTTGAAAAGGCTTCCTCGATGTTTTCTAGAAATACCACTCTCTTCTAGGAACTTCTAGGAGTGCCATTAGTGGAGTTTTTTGCCAGGCATGTGTTGGTCATGAAGATAGCATTGTTTCGAAGTCGAAGGGCCTATGGTCTCATGTAATTGAATCTCGTATTATTTGTTGCCTTTTGTCCTGGTGTCATAGTTGGGCTAATAGAAAGTGTAAATATTCACCCACATGCGTACATGCGCATTCTAGACTCTCTGCTCGTGAAATGTTGCGTAAGAAGTGTTTTAAATTCGCGGTACCCAGTCGGAGGTGATAAAACAGCGTTTTAAAGATTCTGCCTTCGCTTGACGTTAAAATTATCCGAAATTCAAGAGTAGGATTCATGCAAAGTAGGTCTGAGTATCTTAAATTTTTATCAAACCATGTCGCTCCACAACTGGCGAAGTGACAGCTTTCTAAGTTTGGGCTGTAATTAGCCTTATGTTATAGATAGTCCTTATGTATCAGAAGAGTAGTATAAGGTTTTCAGTTGCATTGGGTAATGTTCCTGTTGCTACAACAAAAGTAATAATTGATACGTGCATCTACACTGGCATTCCTCTAAAAATAACTTGACTTGCATTCAGAGCACCATATGGTGTGAAATACATTTGCAGTTGTTATTAATCATGATGAATTATTTGATGTTTTCTGTTAGTGCTTCTGAGCATTTCGGGTCATTATCCAAAACATACATATAATATTATTAGGGAAGCGAGTGTCCAAATAAGAGCAGCCTGTTCTTCAAGTGTAACTTAAATATACGCGCTTGATCTATTTATTTTGTTACTTACATTGCGACGCTTGCACGAGTGAAAGATTGACCATGCGGCATACTCATTGAAGAAGAGCTGTAAATTATTATTGGTGACGCCGCCTAAGTAGTGATGATTTAGGCACGCTGCTGTGTCTTTAAGACTTATTTCGCTATATCTTGATCAATATGTAAAACGACCTCACCATTTATTTACCCAATACCTTTATTTTGTTTTAATATTTATAAGGGAAACTGACACATTTAGTATTATACTGGCTTTTCTTTTTGTCGCTAAGCAAGCGAAACGAAAACCAGAAAATTATAGAAAGAAGAAAACAGGCGCTGAAATATGGCACATATGATTTTTTGTTTTGCTTCGGTATTTTTTTGCTAACTTTGAATTTCTCGTGGTTGTAGTACGTTTAGCTACTTCATCACTGCTGATTTAGTTGAGTAGCTCAAGGTTACAATCATTACAGAAAAATAATTGACAAATGTTACGACACACGCCAAAAAACTCTCCTAATCAACGCAACTTCAAGCCCTTTGTCGTTCGATAACCCTAAGGCAACGTGGTTAAGGCTTCCTCTCGAAAGCATGATTGTTATTTAAATAAGTGCCGTCGAGACGACTCTTATATTCGGATGAGTAAGGCTCCTAGAAATATTCAGATAACAAATTGCATTATCTTGTGCTTTTTTTTCTACCTTCTTTCTCTGTATCATTTACCTCTTCGTTCAAGGTAGCACGCATTGGTGAATACTCCTCCACTGGCTGATATATCTCATTACGAACAGAAACAATTCTTACACTCTCGAATTAGAGAAATGGCGATATCAGGCTAAAAAATATTACATGCTCCGGATAGCTATTTTACTGGGCGTCTTAGGGATCAGCATTGACTCGAACGGGTGTTATTTCGCCCTATTGGTGGTTTAATCTATCAGTAAACTCGCGATGTATGATGAATGAAACAGTTGAATAGCTGCTTTTCAGTAGCCACTGTGCGCTGAGTACTCACTGCCCCTCCCCCCTCTCTTTTTTTCGGTGCAGTGGTCTCAAGGCAAAACCTTGAAGTGTCACAACGTAGCGTTGCTTGTATATATAAATTATTAAGACTTCACTAATGGACTAGCAATGGAAATGTACCAAGCCTGACCGTACTTGTGATTCGCTGCAAGTTCAGTTCATCGCCGCTATCTTGCGAACCCATTCGTTTCGCTTGCAAAGTAACAAATTTGGTAGCACACTGCTACTGCATATGTTCGTGTCTGTCCAAAAGAGGCTGACTTGGATGCGCCGGTAATGTCGAGGCTCGTTGACTGGAAACCTTGCGATGTAAAACTTACGATGTTGCTACTGATACAAGATCTCGGAAGGCCCTAATGCCAGAAATGTGCCCATTTTAAAAAGTAAACATGACGTCACTTTAAATGCTGCAGCCATAAAATATATAATACCCGAGTTGCCTTCAAGTAAGCTTTATCATATTGCGATGTATGGTAGGCCATGCATTGGGGCTTGTTGGTTCATAATTATCAATGAGAAAAATTGTGCTAAACAGACGAGGCAAGACAAACACGATAACACGGTGCTGATGACAGCATGGATACAGCGCCATGGTCTGGTGGCGAAAAGTAGGTGTCATGGTTAAATATGTTATTTTATGCCACAGCTAGAATATTACGGTCATGGACAGCACACAGTACATTGCATTGTCTCACATGCACATTGATTGATAGGTGGGGTTTACCATTCCAAAACCAATATATGATTATGAAAGACGCCGTAGTGGAGCGCTCCGGAAATTTCGACCCCCCTGGAGTTCCATAACGTGACATGCACATGTTCTATGCACATGTTTTTCTGCCTATGCTGCAGTAAGTTTGAATATTGCTACAGTATTCTTGAATACTTTATTTCAGTTCATAAAGCTGATCTGTGAGTTTCACAGCGAGATCTGAAAAAAATATATTTTGTTTCAATCACGTGAAGCAATGCAGATTCTTTTTTTTCTCTCTCTCTTTGAAACTCAATACATACTGTACCTCGAGAAGCCGATGCGCTATTACGGCTTCTTGTTTAGGTCTTCCGGCACTTTGGTCCTGCAAAGCCATACTAAGCCTAATACCGGTGTCGCACGGGCATATATAATTGCGATCAGTGTCGATTCTGATTGACCACGATCGGCATTAGGTACTGTTACACGTTTATTTTTGATCGCGATCATGTGCGATCATGATCAACACTATCGCGATCCGCGCGTCGCAATCTCGCTGAGAGATCGCGCTTTCGCTAAGCTTGTTGAAAGCACAATAAAAAACACAACTCAGCATAGTTGAATAAAAACATGATAAGACAGCTAGATTTTTATGAAAAAGGCAAATAATAAGCCCTTTTATTTGGAAGAAAATTTGAAATATTGCACATTTTAGGATTCATATTGACCGCGTGTAGTTATTGGAGAAGCAGACGACTGTTGCCTTGCGTGGTTAGTTCAGCTTTCACTCCATCGGCGCAATTGGAGCACCTCGAAGCAAGCTGATTATGAGTGTCGCCTGCTTTTCGAATACGTCACAGCGTGCTCACACTTATTGGTCCAACGAAGACACCTTGACAGTAACTGACTGCTGGCGCGAGCGACTGGGAGACTTAAAACGCCAGAAGTGAAATTCTGGCGTGTACAACGAGATTATCGCTTCGCTGCGACTGGACGACTACGAGCGGGTGCTATGAGAAATTGAAGTTCAGATGAAGAATATTGCACTGCAATACAAGTAAGGGCATGGCAAACTTTATCGAGTGATAGATTCGTGAATTTACTTCTCTAGGGGCATGCAAAGTTTTTGACGTTCGAGTGGTTCTCGCACGAATAACATTGCTGATAAAGGGATTTCTGGAAATATGCTACGCTGAATTTTGTCAATGACGCGTTTTAGGGCCACCACCCGGTGCATTTCATCTAACTTTTTTTTTCATCTGACCCATGCTTGAACCGGATTAGCTTGGGCCATGTAGCAGAGGCCATAAATTTGACCGCGAGTAAGAAAACCGATACAGATCGATCGCGATTACCTGTGACACCGGTATAAATTCAGTTGACTAGGAAGATAAGTCCTCGTCGTGGACTGCGACTTGGGCAGATTTATTTCAGTCTCGTATTAATGCTTTTACATCCACACTGGGACTCTTAGAACAGCAACAATCAAGACTCTCGCCAATTAGCTAGCCACTATCGTGTTCTATAAATTATCTTATATCACACATACAGAGCACGCTGCTTAAGATTCATCTGCAGAGCATCCACTCACTGAATCGCCGCCGTGAAGTGGTGTTTAGTATGCGCCTTAAGCGACTGCTGAGGAGGGAGAGATATTGATTTGCCCACAAGTACTACTCGAGCCGAAGTTAAGTTCAAATGCTGCCGTCGGCAGTACGTGGAGCCAGAATCTTCCGAGTGACTAAACCGTGCAACTTTTCTCTTTACGACACCGTGAAACTTTTTCGCCGTGCCGTGAATAACAACTCGAGGTTTATTGCGCAAATCAAGGGGGCGTATTGGAGAGACGCTTACGCGAGCTGCTCTATTCAACCTTCCAAGTGTCGTACCAGCTTGCGTGGCGTGTCTGTAGATTAGGGCGTACTAAATTATTGTAAATGATCTACGCATAACAGGGTGACCTTAAAAATGCCTGTAATGTGCATTACGCACTCGTATAGAAGATGAAGAGTGTACAACTTATTGAAGAATGAAGGAGATAGGTGTCTGGCAAATTTTCAGTTGGCTTTGGCACAGTTGTGCCTCACCCAAACACCACGGGATCATCATCCTTCGGACGGTGACGGATTCAGAAGATCGTACACTTTTCTACTTGCCAGCTTCTTTTGTCACGAGGGGTCATTCGCCAAGCGCTTCCCAGCTGCCGAGAGCAAAATTCGATCAACAGGGCACGTGGGACAAACAATTGCACACTGGCGGTGTGAACTCGCTGACCCCGTGAAGGTGTCAGCTGTCTGGCCTCTCCTGTCCAAGTGCGTCGTCAGCGACATTTATATTTTTCCAGAACGGGCTGTGAACCCAAAATCGCAACATCACCCACTGCGAACGCAGTTGCGAGACCTGTCTCGAAACGGTTCGCTCGCCACGCTGGACGGGCCAGGTCGAGTTGTGCTGCCAGCGCAAGCAGAGGATGGCAGGGGAAGAATCGAACGAGTCGCCACTGTTCTAATTGTCCATTAGGCCCTGACCTTACCACAGCATGTGACTAAGCGTGGTAACTTCGCCACGCGATCTGCATATGTTTGTATTGTGAATGTCTGGATACTAGGCATGCGTGGGTTAGGGGTTTCTGTATCAATCTATTTAATTTTTTGTCTGCAGTGTATTGCTTTCATCCTGTTTAGCCTAGCGCGAAGGGATGGACAATCACCTCTGTGTAACTGTTAGTGAGTCATGATTTCGAAAAACCAGGTCGTACGGTCCTACCATGTCAAGACGTTCGCAGTAGTCCCACGGGGGCTACTCTTGCTCCGGTTATGCTCGAAAAGTGAGACTTCGAGCTACGTGACGTGACTCTCGTTTTAACTCAAGGAGCTGTGCAGAGTACATAGCGACGTTTTTATGAAAAACAGCTAGGTGCTACGCACTGAGGGGCTGAACAATCAAGACACCCACTGATGTAATACCAGAAAGTAGACCAACTACTTGCCTGTTCCGTTCATCCACTGACTTTTCCTAAATCGGTAAGCTGCGCCTCGTATGAGTGAATTGCGACAGCTCTCCCTGAGGCTTTACTTCATTGCCTCTCAATATTTTATATACATGCGTCACTGTGGAGACACTGAGGTCGTGTGTTTAGAAAAAGTGTTTAACGATTTAGAATACTTGGTACTCTACTATGTGGGAGCAGAAAGCCGTCCCAGATTAGTACGTAGCTGTCCCAGACCTGCCTGCGTCGGCCTTGCGAGGCGAAAGAGGGTGAGGGGAGCGACAGTTTTGTGGGTGTCTTCCTGGGCCAGCACGAGTCGTGAGCATGCGGAACCAGACGCCAGCATTCGCAGTGAGGGTGTGGACGGTGCCACCGCCGACGCCGAAGCACGACATCATGCGACCAAGAAGTGATCTCCATTTATAAAAGAGTACTCCCGTTGCACAACCGTTGTAGGCACTGTATCACACGTTCGGAATTCAGTCAAGGGCGTCGTTACTTGGCTTTCGCTTGACTTTAAAGGAACTGCTTCTCCTTCATTCAATGAATAAGAATAAAGAAGAAATAACAGTTAGGCATTTCTAAATAATAACCGATTACGCAACATTCATGCGATACTCACCCCACTCTGCGACGCATTTACTCGAGTTCTGCGAGTGGGAAGTTCCGGACGGCATTTTTTTACAGCGAAAGCTGTTATGAGATCACAACTCGAGTCACGCGCAGTTGTCTGGCGCACCGCCGCCTCCGGTGTCCGTAACCACATCATGCGAAATTAGAAATTAGAAACCCGGGTCTTCTGAGTGTCAGGCCAGTATTCAACCAGTAAACTACCCCGGTGCTTGTGACTTGTTGGCAAACCTAGCACCAAAAACACAGTGGGGCTCGAAACCCAGGTCTGCTGGGTTCCAGCCCAGTATTCTACCACTTAGCTACAACGGCGCTTGCGAATTGTTGGAAAACAAGTCGTTTGTCAACAAAGACACAGTGGAGCTCGAACCCGGGTCCACTGGGTACCAGTTCAGTATTCTGCCACTTAGCGACACCTGTGCTCGTGACTTGTGAAAATCGCCTTAGGCAGGCTTGATGTCGGGAAAGCAATTGCGGTAATACGACTTATAATGCGTTTTAAAACAGCGAAATAACAACCAGCCATCGCACAATGCGAATAGCGTAAAGAGCGGGCCGTCCAATGCTCCAACCCATCCCAAAAGCTTATTCTTGTTCCCCTATTAACTGTGGCGCATACCCACTTGAGCCATAGTTCCTCGTCGTCGTCACCACTGCATGAACAATTGGTATAAAATTCCTTGCAAGTATTTAGCGGATAACACGTTTTTCAAAAGAATGACGAAAAACAGCATAGCGGATGCCGGCCTACTACCCAAAAGTTTATTATTTGTGCCCTAGGGGGTATGAAGCAATTGTGCTTGCAGTAGTTACCGAATGAGTGTTTCGAAAAGGCTCTGAAAGGCCGCTCTTCTAGCTTTCACTGGGACACGTGCTGCGCCTTCCGCGCAGGCCTGGTGTTTTAAATGCGAAGCATTTCTTAGCGAACTTCAGCGACTTTCGCGTATCTATCTATCTATCTATCTATCTATCTATCTATCTATCTATCTATCTATCTATTTATCTATCTGTCTATCTATCTATCTATCTATCTATCTCTCTATCTATCTATCTATCTATCTATCTATCTATCTCTATCTATCTATCTATCTATCTATCTATCCTATCTAGCCGGCTACGACTTTACTTTAAGCTCTCCTGGCCGTTTCGATAATGGTATCAATATCAAACTTGGTGTGACATAACATGACTGTATGAAGAACATATTTGACTAGTCATAACATGAAAATCATGACATATATGTATTGAATGTCATGATTTACATTTCATGGTCCTGCTCTATCTATCTAGCCACCTATGACTTTAAGCTCTCCTAACCGTTTGGATAATTGTACCAGTATGAAGAACATATTTGGCTAGTCATAACATGAAAATCATGACATGGATGTAATTAATGTCAAGATTTACATTTCATGGTCTTGAGGCTCTTGCGGTAGTTTCGTTCACATGGCATGTTGCAAAAGTCGTATGCTATGACATGATTTCATAGCGAACAAAAGCGACAGACCCTAACATGAAAATAATGCCATGCGTGTCTTGTAACAACATGACTACATGCCACGCTCATGGTGTGCTCGCGGGCGGTTCACTAGAGTCACTTATACCAAGTTTGATATTACGGTACGTGAATGGATGACGAAGGTATGTGACTGGTGCAAACATGATAACCATGAGATGCTTATCAAGTAACAACGTAACTACATACCACGCTCATGATGCGCTGGCTGCTGTTTCGCTAGCTTCACTTATACCTACTTGGTATTACGTGATGTGAACGGATTATGAAGGTATGGCACTGGTGAAAATATGATACACATAAGATGCGTGTCATGTAACAACATGACTACATGCTACGCTTATGATTAAGGCATTAACCACAGAATTTACGGGGGCAATATTACCATTTGGTGCACAGGTGGCAGCAACGGACAAGTCGAGCGCTCCCTGAAGGAGGCCATAGACACCACGGAAGATTACCTCCGTCCCACAGATCTGAGGTGTTCCCCAAACAAGCCCGAGCTCCTCTTCTACCAACCCACTAGGCGAGAGCCCAAGCCCAAAATACTGGCAGCCGATCTCAAAGAGTGATATCAAGCTCTACACCGGAGACGGCGGCGCAATACCCGGAGTCGACTCCATTCGGGTCCTCGGCATGACCATCGAGTCCAATGGTCCAACGTCAAGACTATACTCAAGCTCGCCGCCAAGACGGATAACGTGGTTTGGCTGGTTCGGCGGGTGGCCAACCACTACCAAGGCATCTAGGAAGACAACCTAATCCGCCTGGTCAATGCCTTTGTGCTCTGCCACTTTTCATATGTCGTGGCCTGCACAATTGGCAGCGTGCCGAGCGTGACAAGATCAACGTCTTGCTCAGAAAGATTACCAAGCGGGCCCTCGGTATCCCGATCAGGACGCGCACCGAGCGGCTGCTCCAGCTCGGTGCACACAATACGTTGGAGGAGATTGCCGAAGCACAGGAGCGGGTCCAGCTTGCGCGCCTTTCGAGCTCCCAGACCAGCAGACATATACTCCGATAGCTCGGTCAATCTCCAGCTGAAGTAGACGAAAAGATGAGACAGGTTCCCCGTGAGATTCGTGACGTCATCACCATGGCACCGATACCGAGAAATGTCCATTCTGAGCACAATCATGGTAGGCGACTGGCTAGAGCTGCCACTCTTCTCAAGCAGATTCACAGTGAAGAGCGTGGTGTCAGCTTTGTCGACTCGGCAGCCTACCGCGGAAGCCGCGCATTCTCCGCAGTCGTCGTTGACTGCAAAGAGCAAATCACCTACTGTCCATCGGTTTACAATGACGATTCGACGATTGCCGAGCAAGTGGCCATCGCCCTGGCCATTCTGGAAGGTGAAAGGGAGGTCATCTATAGTGACTCTAGGCCAACTATTCATGCTTTTAAGTGTGGTGTCGTGTCCAAGAAAGCCCTGCGCATACTCCAGAGCGGTGGCAGCGACGGTATCAAGCACCACGTACTGATCTGGTTTCCACCACATGTTGGACAAATCCAAGGTGCTCCCCCCAACCTGAACGAATCTGCCCAGGAGACCGCGCGTGCGCTAACCTACCGCGCCGGTTTCGGGCAACGATTCGGGGCCAACAGGGTTGCGGAAAACAGGGACGCGCCTGCCACGTACAACAAAATAACAAAACATTTTTACCTCGCGCGAAGACTATATCCACTCCCTCATCCATCCTCATCTGCAGTAGTCTGAGCGTAAGGGCCACAGGCCCTTACGCTCAGACTACTGCAGACCGACATGTACTTTAACCTGAGATCCCTTCAGGCTATGCATCTTGACGTGTTCCGCAATGACGCTTGCCCAGCATGTGGGGATGTATCCACGCTGGCGCACATGCCCTGGGAGTGCAAGGCAATGTACACTAAACCCGACACTACATCGGTCTGGTGGGAGGTGGTCCTACGCAGCTCCCTTATAGCCCACCAACTTTGGACCGTCTAGCAGGCCCGCGGAGCAGCCGATAGGCTTGGCCTAACGGTCCCGGCGTGGAAGTCGCCCGCTGCGTGCGGGCGCGCGTTTTGCAGGACCACAACAAAGTTTCGCAACCAACCAATGCCGGTGTTGCCACGCCAGGCACTGGTACTGCCTTATACTCGCAGGCGCGCGCCGCGCTGCGTCGTTTTGACGCACCCACGTTTCAGCGCGTCCATCGTCCTTCCGTCACGAAAAGAAGGAGACGCAGTATTGTCTGGCTAACGCATCGGCATGAAATGCAGCATTACTCATTTCGCACCAGTTGCCATCGGGCAGCGTCGACGGACGCTCGTCGCGCCTGGCATCAGACTATAGAGTTCTCGCGTTTTGCTTAAGTATACCGTCACTGTGCCCAGCGTTCACGTTCGTCAACGCAACATTGAAGTATATTGGGCCCTTCATGATGCGCATGCGGCCGTTTTGCTGGCTCCTCATATACCAAATTTGGTGCTATGTGACGTCAATGGATGATTAAATATATGACTGGAGCAAACATGATAATCCTGACACGAGTGTCATGTAAACGCATGACAACATATCACGCTTATAGCGTGTTCGCAGTCGTTTCGATAGCTCCACATATAAGAAATTTGGTATCACGTGACGTGAATAGATGATGAAGGTAAACGACACATCTAACATAATAATCATGACACGGAAGTCATGTACGGCATCATTTACCTCCACCTCAGACGTTGTGCTGATTTTAAAGTGACATCAACCTTTCTCAAACGTGCTTCGCATATAATCGATTGCCGCTGTATGTAGGACCTGCCAATTTCTTTAGGACCAGTACAGTTTCACAGCTCCACTCGCGAGTCATGCACACGTACCTGGAGCGTGAACTTATGACGCTACTGTTCGAATCTTTGGATGCGAAGCAGCTTTTGCTCGGGGCTATGTCCGCACCTCGGCCACCGTGTACTATCCACTGCGCATGCACTAACTCTCGCCACTCTTCTCACGTGAGCGCGAGGAAAAGGTGGGCGCATTCTCCAGCAGCTACTCTGCTATCAGCACTGGGTGTTCACTTCGCGGCACACGCATAGTACTACACACAAATTGGAGGGGAGGGGGGGTAACATTAGCGGTACACATCATATACAGAACTCCACATACAAATTAAACATACACGAAAACGTGTAAATGATAACGAGAAATGAAAACACCAGTGAACATCAGCGCTGCCTTGCATCCCCACATATGGTTCCCTTAGTGGGATAGATAAATCGATGAAAGAACTTTATTGACGTCCAATAGGTCACACTAGTGTCTGATGGTGGAATTTTTGTGTTTAGAAAAAGTGGTTAACGATTTAGAGCACTTGGTACTCTACTCTGGGAGAACTTGAAGCCGTCCCGTGGGTCTCTGCACCAGAACTGATAAAAAGGATCTACGTAATTGCAGTTCTCGCAAAGCCCCTTATAGCGGCACCCGTTCGTCCCTCGTAGTCGTAGTAGTAGTGTGTAACCAGTCTTACATTTTGACCTCCAAGGTGGTGCCGGTGGGAGATTTCTTCTGTGTGTTGTTGAACAATGAAAAATTCGCAGCGTGCGCGTTAACTAAAAGCCGAATTCTCTTGTCTCTCATTCCCCCTTAGCAGCCATTGGCATGTACATTGAGCACTATCTGACAAGAAAGGGTTTTGACGTTATACTCTCTGGGCGTAACCCGAGCGTTGGGCCGCAGTGCCAATGTTAGTATATATACCATGAACTCGGGTGATTGTATATACCATGAACTCGAGGTGATTGAAGGTGGGAAGTAGACACGAAGCGCAAGCCGTAAGAAAGTTTGCGTGTGCCTCCTCTCGTTCAGTCCTTGGAATGTCCGCTGGATGGCGGTGCTTCTATATGAGGAATATATGACGAAAAGATGCGAGATGGTGGTACTTGGAGTATTGAATAGATGGACGAATGGACACACGGACAAATGCATGGATGGACGCACGGATGGCGGCACGGACGGGTGCACGCATGGACGGACGCAGGAGCGGATGCATGGACGAACGCAGGGACGGATGCACAGATGGACTTGCGGTCACACGAACAGACGCACGCACGGACGGGCGGATGGACGCACGGGCGGCCACACAGACGCATGCATGGACGGACGGAAGCAAAAACGAATGGACGGACGAATGCTTCGCCCCCTTCTCCATCATTCACTCCATGCATATGCTGCCATTTTTTTACGGCTTGCTGTTCCCGTGGGATTGGATACGGCAGTGCTACATTGCCCTCAATGGCGCGTTTCCGAAGCTAATTACGGAGGTGACGCACGTGCCGCATAGAGCTGAGACGCGCGAAAAGTAGGCGCTTGTGATGCATTCTACGTTTCTCCGTACTCGCTTTGTACATTGTGTGTGATTTGAGAACGCGTGAGCCATGATGCAAGATGGAACTGCATCTTTGCTAGTTTTTGCGTCGACTATCACGTTCTCTTCGGAGAACAAGCATTTGTTGGAAGCTGCAAAACTTACCTGGTCCTAAAAACGCTGGTGAGGAGAGTGGTGATGTGGCGGGGAGCTTCAATGTCGGTGACGGTGACGGTAGGGTGCGGGCCTAAGGAGCTTCGCTCCTGAAAAAGTTGACTTACATTTATGACACTGCCCAATGCGACTTCTGCGTGCAGCTTCGCGTTGAGGCAACACCAACTGTGTTTGAAGTTTTGACTATCCGCAGTTGGGAGGTAGCAATGTTACATTCATTGCTTTTTTGTCACATAAAGTGCAAGCATTGGGGAGCTACATACGTCACTCAATGCATTGCAGGGGTCGCCAACGAAGTGAAACATAAAACAAGCGAAGCCAGTCACAGTAAACCTTCACACTAACCCCCATCGAGAACAAGTGCACGCAACGAACAAAGAAAGCGAGGTTAGAGGCCAGCGAGTCGTGATCAAGGAGGTTTCAAAATGTTTTAGAACCTCTTCGGTCGCGACATAGACATACGGCGTGTTTGCTCTAGTCGTCCTCGTTCACTCTATTGGTTACATCAATGGCAACGCTGCTCAACGCATTAACAGGTGCCTTAGTTCTGAATATCACTGCACTTCGCATAGGTGGCATAGAGAAATAAAAAAAGGTGAAGAGTGGACACTCCCATAGACCCCAGCGGCCCAATCGACTCTAGCACACCTAGTGGTTGATGAGAGCAAGTGGCGTGCGCTTCCGGTTTCGGTTTCACTGGCGCAAATTTTGAATTACTTTGCATGACCGACGTTTGGCTATGACGAAAGTTCATGATTTCAGACCACTATTCATCGCCCAAATGGATAGTTTTTGTAGGTAGTTTTGATTTACCGATTCCCTGTTTTGTTTTGTTCAGTGGTTCGTGCGAATCGGTCGTGACGTAACTTTTATTTCGATTAAGTTATAATAAAAAGAGATGCAGGTAATTATAATTCACTACGGTTTTATTCATCGCGCTTGTGTTTTTCTTTTGGAACAAGTGATCAATGTATATATCAGTCAAGGAGACAGAGTATCCGCAATGTTTTATTCAAAGGCAAGGTAGAGTCTGAGAATATAAAAAGCACAATATGACAAAGGTAGACAACAAATGCATCTCGCCTTACAAATAAATTGTAACAAATACAGAGAGAACACAGACAACGCACACATCGCTAGAGTTGGCAGAAGCCGAGAAGCTGGTGAAGTATGACACACCGGGCCAGTGGGTAAGTAAGGATCTATGGCAAAAACACAGCGCACAATGCTGATGAAGAAGGAAGAAATGAGATATACACAGCAATGAAGTCGCGAATCACGCCTGGGCTTAACCGAAATAATGCATAGAAAAAAAGAGCGCACAGAAACCACACGACACAATATAGCAGAAAGGCAAAGGTGCAGTGTGCTGGCTGTGCTTAAGAACAGCTAGTCCAAAATGAAAAAAAGCAGACTTGATGCCTGCTTGTCCTCAGAAAGGTAGGGCTTTGCAGCTTGCTCACTACGTGAAAGACAAACTTTATGCTACAACACTGGCAGGTCTTGTGGCTTTTGTTATGCGTCGCCTTCATCAAAAACTTAAGATCCCAAGTGATTTGGGTCTGGGTGTTGCTGTGACGCTTGCGAGCTAAAATAGATTGTAGTCATCACTTTATCCAGAATTGTGGACTTTAATTGGTGCTACGAGAGCGGTATTAAGAGGGCTAATAAATAGCAGAAGGAAACGACTTTGGCTCATTATTTTTCACAAAGGCTCTACATCGTACGTTATCACAAGCTATATAAAAATAAAATGGCAGCGTCCGCAGCCCCATCAAACGCTACAAGTTTGGGTATTCTTTTGAAAATTTTGATGGGCAAGATGAGGAGGTTGATGAGAAGCTAAAATACGAAAAGCGTAATAGCATGAACCGTGCCCACTTCATACTGTGTTCCTTACCCGCTCGAAGACATTTCAACAAGCGGTTTTGTTATCGATATATTACTTGAGCTGGAGAGATAAAGCATACACAGTGACCAAGCGACCCACAGTAAAGTGTACAGTTCGCCCGTATTTGCTACGAAAAATACAGGCAGGATACCCAACATTCTTTTTAAGGTTATGCAAATCACTTCGAGCGAATACACAGTGTTCGTACTCCTCATAGCGGGTAACCAAAACAATGTATGCAACGAAGGAGGGGTTAGTCCAGTTGAACTGATTATATAAGACCATAATGAAATCAGCTGTAACAAAGTAATAACATAACAAAGCTATTGCAGGATTCGGCTCAACTCGAATACTTTAGTGTAAACCCGCCGCTAATTGCTAACCTTTGAACTTGTCAAGCTGTATGCCCGATATTGAAGACTGGAACCTAACCCTGTCTAAGTTTCGGTTCACAAAACGCACATGCCAACATAAACGAACCCGGCAAAACATTTTCAGAAACTTAGCGCGACACCCAGCAGAGCAGAAATGAAAATCGCCAACACTTGACAGATGGTGATACAAAACATCGCACACTTTCAGGTGATGTGCAGTGGCCTCAATTATGGCAAGAAAGTGAGATTCAAGTTGTTGTACGTATGCAAAAGCTGCTTCTGATGGCACAGTGAGATTCCCAAAAAGTTTGCTGGGGACGTGGTATGCTTTGAGCATTGTGAAATACTGGTGGGTACCCTTAAGCGTCTCACTGTCGTCTTTCAGTAACTGTGGGCAACTGCAACCGTCACATGCATTCCGAAGGAAGTGTTTGATGAGAAAACCAGCTACATAATATGCAGCGGAGTCATCGATAATATGGGAGTGAATGTTTGTCGAAAGTTCAGAGAGATCGTCTAGAGCGGGAAAGTCGTTAGGCTATGGCTGTGCACACTCCTCATTATCCACAAGAGACGCACTGGTGAGGGAGAATGGCGAGAGCTGCTCCTGGAGGAGGTCACATTCATCATCCTCGACATTTCCGTATTCTGACAGCTTGAAGAGTTTTCTTATGCAGATGTGCTTCAGGCCACAAATAAATTGTGCTGCATTGGGGTTGGTGTTGCAACCCTGTTTTTGCCTAATGTGGCCAAATATGTTCTCTAGAGGATCCTGTTGAAGCCTGCGTGTTAACAGGTATTCAAAATTGTAATTTTTGGAGAGGTCGTCCCATAGTTGACAAATTGCCTCAATTGTAATTTGCCAACCTACGATGGTTTGTGGTTGACGTCTGCCAACAAACTGCCATGATGCAATCCAGGGAAGCTGGCCTCGGAGGAAGTCAATCAGCTCTGAATCATTTTTCATGATTGCATGCCGCAGCTTTTGCGAAGTTCTTTTTTTACTCGAGCTGTTCAAGGCATCGAAAATCCTGTCCATACGATCACAAAATTGAGCTGTAGTGATGGCCGAGGCAGGCAGCACCTTCGCATACACCATTGCCGTGATAGCAATCGAAACTGATGCACTGAGGACCTGAGTTGCTCTGCTGACCTTCATATTAGAAAAACGTTTCTGATGAACGTCCCGTTCAGTCAACTTTGGAGCCAATCGCAACCGCAACTCATGTGAGGATTGGTAAAGGCTTACAATGTGCGACCAGTTAACGATGTCATCCCCAATGTATAACTTGTGTGCTTGGACATTATTGCGCGTTGTTTTAATTAAATGCGGAACATCAAAAATGTAATATACCCGCTCACCATTAACTTCAAAAAAAGGCTTTGCTACAGTCACTCTTAGTTGGTTAGCGAGACTTATATTTGAACTGCCCTGGTCACAAATGACTGCTTTCACTGCAATATTAATGCTCCTAAGCTCCAAAATGAGTGACACCAGCAAGTTATGCATAACAGATGATGGTGTTGATGTGTGCCCTATAGTAAAAGCAACCGGTTGAACCCACTTTTCGAAACACCAACAAGCAGAAAAACCAGTGCTCGATCAGCGATGGTTGAAGTGCGATGAGTGCCATCATCTGTAAAACCCTGGACAACGTCTCTTGAAGCATCATAGTACAAATTCTTTTTGAGTGCTATTTCGTCGAAAACTAAAGCGCACACTCGGTCCCGTTCATTCCAAGCTTGAGTATTTGTTGCAATGGAAGAAAGGATTCCTGGAATTATGCCTGGAGTCATCTTTACATTAGCTAGCCACCTCCTTAATGAACGCCGGGAGGGCAAAGAAAAATATGGAGCCAGAAATCGGTATGCTCGCGGACCTCGGAAGTTTAAGTGAAGAGCGAATTTCTTGAACCACACGGGAAACCGCTTGCCCTTGCGTTTGGGCCTCAAGCGAACATGTGCAGAAAGAAGTTTAAAAACCTCCTCGGTGACGTGCGGTCGGATAACTTCAAGGGCCTTCGAAGTCGATGACGGTGCTTGGTGAGGCTGTCTCTGCAGTCTTTTGATAGTTTTCCGCTGTGCTGCTACTTTGGCTTGCAGATGTTTAATGGTTTGCTTGTACTTCATTGATGGAGACATTGTCGCTGGCACACAGGAACGCACTGCAATAAACAAAAAAATTGATGTAAAAGCGAAGAACAACTAATCCCATACGAGCACTTTCCTCGCTCTTTCAGACCCAAGGTGCACAACTTTCTGTGGTACAAAGTTTTCAATTCCACTACCTAAAAACAAACCATTCACAATGTTGACAATGCACGAAAAAATGAAAATCACTGAGAGCCCACCCTTACATTTTGTAAGTGCACACGTATTGTCCTTTTGAGGATAGTTTCCTCAGAATGTCCTAAACATAAAATAGCACATTAAAAACTGCTGCAATAAAAGCATAGTCACCATTATCTCTAAGGCACTCAGGCGTGGAGCTGTTGGCGGAGACGTCTTCTGGAGGGTCTTGTGAAGCTTGTTCAGTGCCTCGGACAGTGCTGTCGAAACAATCTTGCGAGCGGCCTGCGGAAGTCTCTATATCAATCCACTCTGGTGTTGAAGTGAACATACAACTTACCGGCCACACAGGTTCCTTTTGTGACAGCTGAACGACTGGTTAAGGTTTTTTCCGGCAAGACGAAATCAGCAGAAATTCTTTCACCAGCTACAAGGGAGCTGCCACCTGCAGAGATTTGGTCAACAGTCAATTTGGGTAAAAAAAAAGAAATCGCGACACTGAACGCACCCTGTTCATCGGGGCACCTCAATGTGTGGGAGCCGCTTTTTGAAGCCTCTACCGCAGGTCCTGAAGAAATGAAATTACGACAATGTGTCAGTAAGAGGCTTAAAATAACACAAACTGAAGCTCATCCGCACCTTGCAGTGCAGCTTCTGCAGCCATGTCACAGTCACTACTTGAAGCGACGCTCAGAGAACCTGCATATATGTGCAGTTGGTACAAGTTACAAAGCTTGTAGCATGGGGAAACTTAAACAGCTCTTTCAAACGCATAAATTGGTCGAACGTGGAAGAAAAGAGACGGCACCAACTAGGAAACAAGTAAATTGTGATTTTTAGAATTATCAACAGTGGCAGCTTTCACTGATGAAAGGTATACGTACATGTGCACTCAGGCTTGAAGATAACGTGAAATAGCCCTTTAAAGTCTTTCAAAACAAGTTGCGCAGGTCCAGAGCATCAAAACATCACAGAAATGTAAAGCTGCTGTTAGGAAGGTCATAGCCCACAATTCACAGAATTTAAGACTTTCCAAGTGTTGCTTCTGTAGTGAGGTTTCTCCATCGGCTACAAAGATCTTCACGGTTAACTGTCGCCACTGATTCAATACAAGTGGCTGCTATTGCACATATTTGAGTTTCAGTCAATCACTTACATGGTGCAGCTGGTTGCACACTGGGAACAGCCATTCTTGTAAGCCTTGTGTGCCCAGGGTTCATGAAACTTTGAGCAGTAAAATGGTCGCTACAAACCCTGTACGTTGCGTACAATAGGCTGGCCGGCTTACTCAGGAAATCATCGCGTCCAGCATACTGCATCCATGCTTTCATCCTGCATTGGCAATGAACTATCAGCTGAAAGGGGAAGTGCTTGAATAGTGATTTTTTATTGTTACCCTCACTTAGCAAGTACGAACAGTAAGCCTACAGACATGCAAACCATACAAAAGCTTTAACACACCTGCCGTCCCGTGGTACGCGGAAGAAACTCGTCCCAGGCTTCTTGTGGGTTCTGCCATTGTTGAAGCACCACGATACACAGCAGTAGCTGCCGTAGCTTGGACCGCCGGACGGCATGGCGTCAGCGCAGTCTGAAAATGTTAGTAAGTGGATGCTTCGCTGTCAAATTACGAAAAAGATATGTGCACGTCATAAGTGTACCAGCAAACCCCTTTGATTGATTAGCTAATCGATGCACAATACAAAACCAGTGATACATCTCTGACCCATAAAACTCTGACTTACAAAGATATACGTCAAGACCACGAACAAAGATCTTCAGAAGTTTCCAGGCCGCTATCCCTTGTAATGCAATGGTATCGCGGCCTGGAAACATTAGAACACCTTCGTGCGTACGCAGTATCAGCAGTACATTGGGAAGAAAAATCGTAGTTGAAATTTGTGCGGTAAAATCATATTGGAAACGTAAAAAAATTTGTGGGCAGCTTGCACTAGTGGCACAAGGCTAGCGAAGAAACGAAGACGATGGCCACTTGGCTAGTCCAGATTTGCCTCCGGCACACCAAGAATTATTCGTGTTCCGAGCCTTCGGGAAACGCGTCGTGAAGCATGCGAGGCCCAGCGAACGATTCTCAATATTTTGCACCGAGCCACCGAGCCTATGACCTAGCTGCCCAGCTATGCTCAGCCTACAGACGCTCGCGTCCGTGGCAGACGCAGCACGCGTCGCCTCGGCTTGACGCCGTGCCGCCTTTGCTATACTGCATACGTTGCACAATGTTCCCGTCTAACCGCCGCATAGAGCCACAAACTTTCTTTTCAGCGAACCTCCCAGTCCTTACAAGCTTCAGAAAAAGGTTACAACTGCGTGAATGAGACGCCACGTAAGAAACAAACTCGCACACACGAAGCGCAACGTGTGTGCATCTTTCTATGTTTGTTGCATGGTGTCTTTTTCGCGCAGGCGTAACCGTTTTCTGAAAAAATGACCCAACAAGACCAACAACATGTCATTCAACAAGCTTCGCTTGAAAACGTGCCTCACCTGTTATCTCACGCTTGAAAACGCCGACGCAGCCGACGTTGACGAAAGCGACGAAAGCTTCTCGCCGTCAGTCATGCATGGGCTTGTCGCTGGGTAGATGGTGTTTATGACAGTACGGCTGAAGAAAAATAATCGCGTAAGGTGTGTTGAATAAATCGTTTTTATGTATAAAAAACATACCAAATTTGGGCGTGTAATTATTAATTTGTGAAAACAATTTTGTTGCATTGATTATAACTGTGTTTTTTTTGCGCTTGCGCCCTCTAAAGTTTGGTGGGAGCACTAGTTCGTTACGTAGTCGTGACGCACTTCCTAAGGCCAGGTTTTGCGGAGTGTCCGCTCTTGTCTTCTTTCTCTATGTAGGTGGTTAATCAGCGAAGCTGAAACGTGTGACCCCGGAGCTTCAGGGATGAAGCTCCTCTTAGTCTAACCTTGTCCTGCGTGTGGTGTAACCGAGAGAAGAGACGAGAAAAAAAAAGGAAACCAGTATTTTTCGAACAGTACAATAGACGGCGCTGTCTCATAGAAGTACGTAAGAAATGCACTTGAGTGAGGATATTCTAGATGGCGCTTTACCGCTACTCTCCGATCGGCTGCGGCGTGGGCTGTGCCTGGCTACGAGGAAAACGAGTGCCTCTCTCTGTCTCCGGTAGAGTCGCCCTACGTGGCGGATCATTGATGAAGCATGGAGGAAGCAGAGATGCTGGCGCGTTGAAGACGCTTGCGCTCGGCTTCTTTGGCTCGCGGCACGTCAGTGTTACTCGCGTGCCGTCTGCATTTTAGAATGCGATAGGCCACATGCACGGACTGATGGACACATGGATGAATTAACGGACGCACGCACGCATGGACGCATAGACAGACAGGCAGACATATGGATGGACGGATGTACGCACGAACGGACGCACGGACCAACACAAGGACGGGCGCATGGACGGACAGAAGCACGAATGGACGTACAGACGCTTTGCCCCACTCATCATCATTCACTCAGTGGATACGCTGGGATTTTTTGTACGAGCTGGGATCTATCAATCTGTTCTCCGTCGTAGCTATTTATTTCTGTATCACCGTAATAAATAGATGCAGGTCACCCACCATCTTTGTTTAGTGATTATGGCGCTCGACTACTGAACCGAAGGTCCCGTGGTCTAATCCAGGCCATGGTGGCCGCATTCTTGATGAAGGAAAAACTTTTTTAGGCCCGTGTACGTAGATTTAGGCGCTCGTTGAGGCATTGCGTTCATGCTGCGCGTTGCGACAAATTAGAGCTGGCGTTTTGATTCACCAGCAACGTAGGTTGCCTCGGATGCGGCCCGCACCCTTGCACTTTGTGAGGCGTTCGTTTAACTATAGAACTGTGTTCGAATAAATTCTTCATGTCTATTCAAACCCGAATCGCATACCTTAAAAAATGGCAGCATATCCACGGAGTGAATGATGGATGGTGGGGCGAAGCACACGTCCGTCCATTCGTTCTTGCTTCCGTCCATCCATGCGTGCGTCTGTGTGACCGCCCGCGCGTTCATCCGCCCGTCCGTGCGTGCGTCTGCTCGTGCATCCGCACGTTCATCTGTGCGTCCGTCCCTGCTTTCGTGCATGCATCCGCTCCTGCGTCCGTCCATTACGTACAGTAATACCAAATTTGGCGAATGTGATGCTAGCGAAACGGCCGCGAGCGGATCATGAGCGCAGCATATACTCATGCCACATGAAACGCATGTCGTGATTTTCACGTTAGGGTCTGTCGTTTGTGTTCGCCATGCAATGATACCACACCAGACCAGTTTTGCAACATGCCATGTCAACGAATCCACCGCAAAAGCTGCAGGATCATGAAATGTAAGTCATGACATTCATGACACCTCGTCATGATTTTCATGTTATGAGTAGTCGAATATGTTCTTCATACAGTCATGTTATGCCATATCAAGTTTGATATCGTTGCCATAATCGAAACGACCAGGAGAGCTAAAAAGACATAGGCGGATAGATAGATAGATAGATAGATAGATAGATAGATAGATAGATAGATAGATAGATAGATAGATAGATAGATAGATAGATAGATAGATAGATAGATAGATAGATGGATGGATGGACGGACGGACGGACGGACGGACGAACGGACGGACCGACAGACAGACAGACAGACAGACAGACAGACAGACAGACAGACAGACAGACAGACAGACAGACAGATAGATAGATAGATAGATAGATAGATAGATAGATAGATAGATAGATAGATAGATAGATAGATAGATAGATAGATAGATAGATAGATAGATAGATAGATAGATAGATAGATAGATAGATAGATAGATAGATACGGTCAAAGTCGCCGATGTTCGCTAAGAAATGCTTCGCATTTAAAACAGTCGAAACCCTGTAACCACAAGCAAAGACTTAGTAATAGCAGCTTTTACTTTTTTACTTGGGCACCTATTAAATTTCATGACTCTTTAAACGAATTTGTCGAGCAAATCTTGGAGGTCAATATTACGAGCGTTTAACAAGCTATTAATAGCACGAGGACCCGTTCAAGTTCGTCGGGGCACTATATGTAAGTTTAGTATGGGCCCATCTTGGGTGTTGTATAACATATACACCACGTCGAGGCGATATTACGCAGAGTAGTAATAACATAATCTTTGTACTAATATTTGATTAAAAGTTCTACGCAACGTTTCTGCCGGCATCTAATTTAATTGTAAACTGTCTAAACAAGAAGGCAAACTTAAAATACTTATTCTAAAGCATTGCCGCCCGCTGGCACCAGTTGCGTTGACCAAACGTATGGGGCTCCTATAGAAGCACGTCTCCTACGTGTCTTGTGGTCTTATAGCCCGTGCAATATGCCCTCTTGGGTACGTCACGTTTTAGCGGGACGGCTCAGTGCCCTCCCATAGTTGAGTACGAAGTACTCAATATCGTTAAACATTTTTTCTAAACACACTAGACTCTCCATCATCGATGGTGTACTACACGGGACGGCTTTCTGCTCTCCCATAGTTGAGTGCATCTTACTCTAAATCGTTAACAACTTTTTCTAAACACACTAGACTCCGCCAGCCGTCAAGGTGACTGTGCGGGCTTGATGTACTCTCCCATAGTAGAGTACCAAGTACTCTAAATCGTTCACTAGTTTTATCTAAACACATTGTAGAGTACGGCGTACTCTAAATCGTCGAACATTTTTTTTCTAAATACACAAATACTCTAAATCGTTAGCAACTTTTTCTAATCACAACATTTTATCTCTGTGGCACTCATGTATTCATAGGCTAAGTAACAGGGAGGGCTGTCAGCTCTCCCATAGTAGGGTACATCGTACTCTAAATCGTTGACAACTATTTCTACACGCACAACAACATTGATCTTGCGAGGCTTTGGCCTTGGTAGGAAATTGCAATGTCGACTATTTTCTAGGGCAGCGCAAGAGGCCTACGGGGCGGTTTTATGCTCTCCCGTAGTAGAGTACCTAGTACTCTAAATCGTTCACCACTTTTTCTATACACAACCGCATGCGGCTTCTTCTTTTGGGATGGCCATGCGGAAAGCGTCGCCAGAGCACTAGTCTGCCTACCAACAAAAATGGGAGGTTTTAGCATTCCGGACTCCAAAGTTATGTGTCGTGGGTCGGCCTTGAGAACCACATGGAAACTCATCTCAAATACGACATACCGAGGACGAGAACTCACAAAGTACCTGTTGGGAACTTCCCGTCGTTGTTTTGGATTAGCAGACGAGACAGGACCGGCAGCTGAGCAGCCACCGCCCTACTATACGTACGTGGTGAAATCTCTGCACTTTTTGCAAAATAACCTCACCAGTTTGTGAACTGATGGATATGTCACCCACTGAAGTATGTGCATGTATTGCTGTAAAAAATTTAAATGATGATCAGTGCAAGAAATGCCGCAAAAGTCGACGCTGGTTCATGAAAACCACCACCCTACCCGCTGAAGTCCGAGAGAATGGCAGGCGTTGCCAACGGTCGACCGCCTTTCGGCGTGGGGTGTGGCGCCCTCCGCCTCATGTCCGCAGTGCGGCCGGATGGAAACTCTAAATCATGTTCTTCACGAATGTCCTGTGGCACGTACTTTCCGGCATTTGGTGACCAGCATGTTTCAAGTCAGCATGCAATGGCAGTCGCGGCACAGACATTTTTGTTGAGTGCATTGGTGCTTTTGTATTATGGAAGCGTAGGGGACCGGCATGCCTGCGGGGACGCCCTCAGAGAGCCATGTTTCCTCTGCTACATCGCTTAAGAACCATGACGCTAAGAATGATGCTTAAGAACCATGATGCTTAAGAACTACGATTCTGAGGGAGGAAGCTTTCTTCCTGCGGTGGTCAACGCGATTTATTATTGTCAGAAAGAACAAAAGTGTCCATGCCTTGCCTTCATTACTGAGAAGGTAGGCTGGTGTTTGTGTATTCACTGAACCTGCATTTAGCATTGTATAAGTACTTATTTATTCTTATACGCATTACTTAAATGTTGTTTTTCGTTATTTTTTCATGAATTGTACGTACCCCTGAGCATAGTTTTCTTTATGCACGTTAGAATTTCTGTTTACAGGTACAAACAATTCCTGTTGTGCATTTGAATGTATATTAAGATATATTAGCATGTCGTGAGAACGAACAATGTAACACATAAATGTTTTCTGTGTATGTATGACTTTTTCAGAAATAAAATTCTCTTAAACACATGCTATCTCATGGGACAGCCTATGACTCTCCCTTAGTCGAGTACCAAGTACTCTAGATCGTTGAGCATTTTTTCTGTACACAAAGTTGCTGAGTCAGCACAGGTCACAAGCCTTATCAAGTGTGAGGTCTACAGGACGGCATTATGCTTTCCTATAGTAGTACCTGGTACTCTAAGTCGTCACCCACCTTTAGGGGCGAAGCTCCTTTAAGGCATGGGTCGTTCGTCACCTGTATGTGTGCATGCATGTAGTAACCATATTTCAGCTTATCTATAGTGTCTAGAATATTCTTGGCACCATAGCAGATTCACAGAGTGAATGGGTGGGGTGAAGCTTCAGAGGGTTTTATCGCAAACCATGAATCATCCGCTGGCCGCGTTCGTCCATCGTCTGTCTGTTTGACGGACGGTCGCATGGATGGACAGACGCTGGGACGAGCGCAGGGACGGATGAATGGACGGATGCATGGACGGCCGGAAGCACTCATGGACGCTTCGCCCCACTCATCGTCATTCACTCCGTAAATGTGCCGTGATTTGTTTCCTAAAGACACCGCCATCGAGGTCTATCATTTCGAACAGACGCTCTGTGGTGTGTGATGCAAACACGCCGTTACTTTAGTACGAGATAGAGAGAAGAAACTTTCTTTTTATTCTCTAAAAGGTTTCTGGGCAAGTGGGTGGGGTCCTCAGCCCCGAAATAATTATTACCCCAAAACGTCAACGAAATGAGATGCAGCTTTAAAGGCAGCGACAGTTTATTCTTTGCCGAAACTGTCTGTCTGTCTGTCTGTCTGTCTGTCTGTCTGTCTGTCTGTCTGTCTGTCTGTCTGTCTGTCTGTCTGTCTGTCTGTCTGTCTGTCTGTCTGTACATTTGTCTGTTTGTCCGCCTTTAACGATACCCCGAACGGCCGACCCCATTAGCAGCGCCCACCAATAGTGCTCAAGTTTTAGCATTCATACTTGAACCATTGTCAATTAAAAGACCATTATTACGCATATCTGAGGCACCATAAAACACGTCAATATTCTGCATGTGTGTCTTTTACTAGAAAAGGCATACAAAGGTAAATGTAAGGACCGTAGCGTTTATCACGCTGTGCAGACCATGCAACGTTTTCACGAAAAGGCAAGTGTTTAAAACGCTTTGCTAAGACGATGACACGGCCATGGCCTTGCGTTCGACACCTTATCCCTTCCGAGACGCACGCGCACGCCGCCACGCTTCGTTTTCAAAGATAAATGCCAGATGGCGCTTATGTCTCACGTTTGACGTGACTTTATGCGCTCGTTCGCCTGCGCTACACGCTCAAGGTACTCTAATGCAGCGCCTTCAGAATACCATTCACCGATTTCTTGCGCACAACAGCAAATAATGTTTTGTTCACTCTCTCCAGACGCAAGACTATCGTCTTTCGACGACATTCTCAGTGTAACCTGCAGATACGGGGCCAATGTTTTTGTAAGTATAACGCGCGGCATCAGTGAAAACCGCTTCCGTGTCGTTGGAGTATAGCTTTGGGTAATGCGTTGTGTCCAGGCTTTACGCCGTCCCGTATGGTGTTGGGGGTGCATGTTTCGAGGCAATGGGGGTACGTATACTTGCTCGCGTACCATCCTTGGAATTAAGACCTTGATGCCGGGTGGCGTATGGCATGTGATGCCGAGTTTTTCGATCGAGCAGGTGTCGGCCCGGGCGGGTCTTGGATAGACGCTCGAGCTGGGAAGCTTGTTGCGCCTCCACGAGTTCCTCGAGGGTGTTATGCAACCCTAGCTCTAGGAGTTTGCTGGTACTGACTCCAGGTGCCAGTCCCAACGCGAACTTGTACGTCTTGCGTATCAGGGCGTTAAGCGTGTCTTTTACCGCAACTGTTCATTTGTGAAACGGTGCCATATGTACGTTAGTTGTGAAATGACAAAGGCTTGTATGAGCCGTACGACGCTGTCTTCGTGCATGCCCGCGTTTTTGTTCGTGATGCGTCGGTTGAGTTGCGTCGTATGGTGGGCGTTGGCATTACCTAGCGCACTGCTTCGTCATTGCAGCCGTTCTGCTCAATAACCATCTCCAGTACCCGGATGTTCTTTACCATCCGCATAATAAACATCCGTACATAAAGTTCATTACGAGCAAGATATTCTAAATCCGTCTCGAATTGGCTTAAGATCAGTGTGCTTGATATGGCATGCACATATAAATATTGAGAGTCGGATTTGGTTAGCTCGGTGTGAACGAAAGTATGCCGCATTAGTAACGTTGGACATCGTGAAAGCGTATGACAGCGCTGAGCATGGAGATTTAGTTAAGCAGTTGCACAACATGAAGCTCCCAAACTACATTACGGCATGGATTGAGGAATTTTTGTGTAACCGGACATTACTTCGTTCACAAAGCAGCTTTTTTCCGTCTACATACACGCAAACACTAGGCGTTCCGCAAGGGCAGTTCTTTCTCCTGTTTTATTTATTATACTAATGAATTCTATACCAAGACGTCTGGATGTACACACGTATGTTTATGCTGATGATATCGCATTTTTTTGCTGCGGCTGACAATATTCACAATCTATATCAGGTGCTGCAGCCTTGATTATCAGCTCTAAAAGCTTGGGTGGCTTTATTAAATACACCAGCATCCTAATGTGCGAAAATGCTCCGTACTGACATTTCCTTTGAAATACCACATTCAAATTTCTCTTTATTATCATCTGGAGTGTATTCTGCAAGTTGAGCAAATAAAATACCTTGGTGTGCAATACGATCGCTCCATGTCTTGGAAGGAATACATCGAATACATATCAGTAAAGGGTGTTCGGGCAGTCGGTTTGTTACGCAAGATTAGTCATAGTCGATTTGGCATGCGAAGGCAAACGCCTTCATCAATATACTGCTTGTACGTTCGGCCGGTCCTAAAGTTAGGATGCCTATTATAGGCTGGTGCTCCTGCATATAAGCTTCGCCCGATTGTAGTGCTTGAGAGGCAAGCCATGCGTCTGTGTTTAGGTTTTCCTAAATTTGTAGCAATTAAAGTCTTGTATATGGAAGCTAGACCCCCATAACATGATTCACGTTTGAAATTGTTGGTGGTACAATCAGTTTTTAAAGCTCTATGAATTCACACGCTTCAAGTTCTTCATATGTACAGCTTTCTTGACAACTTAAATATCCGAAAAGTGTCCTATCTCCGATCAGTGATAGCAACAGCTATGTCGAAGTACAGTATGACAAAATTTTTCCAATTCGAGCGAAACTAACGTCAGACCACACTTCAAGTTCTATTCTTAGTGATTATCTGGTTCATGCATCAATAAGGACAGTCATTGCGACAGATGCTTCGCAAAATGAAGAAAAATGTGGAATTGGGATATTCGCCCTCTATTCAAGATTGGTCATTTTCTCTACGCATTCCAGATTCTGTACCCATTTTTGTAGCAGAGTTTTTTGCGATAATTTTGGCTCTTCGCAAATTAACTGCACCAACTAGTTCGGCAATAATTCTAACTGATTCGCTACCGGTGTGTTCTTCTCTCAGTGCAAATGGCAACTCCCACGTGCTGAGTACTTTTAAATCATTAGTTCTAACGTATATTCAGTTGGTTAAATTGGTTTGGGTATTAGGGCATGAAGGAATTTTTCTCAATGAAATGGCGGATGCATTAGCTAAGTCATTATTAAATGGCCCAGTTATTCACATACTTCCAGCATCTGAATTCGTTATAGGGACCAGATTAAGGAGGAAAATGATGTTAGAAGAATTTTCTTTACCATTCATAATAAACACATTGAAATTTCAACACCCAAATTATCGTTGGAACAATAAAATATGTGACACGCGTGCAGTTGAAGTCGCAATCACAAGGTTGAGGTGTCATAATTCATATCTCAATTCTTATTTACACAGACCTGGTCTGGCTGCTTCCCGTAATTGTTGGTTTTGTGGATTCCCTGAGCCATTAGAAGATTACCTGATATATAGTTAAAAATACGCTGCATTGCGCAAATTCACATTAGATGTCGTCTTCCACCTCGTAGGCTTGGAGTTGACCATTCCGAATTAACTTTGTTTAGGAACTTTGTGCCTAGGGTTCACTGACGGGAAAGTTGCCGTTGCCTTGCAGGAGTTTATTAAATCTTCAAAAAGAATCAGACTGTAGTACGTATCATCACTCCTAAATTACCTTTTTTTTCAAATTGCTTTATTAATTCATTTATTCATTGTTGTTAGTGAAACCATCTGCTTCATTTTCTATATGTCCTTTATTTTTAATTGTCCTTTTCTCATTTAATTTTTGCCCTTTTTTTCAATAGTTTAAAAAACGTGAACAAACAAGTTAACAGTATTTCGTCAAGACTACCCGGTTCTTGGACAATCCCCCAGCGTGAGTGTGTGCCACAGTTTCCAGGCACTTCCTTCCTTCCTTCTTTCCTTCCTTCCTTTCTTTCTTTCCTTTCGTCCTTCCTTCTTTCCTTTCTTTCTTTTTTTCTTTTCCCCTTCTGTCTTTCTTCCTCCCTTTCTGCCTCTCTTCCTTCCTTCCTTCCTTCCTTCCTTCTTTCCTTCCTTCCTTCCTTCGGGATTGGTAAGTTGTTTGATGCTGTTAATTTGATTTGTTGTTTTTTCGAAAGGACGTAGTCTTTGGGTGGGCGTCCCTTTCTGACCGGTCTATACAGCAGTAATTCGAATTTTTCGGCCAAGCAGGCAAGTCCCATGCCTACGAGGTAGTCTTCCACGCAATCTATGGCCGCATGTACGCGATCCTCGATCTCTGTATCACTGCCAGTTGTCGTCCAGATCGTAATATCATCCGCGTATAGCGTGTGGTGCAGTCCATCAATTTGATGTAAACGTTCGGGTAACCCCAGCAGTACGAGGCTCAAGAGCATCGGCGACATCACCGAGCACTGCTGTGTGCCCGAGCTTGCAATATTGATTTAACTTGATTCTAGTTGCCCCCCTCGCATGCATGCGGTTCTCCTCGTGAGGATGCCTCGGACGTATTTTTACACAGGTATTACGAGATTCAGCCTGTCTATTTGTCAAAATATTATGTCGTGGCGACTGTTATCGAAAGCCTACTTCAGGTCCAGGCTGATAAAGGCTCCCGTTGAGCGCCCAGGATTTTCTATGATTTGATGTTTCAGTTGCAGAACGGCATCTTGTGTGGAGAAATGTGTATTGAACCCAATCATTGTGTGTAGTATTAGGTTGTACTCCTCGAGGTAATTTGTTAGTCAATTGAGAAACGCAGGCTCCATCAGTTTACCTACACACAATGTGAGGGAGATAGGGCGTAGGTTCTCCAGCTGCAATTGCTTGCTGCTTTTTGGTATAAGTAGGATCCGTGTTTCTTTCTGTTTCTGTGGTAACTTTCCATGCACCCAACACTCGTTATTATAATCTGCGAGTTTCTATAGCTATCTGTAATCGAGATTGCGCAGTGCCCTGTTCGATATTAGATTTAGGCCTGGGGCTGACTTGGTGTTCAGTTTGACGAGGGCCACCTCAATTTCAGCAATTGAGCATTTGGCATCTAGAATGGCGTTGCCTTCTCCCTATACTCCGGATGTACTTGTGGTGGAGTTTGGGATATGCAATAGAGTTTCGCTTCTCTTAGGAAATCTTGTTTCCTTCCCCCGTAAGCGTGTATGATTTTGCATATGCCTTGCCTCTGTGTGGTCTTGGTGTTAGCTGGATCTGTGAGGTACCGCAGTATCTGCCACGTGCGACTCGTAGTGAGTTGACCGCCCATATCCACGCATTTCTCTTGCCATTGCTGTTGTTGCACGTTAAGTGCGTGCTTTTCTATTTCCTTGTCGAGCGGTGCTATCCGTTTTCGCAGTCTCCGATTGTGTCTCTGTTGTTTCCAGCGACACTGCAGTCGGGTGTTTGCTTGCCCCTTGTGCAGTAATCGGGTGTCCATTCTATCAAGCCCAGCTGTCGAAGGCATCGTTTTCATCACCCGCTCGTTTTCTCGCTGAAGTTGGTCGGTCCATTGTTCTATGTCTTCAGTGTGCTCAACCTGTTGCTTGTCTCAATTTTTTCGTAGTAGTTCCCGATTGGTGATCTTCATTTGGCAACCGCCATCGTGTTTCTGTGGGCCGCTTTCTGCTTTTAGAGATGATGTAATGGTCACTACCCAAGTCTTTCATGGTGTTTCTCCAAGTCACCTTTCGTGTATTGCACGTAAAGGTAAGGTCAAGCGCAGTGGCGTACCGACTCTTTCGCGAGTTGGTACGCGAAAGAATTGATATATATGTATGTATGTATATATATATATATATATATATATATATATATATACATATTGTAGGAACCCACAAGGCATGGAAAATCGTCACAACGGCATTGTTGGCAAAATTTCACTATGTTGTAAATAGCCTTTCAATAAATTTCATTCTCCCGTAAGAAAATAATTGAATGACTAGTGTTGTGATGGAAAACTACGCCTTACTTGCTGGTTCCCCCAGTGCGCAGCCAAAGAGTGACCACTGGCGTAGCCAAAGAGTGATTACTGGCGTAGCCAAATAGTGACCACTGTGTGTGTGTGGGGGGGGGGGGGGCTAGCGTCCGCCTTTCTCAGCCCCTCCCCCCCCGGCTGGTACGCCTATGGTCTGGCGTGGTGTCGGTGCTGATGCTGTTGCCTTGCCTAGTTGGTGTCACTGGGTCAATGACCAGCACGAGGCTGGAGAGTTGCGCCGTTTCCCACGAATGCTTGCCTTTCGAGTGATCGTGTTCGTAACCCCATGTCGTATGCACCACGTTGAAGTCGCCTCCAAAGAAGAGTTGTTGCCCCTGGGAGATATCGAATGCTCGGAAGCGGTGTTTGGGGCATCTGGGACTGCTATAGACGTTCAGTATGAATATGTTGTCGGCCGTCTTACGTGGTGGAATTATCTCTACGAGGATGTTTTCAATATCTTTGATTTGGGTGTCGTGTTCGATGGCCGTGAGTTCTCGCTTGACCAGCGTGGGGGCATTTGGATGCTTCGCCTTGCCTGTTATATAGACTGGTACCCTGAAAGTTTGGCGGGGCTGTTTTTTTCCTGCAGTATGATGACGTTTGGGCATTCGGGGATCGTTTTCAGGTATTGTTATAAATGCGCTCGTTTGTTTTTGTAATTTCGGCAACTGTCATATTGTGTGTTATTGCTTCGAAGAGTGTCGGGCCATGGTTATGTGGTGCTACATGTGTGGCGCCACTCCGCTATGCGACGTCACGAGCACGCTGTTGGCTACTTCTAATCTGGACAATCTCAGCTAAATGCTCTCCAAGCTCTGCTGAATCGTACGCGTGATAGTCGTGGTGATACTTTCCTCGAGACTGATCAAGCGAGTCGCATGTGCTTTCACTCGAGGTGTTGCCTGCTGCTGCGTGCATACGCTTTGGACGTACTGCCTCTTTAAGGGAGATAGCGGGTCTGCGTTTAGTATCGGAGCTTTCGACCTCATTGTCCTCTATGAGTTCTTGTGTTTCCAGCATTGCCTGTTGATCGGTCTCGCTGTTAGCGGCAGGCTGGAGCTTTTGTATGGATTCGTCTTTTGCGTGAATCTTCACCTGCATGCACTCCGTTTGCTTTTTGATGGTTAGTATCGTCTGTATTAATTGAGCTAAGGCCACTTATATGTCAATGTATGTTTTGCCGCCAGCCTCTACGTTTGTTGCACGTGTTGCACGTCAGGGAAAAGCACAATATCACTACTTGACGAGGGCCAGACCCTGATTGAAACGTCGGAACAAGAATGTTTTTTTACGTTCGTCTGCTCATTCCAATTTTCCCATTTACACACACACACACACACACACACACGCACACACACACGCACACGCACACGCACACACACACGCTCACATGAAGACCGGTACAGCGCATGCTGTACCGGTCTTCATGCTTGAGGTCGCTTATGCCTGAGGTTTCTGTCTATTTCGTGCTAGCAACTGCCAATCTTCAAGTCAGCGGCGCTGCCAGGTTGTCGAACCAAATACGTTTTTTTTGTTTAGTAGTTGTCACCACTATCATGAACGTTCAGCAATGATACGGGTGTGCGGCCATAACAGCGAAGCTGCATATGGCAATACTCCATTTGACACACGCTGTGGGGACTATGCAAGAGTTTCAGTCGGCAAAGTCTGCAAGTGCGAACAACTCGCGCTCGGCGAAGCGAGCACGAGCCTCTGCGCCAGGTATCGCGAAGAGCTGGAAAGAAAACGAGAAAAAGAGGCTGAAAGAAAGAAGTGCAAAGTTATCCACGAGTAACGTATGGAACCAGTATGACAGAGTTTGATTATTGCTGGAGCACCAAGCACACTCATTCATTAAATAGAGTAAATACGAAAAGTAAAAACATTACAATTGTTAAAATTGTTGAAGTACTTCTTGGTGTGACGGCATCAATTGCAAGAGGTGTCGCTAGCGTCTACAGCGTTGCACCTGTGATGTATGAAACCGAGCGTAGGATGTGAGAAAACGTATTTGACGATTTAGTCATTGGTACTCTACTAGGAGAGAGCTAAAGCCGGTTCCAGATCATAACAAGAAGCGCCTGACAGAGACAATTTCTTGTTCGCGAGTGACTCTCTGTAAGTCCCTGAGTGCGGAAAAAATAAATGAACAAGCGATGTTATCATACACTACTTCAAAGGGTCACCGTACTTCCATCACTTTTTCTTCAAGTTTTGTTGGCATAAATGGTTTGAGGGATGATACCCCCCATAGTATGGACCGCTTCTCATAAGATCGGTCAGGTATTATGAATATCATTTCAGCTAAGGTCACCAAACGGAACGTTTGACGCATGAATCTTTTAAATGTAGTAACGAGGAAATTGTCAGCTGCACTGAACAACCCTTCGTTAGTCTGTAGTTCGTTATAATTATCAAAGCCACATGTGTACGCTACACTGGTTAACCATCTGTACTGTGTGCTCCAGGTTGCTTCTAAGCTGTTGCTGGGCTTCAGCTAAGTGATAAGTTGTTTCTATAGGTTGCTTCTCAGCGCATAGAGCTGCAAGTTAAACGACGCACAGTCACAAACACGGCACGAATGTCCAAACAGCTGTTACAGGAACTAACGCTGGAACTGGGCTTTCACATCCACCACGAATCCACGAGCAGGTCATCGTTCGCCGTAGGGCTTCCATCGCTTCGGCTTCTCCTCGCAGCCGTCGTTGCCCTCACCGTCGCCTATAATGTCCTCTCGTTTCACGCAACGCCAAAACACTCCACACAGTTGTTTAAACGAAACTGAAGTGTATGGGCATGCTGTTTATCACTGGGATAATCACGACTGTTTGTTAACGTTTTTATCAATTACAGCTTGCCCCGCCGCGGTGGTCTTGTGGCTAAGGTACTCGGCTGCTGACACGCAGGTCGCGGGTTTGGATCCCGGCAGCGGCGGCTGCATTTCCGATGGAGGCGGAAATGTTGTAGGCCCGTGTGCTCAGATTTGGGTGCACGTTAAAGAACTCCAGGTGGTCGAAATTTCCGGAGCCCTCCACTACGGCGTCTCTCATAATCATATGGTGGTTTTGGGACGTTAAACCCCACATATCAATCAATCAGTTACGGCTTACGTCTATCTAGAAATCTTAAGTAGTGTTAGCCACCCGTCTGTTGTCTTCTTCAGTGTATACCAGTGGTGAGTGCTGATGTTTATCCAATTTATGTGGCACATACCTATTCATGTTGATAGCTTTTGGGTAACAATAAAAATTGCACGCCGCGCCAGAACAGCTTCGATCATAAAACTTTCGTGTATGCTTGTGCGCGTTACTGTGCTGCTTATCAAATGCGCATTTCTTGGCGAACTTCAGCGACATTAAGCGTAGCTATCTATCTATCTATCTATCTATCTATCTATCTATCTATCTATCTATCTATCTATCTATCTATCCGCCTACGACATTTAGCTCTCCTGGCCGTTTGGATAATGGTATCAATACCAAAGTTGGTATGATGTAACATGACTGTATGACGAACATAACTGACTAGTCATAACTTGAAAATCATGACATGCTTCTCATAAATGTCATGCTTTACATGTCATGGTCTTACTGCTCTTGCGGTGGTTTCATTCACGTGATATGTTGCAAAACTGGTATGGTGTGACATGACTGCATAGCGGACCCAAGCGACGAACCCTAACATCAAAATCATAACATGTGTGTCATGTAACAACATGACTACATGCCACACTCATCATCTGCTCGCGGCCGTTTCAGTAGCTCTGCATATACCGAATTTGATATTATGGGATATTATGAAGGGATGACGAAGATACGTGACCACTGCAAATATGATAATCATGAGATGCGTGTCATGTAACAAAATGACTACATGCCATGCTCATGATGTGCTCCCGGCCGTTTCGCTAGCTTCTCATGAACTAAATTCGATATTACGGGACGTGAATGGATTACGAAGGTATGTAACGGGTACAAACATCATAATCATGAGATCCGTGTCATGTAAAAACATCACTACATGCTACGCTTATTATGCGCTCGCGGCCCCTACACTAGCTTCGCATGTACGAAATTCACTATTACGAGACGCGAACCGACCACATAGGTAAATGACACGTCCAAACATGATCATCATGACGCCCGTGTCATGTAACAACGTGACTACGTCTCACACTCGTGATGCGTTCGCGGCCGTTTCGCTACCGTCCCATATGCGAAAATTTGGTATTACGTCACGTGAATGGTTGACGAAGATATGTGACTGGTGCAAATATGATAATCATGATATGCGGGTCATGTAAGAACGTTAATACACGCTACACTTAAGGCGCCAGTACACGTCGACGTGTACCAGTGCACGTGCGCGCCGGCGTTCCTTTTATCGCGTCATGCCAGCGATGGCACGCCGAGCGCCGATATTCCCCTAGTAGAGATCAGTGGATCTGCATGCCATATATTCGCAGGCGCGCGCCGCGCTGCGTTGCTCTGACACATGCACATTTGAGCGCACACGGCGTCCCTCCGTCACCAAGAGAAGCAGACTCGGTGCTAAGAAACGTCGTTGGCGCGAAATGCAGCACGTGGCATTTCGCGTCAGTTGCCACCGGGCCACGCCGACGGACGCTGGCTGTGCCGGTCGCGCCTGGCGTCACATTAAAGAGTGCTCGCGTTTTGCCAGTTTGGCATCACTGCGTCCAGCCCGTGCATGCGTCAACGTTGCGTCGAAGTATATTGGGCCCTTCATGACGCGCTCGCCGCCGTTGCGCTAGCTCCACGTGTACCAAATTTGGTAGCACGGGAAGTGAATAGACGACGAAGGTAAATGACACGTCCAAACACGATAATCACAATATGCGCGTCATGTAAAACATGATTACATGCTACGCCTATTGCGTTTTCGCAGCCGTTTTACTAGTTCCACATACACCAAATTAGGTATAACGTGACGTCAATAGACGATGAATGTAAATGACACGTCTTAATATGATAATCATGATATGGGTTTCATGTAAAACATGACTACATGCTAGCCCATAGCACGCTTGTGGCCGTTTTGCTAGCTTCATATATAGCAAAGTTGTTATCAGGTGAAGTTAATAGATGACGAAGGTAAATGAAACGTCCAAACATGATTATCATGACACGGAAGTCATGTACGGCATAATTTGCCTCCACCTCTTAACGTTGTGTGTATTTTAAAGTGATATATCAACCTTCCTCATTCGTGCTTCGCGTACCATCGATTCCCTTTGTACGTGGAATCTGCCATTTTTTTGTTTGTATATGTGATCAGTACATGAATTATAGTCAGCATCATATACATCTGGCGTAGCGAGCCAGGCGGTGAATTAGGCTAGCTAATCCAGGGTAACCGTCCGAGGGAGAGATAGAGAGAGAAACGACAAAAAAAAGGAAAAAAAAAGGAGGTTAACCAGATGCTATATTCCGCATGCTGTCCAACACTGGGGTTGGGTATTGGGGGTTGAAAGAAGAGAGAGAGAGTAAAAAATAAATGATAGCGAAACACGGACACACGCACACAAACAAAAACAATCCACTTACAGTCGTTCCAATAGGCCAGAAGTTCCAGTATACGATAGGCTCAGTAGCGCTTGCACGGCCTTCTTCTGTGATGATGAGTCATGACGATGGCGCAGTATACTTTCTTCTGACAGTGGCTGGTCATCTAACTTGTTTATTAAGTGCGAAGCATTTCTTAGCGAACTTCAGCGACTTTGAGCATATCTATCTATCTATCTATCTATCTATCTATCTATCTATCTATCTATCTATCTATCTATCTATGTATCTATCTATCTAGCCGCCTACGGTTTTAGCTCTCCTGACCGTTTGGATTACGGTATCAATACAAAACTTGGTATGGCATAACATGACTTAAGGAAGAACATATTTGTCTAGTCATAACATGAAAATCATGAATTTATGTCATGAATGTCGGTTTACATTTCATAGCCTTGCACCTCTTGCGGTGGTTTCGTTCGCTTGGCATGTTGCAAAACTGGTATGGTATGACATAATTGTGAGGCGAACACAAGTGACAGACCCTAACAAGAAAATCATGACATGCGTGTCATATAACAGCATGACTACATGCCACGCTCATGATGCGCTCTTGACTATTTCGCTAGCGTCACATATATCAAATTTGGTATTACGGTACATGACTGGATGACGAAGGTATCTGACTGGTGCAACATGATAAACATGACATGCGTGTCATGTAACAACATGACTACATGTTACGCTCATGATGCATTCGCGGCCGTTTCGTTAGCTTCACATGTGCCAAACTTGGTATTACGTGACGTCAATGAATGACGAAGGTATGCGACTGGTGCAAACATGATAATCATGAGATCCGTGTCGTGTGAGAACATGACTGCATGCTACAGTCAAGGCGCCAATACATTTCGACGTGACGCGGTGTGCGTGCTCGCTGGCGTTCGTTTCGACGCATCCCGCCGGCGTCGCCACGCCAGGCGCCGATCTTGCCATATACTCACAGGCGTGGGCTGCGTTGTTTTGACGCATGCGCGTTTCAGAGCGTCCGGCTTCCCTCCGTCTCGAAAAGAGGCAGACGCAGTGCTGTCATGGTAACGCATTGGCGCCAAATGCAACATGTCGCATTTCGCGCCGGTTGCCGTCTGGGCGCGCCGACGGACGCTGGTCCCGCCGGTTGCGCTTGGCGTTAGGGTATAGAGTGCTCGCGTTTTGCTAACGTAGCGTCACTGTCAACGTTACGTTGGAGTATATTGGGCCCTTAATGATGCACTCGAGGCCGTTTCGCTAGCTCCACATATACGAAATTTGGTGTTACGTGACGTCAATAGATGACGAAGGAATATGAGTGGTGCAAACATATTAATCATCGAACGCGTGTCATGTAACAACATGACAACAGACCACGCTTATAGCGTGCTCACGGTCGCTTTGCTATCTCCGCATATACTAAATTTGGCATTACATGAGGTGAATAGATGGCGAACGTAAACAACACATCCAAACATGATAATCGTGTCACGGAAGTCGTGTACGGCATAATTTACCTCCAGCTAGTAACGTTGTGGGGATTTTAAAGTGGCATATCAACCTTCCTCATGCGTGCTTCGCATATCATCGATTCCCACTGTCCGTGGGATATGCCAATTTTTAGAAAGGTATTGTCTTTCTAAGTTGTACTCCTGGCAGTCACACACGACGTGTCGAATTGTCTCATCGTCTCCGCAGTGCGCATAGGCGGTGGTGTCGGCCATCCCTATGCGGAACACTTCCACAGGTAAACGCGACGCTCAACCATAGTCTGCAAGAAACAGTAGCGTCACCTCGTCGAAGTTTTGTTGGAAGCCGTAAGCCATAGAGTTTCATACAATGATACCTAGAGAGGGAACTGACGCTGCGATCGTGTCCCCCCGTGCGAATTATGGAAAGTACAGGCTTCGGATTGGATAGGTTTAGCTAGCGAACTTTCTACAAACCTTTTACTACTGTTTCAGTTTTGTTCTTCGTGCAGCGTGGGTAGAGGGGTGCGGTAAAAAGCGCTGAAGCCGTGTCTTTGTTGTTCGAAGAGGCTGAAAGCCACTAGGTCTCTTGTTTAGCTGTGATTTCCGCGCTTCAGGTGTCGTATTTGACAGTTTAAACGAGGCGTCGTCCACTCACCACTCAGATTTCATGTAGCGTCTCATGCCAGTGCAGGATATCCCATCGAGTTCATGTTTTCTGTTTTTTTTCACGAGCGCGGCTTGCTGACACTTATTTAAGTCGACTTCAAAATGGTGACGAAGCTAAGTAGACGCAACGTCAGGCAGCACTGACTCGGCTTCATAACAGAATCAGAGGTGCGTTGGAAGCAGACCACTTGGACAGACGCACATAGCGTCGCAGAAGACGAAACGTTAAGTGTTTCTCACTTAGCACTGTACAGTTATTTCTATAAATAGACAATGCGGACTTTCGAGAGAAAAACAAGCATGCCTATATTCAAGTGTTGTAAAGAACAATTCATTAAATCTTGATGCCTAATCTGGAAAGCAATGGCAGAGCGATGCAGACCGTGGGGGTTAAATTTGCCTAAGTTTCACTTTTGTCGCTTCGTAACGAAAACCTTTTGCACTGAAGTTTGCGTACAAATAAATGAAGTAAATTTCAATGAAATACAAGTTCATAACAGTTTGTTTTACACTCGGGAAACAAGCATCGCGAATCTGAAGAAAGTAATTCATTTAAAGCAGATCCGAAGCCTGCACTTCCCACAATTCTCATGGGGGTACAAGCGCCGCTGTAGGAGCCCGCGTGCACACTATAGCGCCATATTCCCCTCTAGGGATTATTGCATGAAAGTCTATGCCGTAAGCCTAACGTAGGATCAAGGGAGCGTAATTTTGCATGCGTATAGAAAGGCTCATTTCAAAGTGATAGCAAGCATGCGGAGCTTCCTAGCAGCGTCCACCTTAGAGAGAGGTATTGACAGGTCGTGATGGTCTGTATGGACTGAACGGGCAGCTTGCTCAGCCCGTTCATTACCGATAATTACACAGTGACTTAGCAACCACTGAAATATAATGTGGTGCCTTTTCCCTGATTGTATGTTGTAGCACTTCTTCCGTCTCAAAAACCAACCGTTCCTGCGGAGCGCGGCGTAGGTTTGACCGAAGTGACTGCAGTGCTGCTTTGCAGTCGCAGAATATTGTCCACCGTTGCGTGCTTTGGTCGTTACGAAACGCAGCGCAGCGCAAAGCGCTGCAAGCTCTTCTGGCGTTGGTGTAGTTGCATGAACTGTTTTGAAAACTTCCATATAGCAGGCTATCTCAATGCAGGTTGAAGGCTTTCCCATAGCAGAGTACCAAGTACTCTAAATCGTTAACCACTCTTTCTAAGCACATACTTGCTCCGCTCACCTTCTGCTCTGTTTCCGGTACAAGGCGACATACCGAACTTTCTTCTTCCTGATAGCGTTTCTAAGTTCCGGTCCCCTGTGTTTAACTCTTTCTCTCTTCTCTCAAGGGTCGTGTACAAGATTATTTGTTCAGACCTGAAAGTGGGGAATGCTTAGTCCCTCCGAAGGGACGTCTTTGTACTGTTGCGATGTGAGCCCTCCATCCGCTTTTTAGGGGCGAAGCTCCTTAAGACCTCACGATGTCCGCCGTCTCCCGTCTGTCCGTAACACGTCTTCATCTGTCTGACATTTTTGAACCATTTTGCATGTAACCTTCAACTTATAAGCAACAGAGGGCGTTGGTGGTAATCGTTTAGCATGTAACCTTCAACCTATAAGCAACAGAGGGCGCTGTGGTTAATTGTAGATGCGATGGCGCTGCTGTCAACTATATACATATTTAACAACGTTCCTTACCACACATTCTCTTCTCTCATATGGACGAAGACGAACGCAGGAAAGCGCGACGTGCTGAGTATCAGCGTCGCCGTCGACGGGAAGCTACAGCGGAGACAAAAGAGAAGGAAGCGGATGCTAAGCGGGAAAAACGCTAAGCTGACGCGCAGTTGAGCCAACTTGAAGCAGATGCAAGGCGGCAATTCCGACAAGAAATTTCTACACCAGAGACGATAGCTAATGAAGCTGTGATTATGAAGTCAAAACGTAACCCGGAACACGGAACCTCATATCAGCTATAAAGAAAAATCACCGCTATATCACAATCGATGTCAGCACGATCTCTTTGAATAAAAAAATATTTAAGTATCACAATCACAATCAGTCTCAGTACTATCTAAACTTTAGTCACAATAATCACCTCCGAAAGCTTCGCCCGATAATTATCTTCAAGCAGCTTGAAATGCAGTGATTTTTTTCCCGGATATTCTAGTCCGCAAGATCAGCAGCCTGAAACGCTTTGTCTGGTTGTCTCGCATTTTGCGTGTTCGCTCAAACATGCGTCTTCGGTCATCGAGATCTCGAGCGTCTGTTTGCGCATACAAATGGAGCGCAAAGGCCAATGAGGCCCTGGACTAGGGCACCCACCCACCTTCGCCCTAATTCCCTCGAGTACAATAAAGTTTCTACTTCTATACTAGACAGAGCGCTTGTATCTTTTCTCTGCCGACCAGTGTCGTTCCCCGCTACGATCACTTTGTCACTGCAAGTATAAATTGCTCTGCCCTTCTGTATCAGGCGTTTCTCTCGCTCGTTTTCTTGCCCTAAGATATCTATCTTCTGTCGTCCTTGTGATCCTAGATGGATGCCACGTGACCTTCGAGACGCCCCGAATAACACCGATTCGAGGCGGCATCTCACGGTCAATACGAGAAAACCACGCTGGTAGCGGCACTTGCACCCATTGCAAAGACAAATGATCACCCATTGAAATGACGCCGTTGCCTTTTTATTTCATTTGCGACGAGCGGCACCTTTCTTTCTGGCCGATGGAATCAAAAAGAAGTGCTTTTTTGACGTGCACAATCGAACACGTGAGGATCTATCGCTGAAGAGTGTCAGGCATGCTTCGAAAGCCAAGCTATTGTTTTCATCAGAAGGTGCCAGCATATATCAATGCACGCAAGGCGCAGGAACTAGCACATAAATTGCCCACTGCGTTGGCTGGGCTGATTTGATTCAGTATAGTGATTCTGCGATTAGACCTTTTATTTGGCATGCTGAATGGGTGGTATCGATTTCCGGCCTACAACGCCTTCGAATATGCGTTTGCACATCGAGAAAGCCAAAGAGAAAAGATAACTGCTAAGCAATACAGCATTTTTGTAATGTATTTTTACAAGCAATTCACCCACTTTTCTACATAAAGTTAGATGTTTTTGTAGTGTAGACGCTCAGCTACCTTTTTATCGGCCAGCACCTACTTGCAAACTCTTTCACAGTTGAATGGTTCTAATATTTCTGACCACTGCGCCATTTACATTTTAAAAACTCCGCTGAGCCATAAAAACAAAAGATTTTAGAATTTACCAAAAAGGGCTGTCCAGTTTAAATAGTGTTCGTTGGAAAGCAGCCGAATTCCATTCATTGCATTCAGTTTTTCTCCAAAAATCGACCTATGAACCATATTCTTATTGAAGTAAAACGAATGCCGCTATTTACAGAACTAGTAATGGCACTGGTTATACCACTTGAAGCACGTTGCTCGTAATAATTTATTTTATCTACATGTCAACGTGTTAAAGTGGTATAGTGGTGCCACTATTACTCGCTACCATCAATACTAAGTTATAGTGGTACCACCATTACTCTGTCATTTGATGGCTAACCTCTCTCTTGGCGCTCTTTGTCTAGATCTCGGCCCTTGCGCCAGGCAAATCCACACATCATCACCATGTTATAGTGGCGTGTAATAGTTATTCTACAGTGTTTTGGGTATTGCACTGTACAGCGTGTTTTGGGCGTTTTTAGTGCATTGCACACTAGCTTTCAGGAGTTATTTTCACGTGACAGCTAACAACATCTGTACAACCTGCGCACGTACAGAATTCCCAACTAAAGGAACACGCTGTTATCTTGTGTTACTTCATGGTGAGCCCCGTCGCGGTGGTCTAGTGGCTGAGGTACTCGGCTGCTGACCCGCAGGTCGCGGGCTCAAATCCCGGTGGCCGCGCCTGTATTTTCGAAGGAGGCGCAAATTTAGGCCCGCGTGCTCAGATTTGGCAGCATGTTAAAGAACCCCGGGTTGTCCAAATTATCTGAGCCCTCCACTACGGCATCTCTCGTAATCACATGGCGGTTTTCGGACGTTAAACTACACATATCAATCAATTACTTCATAGTGAAATTGATCGTCGCGGTACTCACCACGTCTCAAAAGAAAGGTTTAGCAACGTCGCGAAAGATGCTTGCAGCACTTTAGTTCTTGCGTAAACAAAAAGTTATTGCGTTCTCCTCGTGCGTAACTTTCCTTTTTTACGCAGTTGTTTCGTAACCAACGTTTGAAACAAAAAAAAAAGATTAAGCACCCCAACTGCTGGAAACAAGCATCCCGTCTCGTTTTTATCCCTCCGATTCCCTCCAATTTTGCACTCATCGCCTGTCGTTCACTCCTACTCCCCAACCTGCTCCCCCCCCCCTTTTTTTTAATCTTTCTATTACGTCATTTGGTTCAACCCACTTTTGCCTATTTCAGCATTCCCAGCCACATTGCGTGTTTTAGTTTTTGATCTCCCCATGCACATATCCTCCTTCTTATTTATCCGTTGCCCTAAAAGAGCCATTCATCGATGGTCAGCAAACCAATCTTGCTCGTACTCGCTGGCTGTTTCGCTGTGTTGTTTCCCTTGTTTCATCTCTCCTGCACCCCTATAGTCTATCTGCTTCTTCTCTTTTGTCACACTACATCTCCTTGTAGTTAGTACCGGTTTTACTTTGGGAGATACACAGCTCATCACTCGGCTCTGCACCGTTTTCTTCTTGCACGCCTGAGCGTAAGTGCTTGCCTACTGAGGTGCTACGAGTTCCTCTCCGAATCTCTGACGTACAACTTGCCTAAACCAAGCGGTTAGGAGCATTCCACACGCTAATGCTTGAATATATGAGGAGTAAAACGAAAAGAACACGTGAAATAAAGACAAGATATTCACAATATGTTGTACGCCGTCTGCAGTAAGCGTGAACCTGCTGCTGTATACTGGTTTCAGTAACGCATCATTTCTCTATTATTCCTCTCCCACCTAAGTCCTCTTTTCGAACGTGGGAAGAGGCGTAGAGAAGAAGGAGCAAGCTTTTCAGCAGCATGGTTTTTATTAGAGGTGCAGCAGCGCATATGCGTCCATATTGTTGGAAGACGCAACCTGTTTAAAACTGCAAAGTTTATTCGCACGTTTGCTTACGATGAATTGCGCCAATAGGTATTAAGCAGCCGTTCTAATGACCTCTTCCAACTCATTCAACATTAAATCTTATCAACATTATGTCATACGTTACTCCCCTTACGGAATGCTGAATGCGTGAGGACTGTTATTTATCAAATTATTGCTCTTTTAGCTTCGAAAAAATGACTGAGGCTCGCAGCCGCCAGCGTCGGTTCCTTGTAATTTGACCTATTCTCATTTCACATTCAGCTTCACAAGTCTCGTAATAAAATTAACAGCCCATACAATTACGAGCTCTGCACCACGAACGCTGAACCGGAGTGTTTGGTGGATTTTAAACATACTCCAATTATCGATATTCGCGGCCTCACGCATCGTTAATTCAATATGCGAACCGAGGCATCGATCGTTACGAGAATACAGGTCACCCAGCTCTAGTAAAAATGATTAGATCAAAGCGGACACGACGGGAAAACAACTAAGTTAGTCCTTATCAGTGCAATAATACTAATGGGTAGTTTATATTACACTTTAATACAATCACGTTTGTCATTGAGTACGGTTCTGTGAGAGGCTCGCGTCATGTGTGATCCCTGCATTCTTCTTCTCTTTGGCTAACGGCGCGTAGTAAAGACTGACTGGCCCAAACAAACGTACAAACAAAACAAAAAGTACTGTACACAAACAAAAAAGGCAGCCAAATAAAGGAAATTAAAAACCCAACCACCTAGTCTGAATTGATTTCAGTATTGTTTAAGTCGTGTTTCACAAAATACAAAGCATTCGCTTTAGCGGTTCTTTGAATATTGAAATTTCGGCTCGGTCACGAGCCGCTGAAAAAAATTGCCCGCAGCTTCCCTCGGGGGAACACTGAGGAGGATGCGGAAGCATGTAATTGGTTAACGGGTGTTAAATTGCGACTTACTTGGGTCGATGGCTAAATTGGTTAACGTGGTTGTGAAATGGGGTGTTAAATGAGTGAACACGTACGGCACGTATGCGAAAGGGCGGTGTTTTATTTATTGCGACGAACCAACGGACGAGCGGCAACTGAGCGAGCGAGCGCCGACCTTGAGTATATATACAGCGCGACGGTGCATGCGCTGTCAGCTGTCGAATGTTCTCGAAGGAGAAGCGCGCGCGCGGCACAGATGGCGACGGCGCGACGGCGCATGCGCTGTCAGCTGTCGAATGTTCTCGAAGGAGAAGCGCGCGCGGCACAGATGGTGGGCGACGGCGCGACGGCGCATGCGCGCGCGTCAGCTGTCGAATGTTCGAGAAGCGGTGCGGACGGCGCGGACGGCGCACTACAAGGCGCGAGTATAAGATGCTTCCGCATCTAATATGTTGAACGATTTTGAGTACTTCGTACTCAACTATGGGAGAGCACTGAGCCGTCCCGCTAAATCAGTTTAGTGGCTGGTAACAGAGTTAGACACATGCCTGAATACACAGGCATGGTTCAGTGTGCACCGACGCTAGCGTAGGTTTTAAATAGCTAACTTTACCGTACAAGCTCATGTTTGTGTTACTGGTTTCCGTACCAATACTTTACCTTCCTGGTGCATTTAATGTGAAACTTTGACCGTTTTAACTCGGACACATGTATGCTTTTGAAGTGCAACAAATAACCTTATACTTGATGAACGCGTGAATATTGCAGTAGCAGAGAACGAGTGATTATTGTATCAGACGTAATGAATAAGCTCAACTAAGGCGGTGCGGACGGCGCGGACGGCGCGGACGGCGCACTACAAGGCGCGAGTATAAGATGCTTCCGCATCTAAAATTGGTGCGAGAAAGGCAAGGAGTTTTCTTGTGCAATGAACGACATTTTCTCATGTCTGACTTCACCGAGAAATAAGACACGTGACTTCCCTGTCACAGAAATGAAGTTAACAACACGACACGCGGATATGTAAGACGGCAAATTTTTCAGAACAAAACACCTCGGCCACGGTGCTCAATCAGTTTGCAAACCGATTAACCACCTTGGTTTCCTGACAAATAGTTTATCAGTAACTTATTGTGTCATTCTTGTCTCCCTTGCCCTTGTCAAACTGTACTACGTCACTTATACAGAGCGATTCTTTCAACACAGCAGCCTGGAAGTCTATAGCGTTTACGCTACCGAGACAAGCAAAATCTCCGGTGCGAGCGCGTGTTGTAAATCTCTCGTGAGAGTAAGACTGCATCTCGACCAGTTGGGTCACGTGGCTCGAAGAGGAACGTCACGTGTGACGTCATTGGTACAGTGGCAAGTTCATGTCGACCTTGGCTCTAGCCGTAGCGATGCCCGTAAAATAGTCAGACGACATTGTGAAGCAATAAACGGACAATCCCCTCAGCTTTGCTTGTACAGTTTGCGAGCGCCAGTGGTTCCAGCATGTACCACCTAAAGTGTTAGGCCGCTTATACAATTCACTTACTGCAAGCGGTGTCTGATGGTGATCATGTAAACAGTCCGAAAGGAGGAGTCGTGGCACTATCAAGCATTCCCGTCGGAAGGCGCCGCAAAGCTGCAACTGCATATATACATGAAAGTACTTATCAATTTCCTATCTCGAAGGAAATCGATAAGTAATTCGAGATAGGTACAGATAAGTAATTCGAGATAAGCGCTTCGAGATAGGTAATAGTGCACTTGAAGTTGTAAAAGACTATGTCTACTTAGGGCAGGTAATAACCGCAGAGCCGAACCACGAGATTGAAGTAACTAGAAGAATAAGAATGGGGTGGAGCACATTCGGCAAGCACTCTCAAATTATGACAGGTAGATTGCCACTATCCCTCAAGAGGAAGGTATATAACAGCTGTATCTTGCCGGTACTTAGCTACGGGGCAGAAACCTGGAGACTTACAAAGAGGGTTCAGCTTAAATTGAGGACGACGCAGCGAGCAATGGAAAGAAAAATGGTAGGTGTAACCTTAAGAGACAAGAAGAGAGCAGAGTGGATTAGGGAACAAACGGGGGTTACGGATATCATAGCTGAAATCAAGAAGAAGAAATGGACATGGGCAGGGCATGTAGCGCGTAGACAGGATAACCGCTGGTCATTAAGGGTAACTGACTGGATTCCCAGAGAAAGGAAGCGGGTTAGGGGGAGACAGAAGGTTAGGTGGGCAGATGAGATTAAGAAGTTTGCGGGTATAAATTGGCAGCAGCAAGCACAGGACCGGGTTAACTGGCGGAACATGGGAGAGGCCTTTGTCCTGCAGTGGACGTAGTCAGGCTGATGATGATGATGATGATGATGATGATGATGATGATTATGATGATGATGATGATGACTTATCAATTTCATGTTCGGAATGATTCATATGAAAACACGGATCAACTACCATTCTTCGCGACGCTTTCGATTAGGAATCTCCGAGAAGACAGGGTTCAATGTGCTGTACCAAGGCTTCGTACGACTGATGTGATAGCGCCTTTTCTGTATATAACACCCGTAGTGACTGTCCATAGGATATATGAAGCACACGTGCAGCTCCCTGACGGTTGAACGTTACGTTTCTTTTCCATTATTTCATAACCTGTCCAAGTTTCGAAATCACAGCGCACGTTGCGGAGCACTCGAAACGCACCATTTTGCGTGAAAAAAGAGAGAGAGAGAGAGACATTTTTATTCCACTGAAACAAGCAATATGTGTGCTCTGATAGTACGTCCACGGAGTATTTTGTTTCTTCTTTTTTTAACTTGCCTGTGCAGTCGAAGCGCGAGACCTTAGGCTTGAGCCTCGCCTACAGTTGTTCTCACTTTTCTTGTATCACGCGGCATATACCGCCTCTGGCCCCTAGAAAGAAATCCATCCCGCATATTGGATGTGTTACGAAAATACCTCGCTGGACAGCACTAGCTCCTCTTCTTTGTCCCGCCGCGGTGGAATAGTGGCTAAGGTACTCGGCTGCTGACCCGCAGGTCGCGGGATTGAATCGCGGCTGCGGCGGCTGCGTTTTAGATGTAGGCGGTTATGTGTTAGGCCCATGTGCTCATGTGATTTTGGTGCACGTCAAAGAAACTCAAGTGGTCGAAATTCCGGAGCCCTCAACTACGGCGTCTCCTATATTCATATGATGGTTTTGGGAGGTTAAACCCCACATATCATCATCATCATCATTATCTTCATCGGCATCATCATCATCATCATCATCATCGTCATCAGCTGCTGCTCTTCTTTATATAAGGACGCGTGCACATTCCTGCCTGCGCATGCTTTCCCTTTTCCCACGACATTCAGAACTTTCATGTTTTCTTTATCTTTTTTACTCCTTTTTATAACACACCACAAAACGCACTCGCCTACAAATGGCGGAAGGCTCAATGCATGCGGTGTACGTGTGCGCGTGCTATAGTGGGGGCGGAAAAATGGACGGGGATGCCAGGGTCCGTGGTGCCTCCCTCGAAGCAATCTGCCGCGCGGCGCACTCGAGCGGTATACGCGACGCCCCTTTGCTCACACGATATGGTCTCCTTACGGCGTCGTTGTCGCATACCGACGGCTCCCGCTGCGAGGCTCGAAATTCGCTCGGGGAGAGAGGGACCTTGCGCCACGATGCGTCGCCCGGCTGCGCTGCTCGTTGCCGACGACACGCGATCCATCAGGATTCCTCCGCATGTACGTGCGCACGGCCAAGACGGAAGGCGCCGCTCTTGTCCCGACGGAAAGAGTACAAACGGAAAGAGAAGGTCAGGCGTGCCTGCGAAAGAACAAGCGCATAGGTTGACAAATGCTCTCCGGCCGTTATAGCGCAGCCTATCCGGCGTCTTTCTCTTTCTGTAGTTTGTTTTCCTTTCTTTCAATACCGAAGTCCTGCGTGTATAATAAAGCAATAAGGCGCCACCTCGTATATAATTGAGCCGTCGACTGAACGCCGCGTACTGGTCGACGACAAAGCCGTGCAGGAACTGGGAGCAAGGGAAATAAAGGAGCTTCCAAATTTCTCGACGCATTCCGGCTAGTAGAACTACACGTCTACGCCGTCTTCCGCTCAACTATACTAAGTACTACCCTCGCGAACGCACGCGCGCTAGCGTTCATCTCTTGTATTAGTCGCGATAATTTTGTTGATGACACTAACAGTACTTCGAGCGGCGCATCACTAAATTACGAAACGGCGGTTTCGTCACATCAGTCCACGTGCCCGAGTGTGAGCGTCATCTTATTGCGTCGTTGGGTCTGTTCAGCGGAAGAGTAAAAAGTCTGTTCTTCGGCAATAATGGTTAAGTCGGACACTGGGTTCTACGGCACACTTGTCGAGGTTGGCTCGCCGCGACCGAAACTTGGCTTTATTAGTCTAGCTATGAAATCTTGTAAGCCGACGCTGGGGCACATGAGATGCGCGACGCCGCGTTGTTTTTGTTTCACCTTAGATTAGTTTCACAGCCACACGTGTCGAGTACAAGAGCTCTATTCGGCCGGGGAACTTCAAATCTAGGACGGCCTTGCACTGCCGGTGAGTCAAGTAAGCTGTAAAGACGTGCTTGTTGGCTAAAGAAAGCAGAAAGAAAAGGCGTATTAGGAATAGTGGTGGTGGTGGTGGTAGTGGTTCGTAAGGAAGAGGAAAAAGGCAACTAATTACTGTCTGCCTATAGGCGACACGGTGCAGTGCCTTATTGGGGTGGGGGTAAAGAGGGATAAAAAGAATAGAAGGAAATAGATGAAGAAATAGACAGGCGAGCGACGTAAAAAAGGAGATAGGAAAGTGGGGATCCAGTCGAAGCAGTCCAACGGCGGGGCACCACAATGCGAGAGCTGCACGGCGTCAGGAGACCGCGGAGGGCGAACCAGTCGGCGGGAGCTACGCTGGCGTCGGAGATCGCGAGGGCACGACTGTCCAGCTTGAAATCCTGCGAGCGAATCTAGGAATAGTTTCAAGAACACACATAACATCAATGTTGGTAACGCTCTTTCAATTATATAGGCCTCGTGCTTCAAACACATCTTCTCTCGCTGCATTGACAGCTATACAAACTTTTACATATATCTTGTGCCGGGAAATTGGTACGATGATGTGAGCCCGGCAACTAAGCCTTTCCCCGTTTTTTTTTTCATTATATAGGATTCAATCCTACAACTACGACATGCCCAGTTTTGCTTGCATTGTTTCCCACAATAAGCATGAAAAGCACGAAAATAAGCATAAAAATGAGAATGAAAAGCTTAGTTACTTGCTGATTTCATATTGACGCATTTGCACAGCGATAAATGAATGATGACAGATAAGAGAACACGACACCGTGTTGCAATTTTTTTTATTGAGCGACATGTCATGAATTCAAACTAATATATGTACAAATGTTGCCCGCACAGACATATGTTGAAGAGTTGCAGATGTTTATATAATCAGTTGTTTGCAGTTTCGCAGCGATGTCTAGAACATCTGCATTAGCAACTCCAGAAGCTGATATGAAGCGCTGATGCTCGCGAGGATACTGGCTCTGGACACTGCTACATAAACAAACTTGAGCGCATAACCACTAACCACAATTGGCGTTAACCCGACGTGACGGCTGTATCAAAAGAGTACATATTGCCACGTTCCATTCCTCAAGCTTTGTTATCGCCCCTATACACTACACAATTCTCAGCGCAAACCGCGCCTGCAGTTATCGAGAAGCTTCGGGACTGTAGTAGATCATTTCGATAAGATCACGCCCATGCACTCCGTGAGTTGTACAGATTATTCTGGAACACTCGTCACTGCCAGCGATAACGCTAGAACATTCGATGGCAGGAGTATAAATGCCGACGCACTTCGCTGCTTGTCAGTAGTTGATCGACGGCCGACGCTCCGTTCACTGCTAGCTGAGCAAAACTGCTACTGTAATCGGACTTTCCTTTTACCGGGCATAGGTTCACCCAAATAAACAGTTAAATCCCAACATAAAGTATCCTGTCTTCGGCCACGTCACGACCCGTGACATCTGAATCGATTGATTGATATGTGGGGTTTAACGTCCCAAAACCACTATATGATTATGAGAGACGCCGTAGTGGAGGGCTCCGGAAATTTAGACCACCTGGGGTTCTTTAACGTGCACCCAAATCTGAGCACACGGGCCTACAACATTTCCGCCTCCATCGGAAATGCAGCCGCCGCAGCCGGGATTCGAACCCGCGCCCTGCGGGTCAGCAGCCGAGTACCTTAGCCACTAGACCACCACGACGGGGCGGTGACATCTGAATTGTGTAGTGTATACTGAGGCGATAACAAAGCTTGAGGATTAGAACGTGGCAATATGTAATGTTTATAAAATTGGGTAGGGAACACTGTAACAACTATTGACGTTTCCTGAAGATTAGCGTCTATTTGAAAAGAAGTTACAAAACATGGCGTGGCCCTGGGGTAAGATTCTGCACTGCCTCGCATAATGCTTCTGTTCGATTCCAGCTGAGACCCGGGCATTTGTTCTTTGCATTCGGTGGGTCGACGCTACCGATGTCGGGTATTTCTTAACGCTCGCCTGTCTATGTGCCTATGCGTGTCTCGTCTATGTGCCTATGTGTGTTCTCGCTGTCTATGTGTGTTCGATGCCACAATACCTCTGGGACTTAAGCACTGTTCTTAGATCCAAGGCACCGCAAGACTAGTGTTACTCCAAGCGATGCATCTATTCCTCACGACAGAAGTATTTGTTAGCGGTCACCGGGATAACAGCAAACTCCCTCCATCTGCCCAGCCCTAAAGTCATCAGGGACAACAAACTGCGCGTTCGGTATAAATAAACTTGCAATGTCTTCGCTTTGTCGTCTCTACTCGCAACGTCTTCTAGGAGCTGTGTTAAGTACTTAGCAAGTTTCTTCCAGCGCGATAGGTCAAAGCAAAAATCCCTTCGTAGTCCTCGCCAGGTTGCACTTCGTCGCAACGCTTGCTGCGTGCACGCACTACCATCAGGCAGGCGTTGTCATCGATGACGCAGCCATCGCTGACAAGGCACATTGGCAAGCCTGTTCTTACGCTAATGAGCTGCCTAAGCGAGTAGATGCCAGCGCTGAGTGAGCGCTGACGCGTTATTTTAAGGCAGAAAAGAACAAGGCGGTGTCAGACGCGGACGCTGCGCCATTGCTCACCACGACCGTAGTTAGGTGAAGTGATGTTGTGACAGCCAAGACGTTATAAAGTGGGGCCCTTGCGAAACTGCTGCGTCCTTAAGGCAATCACCAGCCGGGGACGCTGAGCCGAAAATCAAATAAACGAAAATTGTATCATGCGAATACCGACTTTTTTTAAGGACACGAGAGGCCTTTGCAGTCACATACAACAACAAAACATTCTAAAACACCTTTCTGCGTCATTTTCTCATGTTTTCATCTCACGCCTATATTTCTACGAGTGTAAAACCACAAGGTACATGGCCATGAGCTTGTACGAGGTATTTTTATCTGGTTACCCTTTACGACAGGCAAGTGGCTCACTTGTTTGCCAACTCGAGCTGTCCTCTATTTGTTTACCCTGATACTTAAATTGTGAAGGGATGTGAGTAGTCAAGTACAAAATGAGCTAACTACCGTATATAAATGACTATAATTAATTAATAGGGGGGAATTCAACGCCCAAAAGCCACCATATGTTTATGAGAGACGCAGTAGTGCAGGGCAACGAAAATTTCGACCACCTGAGGTATATAAACGAGTGTAATAGGTCAGTTACGTGCAACTGTCAGCGTTTGTTTGATTACGAAAATCGGGTTAGAGAAGACGATTAATGATCCTTGTTCTTTGAAAGAACACAACGTTGGGCGCAATTGTATTGATCTATGAAGGTACTTCGGAGAACAACACTCACAAAATGCACAAAGAAATTAGGTCTCGTCCTGTCTATTTCTTTCTGTGCATGCCGTGTGTTTTGCGCTCCCAAGATTACCTTCATGAATCGTCCTTCTCCTCTTCCTTGCGTCTCACATGCTGTCAGTTAGAAAACACTTCCGTTACATTGTGAACATCAGCTCCTTTTCATCAATTAAAGAAATATATGAATAGATGACCTCCTTAATGAATCCTAATGAGGCCTTCCGGGTAGGCACACCCTGCAAACTTAGATAGGAATGATGAGAATTGAAAGAATGCACAGATTTCACGACACGGGCAACTTTCCCCGAAGAACCCAATAATCAATATACAGGCTGGCTTGGTAGCTTAGCTGATTTTCACTGCGCATATGGCAGCGCCGTTTTATGGACAAAGTGCGTGGCCACTTGATCGTACAAGGAAACACGCTCAAGAAATCTGTGAAAACTTCGTGTCAGAGGTGCGTACATTAGAGCTTCTTAGCTCCGGTGCAACAAGCAGTTTCACTATATATATATATATATATATATATATATATATATATATATATATATATATATATATATAGTCTAGTAGATCCTCCGTGAGCGGTCACAACGTGGTTTATTTCGAAGTTTCGGCCTAGAGTCTGGCCTTCATCAGGATGAAGGCCAGACTCTAGGCGAAACCACGTTGTGACCGCTCACGGAGGATCTACTGGACTATATGCAACGCTACGACCACTTAACCACCATGCCTGCATATATATATAATATACGCACGTTGTTGCGTTCCGTCGAGAGTGCCATCCTCAAGCCGCTTTGACGCCCCGGTAATACGGCTCTCTATTTATCTGAGCAAACCAGTCATTGCACAGGTTGTGCGTGTTCGAGGGGGGGGGGGGGGGGGTTCCAAGGGACAAGTATGGGTAAAAAAAGAAAAACCCAGCGCATGAACTTACAAGCCTACATTATTGAGAAATTCGGAGAGAAGTACTCTTCGGCACTACTTGTCTTTCTTTGGCGCAAAGGCTCGTCTTCTGGATACTGCTATCGAATTTTCATGCAGATGAATAGACTAAAGGTTGCAATTTGTTGTGCTGCAACTTGCGGGGACTGTATTTGCGTACAACTGCATTCGCTTGGTATTAGCCCCTCTTCTCATGTCATTCTCCTGATTTTCCCATGCTTCACGCCAACGTTTATAAAAGATATATTTTCGTCATTGAATCCAGTTGTCAGGCAGCACTTGTGGTGTTTGTTTCGTTGTAGTTAGTTTGCGCTGTTACTTTAGTTTGAACTATTAACTAACTTGCCCGTAAAGTATTGTGTAACTGAAATTTCAGCTCGCGTGATCTTGCGGCGCTGTTGCGGGGAATTGTATCTTCATTATGGTGCCACCTTGCTATGGGCTCTGTCAGCAATCGCTAGCAAAACTTTGTCAAGCCTAGTGAAACCTACAATAACTAGATTAATCACAAGCCCCGCTCTTTGATCCCGCTCCGCCCCACCAATACAAGCTTGCCTAACTTTTTTTTCACACATTCCAGGTTACATTGTAGTTTGGTTTCATGTGATTGTAAATAACAAAAAATTAACACGGAGCTCTTAACTATCTCTTATTCATTACTGTTAGGAGGCCGCAGAACAAATGTTTCTTGCAGGTACTTGCGCGTTTAAAAGCAATCGCTATTCGTCAACGATACTGAAAACGAGAGTTTTAACATTTTGTGCTAGAAAAAGTGAACGTGATCCTTTATCCCGACGCAGCGTTAACGACGTGCTCCTGCCAAGAGTGCGGGAGACAAATGATCTTGGCCTGTACTTTTTGACAGCCCAGTGATCAGCCCCTCCCCTTCATCTTTGCTTTCTTCCGTGTTTCGGACATATTTCCACTGCCTAGCACAAATGTGAATGTTTAAAATGGATTTAAGCCCTGCTTCGCTTGAAATGCAAAGGCTGGAAAAAGGTCAAGGGAAGACTTCAATTTAAGGGGTCAACACGAAAAAAAAAAGAGGTGGGGAGGAGTCTTTCTCTGGGGTCAACGTTTCAAGAAAAGCCCTTGTCTTCTTCAAGCGAAGAACCGGTTTTCTAAGCGGAGTTTACATATGTCAGTCTTAAGAGTGATTGAACGAAACGCGGTATTCGCCTTCTTTTTAATCCAATAAACTTCGAAAAAAATTACCATCTGGCTGACATGTTTTCTTTTTTCATTTACCACAAAGTGAAGAGAAGTGGAAATGCCGGCTTCTCCAAAAACGAGGTGCCTGAAAATTCCAATCAAGAAGTGCTAGAGAAGAAGGAAGAAACTACTTTAAATTGGCAAGTGTTGTAGCGATGTACTACCAGTATTGCGTGTAACATGACACAAGTGGCTGGCATGTAAGTACGGTGTCAACAAGAGCATCACATCAAGAAGCATGCGGTATGTTTATTTTGACCATCTCACCCTTTTTGTACGTTGCCATAATTAATCATTGAAAGTCTCGCAAGTAGGTGCCATATAGTTGTTATCGGAGTTCAGTATTCGCGGACAAAACCCGGCCACAAGCGTTTTGATATCACAATCATGATGCCCTTCTTCGTTACACTAACCAGAACTTTGTTATAGCCGAAGAATCATCAACGCTCCACGAATGAGGGGAAAGGAAAAGAGTTTCATTAATTTTACTAAACACTGCGCCTACATGGCACCACTTCTACGCGTGATGCTGCCTCGCATTCTCAAAGCTACAGGTAACAAATATGCGCGGATAAACATCTTATGTTAACTGAAACCAAATAAGAGTCACTTATGATGACAAAATACTGATCTGTTGCGTAAAAGTAGTCGATGTAAGACAGACGTACCCTTTTATGTTAGCTCTACCGAACCAGCCACTGAAAAGAGTTTCATATGTTTCCATAGCGAAAGCCTACTAGTTTAACTTTCATAAAAACTGTCTGCTGTGTTGAAAAAAACAAACTTTGGCATTGTTTTTGTATAATGCAATAATTATTAGCAGTGCATTTTGTTCATATATTCGCTCAAACGTTTGGGTATCGCAGCCATGCATCAGAGCTATATAACAAATCGTCTTGTCACTGCTACTGTGCGAATTTCTATAGCTTAGTGAAGCGAAGCAAATTAAAATATTAATTGCTGTGCTGGTTCTTTATATTGCTCAACTGCAGGGCGTCCATTGAATTCGGGGCGTGGAAAACCATAATGGCAAGCTGACTTTCCCCCACTTTAATTTTTTTACCTTGATGCCCTGGTTACTGAATTACAGCCTTAGAGATAAGCACTCCACATAATGCCCCTTTGCTTTTCTTGGCTTCACTATATGTTGTTTCCATTAGGTTGTACATCACACGTAAAATGAAGCCTTGATCGATTCCCCTCCCTTTCGCCAAGCAGCTGGCGCTTCTATCTCTCTCGCGTGATAATGAGTTTTGTTATTTTGGATCACTCCTACCAGTACTCGTTTTATTCCTGTCACAAGTACCAAGACCAGGCTAGTCATTTTGTTTTTGTTTTTTTTTGGGGGGGGGGGCGGCAGAACGTGCCTAGCCAGCAAACACTGCGGCTATAGATAGCGAGGCTGAATCCTAATAAATGAGAGAGCCGCGCCACGTCGTCGTAACCGCACCACGACGTGGTGTGCATTGTCACCGACGTTCTATAGCAGCGCAAGCACTACGCAGCAACACAAAGAAATGAAACATTCAGCTTGGAGGAGTGTTAAAATTAGGTGTACAGACTGAAATAAGAAAATATTTGACTTGATGGCTTTTGTATACGCGTGGTGTACATGCAGTTTAGAAATTGCCATCGAGCTGGCTTCGGGGAAACGTTTGCAATGAATTTCCTGGGTGTAACTTCGTGCTTAGGCTTGATATACGAATTCACCTAAGGAATGAAAGCTCAGAACTTAATGAAGAAAGGGACAAAATAGTGACGGAGAGTGAAGCGCTAAACGCTTGTTTAATGTTAGCAACTCCTCTAGAGGTGTCGATTATTCAACAACTATGTGTTTTTTTTTGTCATCTACAAGTAGACAAGGTGTTTTTTGAACACCGTGTTTTTCTAGGATCTATAAAATAGACAAGTACGGCAACTCTAACAAAAATTATCGCAAACTAGTATAGTTGGAAACAAAGATATTGGTTATCATCTTATGTAGGCTTTGTGTGCAATGGAAAATGGAGTGAATGGAAGTATAGGGAAAGTAAAATTAAAGAAACAGCGGTGCCGCCCGCACACGAGATTGTTACGCGTTGCTTTTTTATTAACTTTATTTGCCCGGAGCTTCAGGCAGCGAGAATACCACTCACTAGGATGAGCTTAAAGGGACACTAAATGCAAATTTTAACTCGATGTCCATTGCTGAAATAACGGTCAAGAAACACCATAGTCCACAAACATCATTCTCGACTTTAGTGCCAAGGAAGGGGTTATTTTGAAATAAAAGCACGTTTTAGAGGTCCACCTCGCGTTAGCGCACTTCGAGTTACCCGCCGCAAAGGGGACATTTTCACGTGACTGTTGCCGTTGACAACGCTGCCCGGCTTTACAGAAGAGCATATGTAGAGGGAGGCACAGCCGCAACAACAGTCATTTAAAGAGTTTGTCCCATGGCCTCCGAGACGGCAGGTGCGCTGCCTCGCTAGACAGGATGACCAGTCCTGTTTAACTAAGCGAAAATGGAACTTTTGAACCACTCGAGCCATTCGCCGTAGTAATGTATGGCGTTTCTTTTTTCTATAAATCAAACAGAAACAGACATAGAGAATTTTGTTACGTCTCTCGATGTATGGAAGGTTCTTTTTTTTTACTGCAGTTAGTTTTATTGCCATTGATTGATTGGCGGTAACTCTGATGTCATCGGGGTCATTTTGCGGATTTCCTACTCGAGGCGCATCTGTTCTCGTGTGTTTAGTTTGATTACTTGTTATTTGGGGAACTACTGTTTAAAATATTGCTATTTTAGACGTTTTCATACACTAAGCTTTCACTCTGAAATAATTAGTTATTTGCATCAAGTGACCCTTTTAGAAAATTTTATTGGATCACCTATTCACAGATGTTTTATACTAATTGCGTCAGCAGGTGTTGACAGTGATTGTACAGCATTTCAAAGGACAACAGTTCGTGTAGACCTGAAAGCTCAGTGTCTCTTTGCAAGTTTCAGATTAATATTTCGAGCATTAGTTCTCAGAAGAATGCAGAAGAAAGCTAAAGGTGGTGAAATCACGCAATCAATCAATCAATCAATCAATCAATCAGGCAGTTGGTCGGTTGGTCGGTCGATTGGTCGAATTTCGCAGCAGACCAGATAAGCACCTGTGCTCGCGATGAACAGATGTTCATTGCATTGTAATTGCAGTCTTCATTGTAATTAGTTTTGGTAATTGATATCATAATAATGATGAAGATGATGGTTGTTGTCGCTGTGAACAGGTGCTAAAATAAGAAACAACGGGCGCTAGTGCCACACTGGTGACCGTGACCTAAAGGAAGGGACACCGACGCCAGCGGGTAGGAAATCCGCACCATTGTCTCCTCACTTGAGCGGAGTGCGCGAACGTGGATTGTTTGCGAACGGCGTTCACTTGATCGAAGGCCAGGGGCAAATGATGAAGTGCTCCCGAGACGACGTGGCAGAAAAAAAAAAACGTCCTGTCAGCACAAAGTACATAAGGGTAGAGCATAAAGACAATTGCCCGCTCTCTTTCTTTCGTTCCTAGTTTCTCTCCCTTTTACTTCCTGTCTTTCTTTCTTCCTTCCTTCTTTCTTTCTTTCTTGCTTGCTTGCTTTCTGCTATTCCTCTCTCTTTTTTATTCTTCTTCTCTTACGCTTTCGTACCTTCGCTTTGTGGTGGTCTTGCTTTACACTCTCGATCATGCTATGCGTGAAGAGGACCCTGGTAATGAGCTCTGCAATTAACCAATCAACACGTCTGCGTTTTCGCCTCGTTCCTTGGATTTCGCTGTATGCGCTACCTTTACACCCTTACGACACGTATTGGTCGTGGTTGGTTCATCGTGGCTCCTGCGCCGTGGTAACTGCTCGGAGTTTGCGAAACGAAGTGTTTGTTGACGCAGTAGCGGACAAGTTAGAGTGCTCGTGTTTATGTGCAGAGGCGCGGAAATGTTTACCTTTTTTCTGACTCAAGCGCAAAACCTTGCTATCATATGCGGCCACACTGTATATGATTGTTATGCATTTGTTACAGACTGAGTCATATCACTGGTAAATTTTTTCGCTCGCTAATGAACTAGAAGTAAGTGACTGAGTGATGACATCTTAACTTGCCGACCTGTTTCGCAGGAGAATTGTGTCAAGGAAACAAATATTTTACTGTTCTCAAGCCTGTATCCAAGGAGAAATGAAGCATTCGATGATTTCGGACGCGAGCTATGTTGCACGCACGTACAAAAAATAAGTAAGATCGGCTGCACCACGTCACAAGCTCATATAATAGGCTACGGTGCCTTACTGTAGACCCTTATATGTATCTTCAGCTCTGATGTGACGGCAAAACAGACTTTGTCATGCATTTCCTTCTTATTGATTCCACTCCGCCTTTTAACACATAGCAAGCTTTCAGTCCCTGTATATAATTTTTGTCAGTCCTGTTATAGCAGGACTGAGATGGGGCCCTTAGGAGAAAAGTCTTCTGCAGTTATACAAGGCATTGTTTGTGGGCTATATAAGGTACAGCTCACCTGTGCTTTCCAGCATGCGGGCAACGTGCCTTCGTACTTTGAAGAGCCTTCAGGCACGAGCACTGAGAATATGCCTTGGCCTGCCACGGTGCACATCTACTTCTGGCACTATAGAGGAGTCACGCACCTACCCTATACAGGTTTACACGTCCTGTGAGCCTCTTCGAGTGCACCTTCGTCTGCTGACCCGACATGCACAGCACCCGTTATCTTCGCTACAAGTGGACCAACCAGGCTGTACCTATTCGCGATGCCTCAATACGCATAGGCACATGATCCCGTCAGGCTTTGCACCTGCCGTAATCCCTGCAGTGCCTCCATGGACATTGACTAAGCCGCTGGTGTGCCTTCACATACGTGGAATTTCGTATAAGTCGCATGTTTCTTATATTGCCCTCAAGCAACTCACCTTGGCACATTTAGATGACCGATACAGCGACTCTGTGCACATTTACACCGATGGATCCGTAACTTCATCCGCCTCAGCTGCAGCCTTCGTGATCCCTCAACTCGGTATTTCCCGACAGTACAAATTAGATCACAGGTCATCTTCGACAGCTGCAGAACTTGTTGCTATACAAGAAGCCATAAAATTTGTGAACGACCAAGCACCGCGTAAATGGACGATTCTGTCTGATTCGAAATCAGCGCTTCAAGCTATCCATTCTTGCTTAAGAAGAGGCCAATTTTACGAGTTAACGTTAGGAATCGTCCAAGCATTTGACCTAACACACAGGGGCGGTCACTTGATTACACTACAATGGATTCCTGGACACTGCGGCCTGGTTGGCAACGAAACAGCCGATAGCGAAGCAAGAGCGGCAATATACAACGCTCCTATGTACGTCAAAATACCCTACTCGCGAGGTGACGTCAACACATTGTTGAGATCACTCATGCGCGAATGCGCTGCCAATTACTGGTTGCTACCAGATCACCGGAACAAGCGCCTGCGGGAAACAGACCCCAGTATGACTTTTCGTCTTCCAGATAAAATCAGCCGAAGACATGCTAATATACTACACCGGATTCGCCTGGGCGTCGCCTTCACTCGTCACTACACCCACCTAATCGGCCGTGCGGACAGCCCAAATTGTGAACGCTGCCAAGTGCGCGAAACGATAGCTCACATATTTTGTGACTGTGCATTATACGTGGCACAAAGAGAAATGCTAACTGCTACGTTGGCAAGCATTGGACGAACACCATTAAGTGAAAGCCACATATTATCAGCAATGAGCGACCAAACAGTGTCAAAAACTGCTACAAAGGCTGTTCTAGACTTTATAAAAAGCACTGGACTAGAAACTAGACTGTAGGTTACTATACAAAGTGGCTAATGTACATACGCACCACCTCTTCTTGTCCCCATCATCACCCTTCATCCCTCTTTCTTTCCCCTTTCCCTTATCCCCTGTGTAGAGTAGCAGGCTAGAGCGAACTAGCTCAGGCCGACCTCTCTGCCTTCTAATAAATTCTCACTCACTCACTTGTCAGTGAAGAAATTCATCTAAAATCTTCTACGAAGACCTTGGGGAAGTGCAGGTAAGTGGGTTAGTCCCGTCCCCAGTTTCTGCACTGGCATTATTACCTATGTTACTACTACTGTCGCTCGAGTTAACCTCTATCCCTATTCCTTTATTCGATGCTTTTTTGCCGCCACTGGCCTTGTGCGATTGATCGAAGCGTCGCGATTACATTTTCTTATTGTATGCCCTTGGCCGCCGTCAACCGTCTGCATTTGACCGAAGCGACGTTTGAGCAATCACAAATGACCAATAGCGGTAAAAGGTATAAAATAAAGAAATAGAATAGTTCCGCGATGGCACCACAGGCTCAGTTGGTTTTAAGTGTAGGCGAAAATGATGTGGGCCCGTGGGCTCAGATTTCGGTGCACAAAAAAGAACCCCAGGTGGTCAAAATTTTCGGAGCCCTCTACTATGGCGTCTCTCATAATTGTATTGTGGTTTTGTGACGTTAAACCCTGCATATCACAATCATCATCATCATCATTACTTGGTTTTAAAAGAGCTTCGTCTGGAAGTCCTCTGCGTCTTGAAAAACGCCAGGCCTGCGCGTAGGCGCAGCACAGTCACAGCGAAAGTTAGAAGAGCGGCCTTTCAGATCCTTTTCAAAACACTCATTGGGTAAATACTGCAAACACATTTGCTTGGTACCCACTAGCGCATTAATAATAAACTTTTGAGTAGTAGGCCAGCAATCGCTATGCTACATTTTTTATCATTCTTCTGAAAAGTGTGGTATCCGCTAAACACTTGCAAAAAATGTTGTGCCAATTGTCCATGCAGTGGCTGACGACGATGAAGAATTACGGCTGTAGTGGGTATGCGCCACAGTTTACAGGGAAACAAGAACAAGCTTTTGTAATGGGTTGGAGCATTGGACGGCCCACTTGTTATGCTAATCGCATTGTGCGACGACTGGTTGTTCTTTCGCTGTTTTAGAACGCTTTATAGGTCGCATTAACACGAATGCTTACCTGCCTAAGGCAAGTCTGACAAGTCACATGCACCGGTGTAGCTGAGTTTTAGAATACTGGGCTGGCACCCAGCGGGCCCGCGTTCGAGCCCCACAGTGTCATTAGTGCTAGGTCATGCCTGAATAAGGCAAGTTTGACAACAACTTACAAGCACCGGCGTACCTCAGTGGTAGAATATTAGGCTGGCGCCCAGCAGACCCGGGTTCAAGCCCCACTGTGTTATTGGTACAAGGTTTTTTTTTTATTTCACGTGATGTGGTTACGGACACCGGCGGCGGCGGCGGACAACATGCAACTGCGCGTGACCCGAAAAGTGATCTCTTACATGCTTTCGCTGTAAAATACTTCACGTGGCCCTATTTGAAATCGTCTACGACAAACAGAATGTGAAGGCAGTCTTATTCTCCTTCTTTTTATTCTCACTGACTTATTCTTCTTCCACCACTCCCCAAGCTTTCCGCACTTGACGTACTTTGGCTTTGCCTCCGCGATCAAACAAATTGCATGCTTCGTGCAGCTCGCGTGGTTTTGCAGGACGTCAATGATTAAGCTACACGTAATTTACCAACACGACAAACTATTCACCTTGTTGCTCCTTGGTTCACCCGCCTCTCTTGTGGTGATGCGACAATGACCTGCAAGGACGCCATCGGGCGTAATTCATGATCATCATCATTAGCAGCAGCAGCAGCAGCAGCAGCAGCAGCAGCCCAAATCAGTAGCAGCTGCAACAACAACAGCGGCCGTACTACGCCCACTGCAGGAGAAAGGCCTCTCCCATGTTCCGCCAGCCTACTCGATCCTGTGCTTGCTGCCACCACTTTATACTTGCAAACTTCCTAATTTCATATGCCCACCTAACGTTCTGTCTCGCCTTTCACCGGCTTACCTTCTTTTGGCATCCAGCCAGTGATCCTTAATAACCAGTAGTTGTCTTGCCTTCGCGCTACGTCCTATGCCCATTATATTTTTTTTCTTCATTTGGACTATATGATTTCCTTAACACCCGTTTGTTCCCTGACCCACCCTGCTCTCTTGTTCCTTAGGCTCACACCTGTCATCTTCCGTTCCATTGCTCACTGCGTCGTCACCAACTTAAGTTGAACGCTCTTTGTAATCCTCCAGGGTGAGTAATTATCACATCGCTAGTATAGAGCATCTGTGGCGTCATGATGCCACGAAATGTCTCTGAGAAGTTAATGTGGCTTTCTGGCGAGACGTTTCGAGACCTTACGAGACATTCTAGAGCCCTTAGGAGAACATACGAGACCTTACGGTAGCAGAAAGTCACGCGCAATTCCTGCAGACGAAAACGCCGGCGCAACCACTTAAGGCTTTGCCCCGCCTCGGTTGTCTAGTGGCTAAAGTACTCGGCTGCTCACCCGCAGGTCGCGGGATTGAATCCCGGCTGCGTTCGCTGCATTTCCAATGGAGGCAAAAATGTTGTAGGCCCGTGTGCCGTGATTTGAGTACTCGCTAAAGAATACCAGGTGGTCAAAATTTCCGGAGCCCTCCACTACGTCGTCTCTCATAATCATATGGTGGCTTTGGGGCGTTAAACCACACATATCAATCAACTTAGGGCTTCAGCCTTAAGAAATGGCGATGTGTTCCAAATACTGCTGTGGCCTCCATCTTATTCATCTCTGCATAAGCTGTTGCAACTATATCGTTCCAACCGAGTACTAAATTCCTCCGTCACACCTCGGTTGCCAAAAGGATATAACAAAAAGAACGGGAAATCTCAAAATCTCGACTACACAAGCCTTGTATTAACAAGGTCACTTACGTGTCCGCGATTTCATCACGCTATCTGACCAATCACGTTTATCTATTTCCCACTTGGTAATGTGTATAAAGGCAGATAATAAAAGGTCATATCACAGAGAGCATCAAATTTTAGGCACTATTTGCACCATCGGTTAGAGTGTAACCACCTTTATACGTCAGGGAATCAGCCCTGTGCAGTCGAAGAAAAGCCCTCTTTATTTACCGTGTACTCTTTACCGGATCTTGAATGCTAATATGATCACACGCGAGAATAAAACATAAAATATGCATCCGCAGTTGCTCTACCAACGCATACAGGCGACGGCAAGCGTTTGGCGATCGGGCGATCTAGACGATTATGATCAGCAGCGTGGAAAGCGTTGCGAGCTTACATTAAATGCTGACATGTTTGCCTTAGATCCCGACGAATAAACGTTGCGAAACTGTGGGCGGCTCTTTTTTTTTACCTAAGTGTTCAGTTTGTTGCATTATTTTTATTGTTCTTGTGTAAGGCTATCAAACTTGTATTTTACCTTCAATCCATACGAAATAGCTGTTTCCTGTTGAGAGGAATTTCCGTATCGTTGTAGCCTTATCACGCTCATGTTTCTTTATTATTTTTCTCCGTAGACTGCCAGGCTTGCTCCACAAATGCCAGTCAGTCAGGAAAGAAAATAACAATAATAATGCCCGGTATCTCCCATCTGGACAATCTGAATTTTAGTACCCCCCTCCCTTTTCCACCAGGAAGCTTTTCTATCTTGCATGTGCCCATGTACAAACGCGCGCACAAACATACGAACATACATACATACACTATTGTTGAACTCCCCCCCCCCTCTTCTTCCCTAACTCCTTAAATGTGAGGCACACTATAGGGAGGAAATCGAAAATTCCGACCAGCTGCAGTTCTTCGCTTCCATAGAAATGCGGCTGCCGAAGCTTGGATCTAGTCCACGTGGTTCGGGACAGCAGTGAAGCACCGTGACCTCTGTGCTATAGTGATATTTAAAGGAGCACCGACACAAAATTGAGAAATATTGGCAAGAGAGAGAGATAACACAAGGCGAAAGGCAGGGAGGTTAACCGGGGCTGAGCCCCTGTAGGCTGCCCTGCACTGGTGAAGGGAAGAGGGGGAAGGAAAGTTATAGAGGAGGAGAGAAAAGGTCACTGACTGGGCTGACGCGTATAACAGTTCCACCATCACAAATTATGAAACAGGCTGGTGTCCTTAAGAAAATGTAACAGTTCTTTTGTTGCCTTTCGGAAATTGGATGGGCAGTGCCATGGTCCCAATACTTTCTCGACAGTGAAATCACTTCTGTCCAGTTGATTTAAAACATTGCGTAGGTGAAGCCCCTCGTTTGTGTATGCCAGACAGTAACATAAGATATGTTCAATAGTCTCGTCGACGGCACAGTCGTTGCACTACGCGCTGTCGGCCATCATTATCTTAAATGAGTAATCATTGGCGAAGGCTACGCCCAGACACAGACGGCACAACACTGTACCTTCCTCCCTAGAATTGCCCCGCCGCGGTGGTCTAGTGGCTAAGGTACTCGGCTGCTGACCCGCAGGTCGCGGGTTCAAATCTCGGCTGCGGCGGCTGCATTTCCGATGGAGGCGGAAATGTTGTAGGCCCGTGTGCTCAGATTTGGGTGCACGTTAAAGAACCCCAGGTGGTCGAAATTTCCGGAGCCCTCCACTACAGCGTCTCGCATAATCATATGGTGGTTTTGGGACGTTAAACCCCACATATCAATCAATCAATCCTCCCTAGAAAGACCAGAGGAGAGGGTAGCCGCCGTCGTAGAGATGGATCGAGAGAACGTAGTCAACGATGTGTGAACTGTGATGACTGCCACTTCAGGGGTATCATGTCTTGCGCCAGCTTACTTAGGTATCTAGCCGAGTCAATCCCAGATAAAGATACGCAGAGAAGGTTTGTTTGCACGTGTGCATTTCTGGCTGCTTCATCGGTGAGGTCGTTGCCGGAGATACCGCAATGACTTGGTATCCACTGGAACACAACGTTGTGTCCTTGTTCGGTCACATAGTGCAGCATTTCTTTGATCTCCCATGCCAGTTGTTCGTACGACCCACAATGCCACAATGAAGGTATATAACAGCTGCATATTGCCGGTACTTGCATACGGAGCAGAAACCTGGAGGATTACAAAAAAGGTTCGACTTAAGTTGAGGATGACACAGCGACTGATTGAAAAAAAAGGGTAGGTGTAACCGTAAGGGACAAGAAGCGGGGTGGGGTTTAGGACATCGTAGTCTAAATCAAGAAAAAGAAATGGAGATGGGCTGTGCTTGTAGGCACGATAACCGCTGGTCATTAAGAGTAACTGACTGGATTCCCAGAGAAGGTAACCGCATGAAGTGGAAGCAGAAAGTTAGTTAGGCAGAGAGAGTAGGACGCTTGCGGGTATACAGTGACAGCAGCAAGCACAGGACCGAGTTCAGCGGCGGAACGTGGGAGAGGCTTTTGTCCTGCTTTGGGCGTAGTCATTTCATTTCATTTCATTTTATTACCTTAAAGGTCTCCAGGGGGACATTACATAAGGGGTGGGGTTACAAAAAACGTACAAAAAAGCCATGAATTAGCTTGAAAAATGGCTTGTGACAATATGCATAAATGTTGATGGACAGGTGATTGCTGCAATATGCTGGGAGAGGTCATTCCAGTCTTTTGCTGCACGAAGAAAAAATGAGGCAGCAAAAGTAATGGTGCAGGAACGTTGACGGGCAACTTGAAAGACATGGCCAATGCGATATGACCTGCATGGCAAAGGCAAACGGATTAGTGAACTGCGCTGCTGCACAGTCACCGAGCCCACAGAGCGCAGGCGGACGGTGTTGGTCTTTCGTGCCGATGATGATGACGATGGTTATGGCGCTCACACAATATTCCCAAGCGAGATAAATTAGTGTGGAGGCACACAACATCCTCGATATATCAAGAGCGAATATTGCCTAGAACATATTTTAACTCACTTTCAAAGTGCATGCCACGTGACTGAATTAGATGCGGAGCCCCACATGGTACCGACATCAACGCGGCGGCAATGTAAACAAACCTGGGTCACGAGTTTGTGCGGACTGGTTGCTGGCACGCGCCTTGCGCTTGCGCTACCGGCGATTTCTTTCTCCGTGGCTGTCAGGGCGGCGCCAGCTAGCGACGGCTCTCACGCGTGGCACCCACGTCACCGTTTTGCGTGGTGACGTGGCCAACTGTGTTTACCCTGTTGCCGAAACGGCTTCTGCGTAGCCGGGTACTCTTTCAATCCTGAACTGTGACAGGACGCTCTAAAAAACGTCTTTGGACTATATGCTAGATATGACGTTAAAAAAATATGGCAGCATATCCACGGAGTGAATGATGGAGAGTGGGGCGAAGCATTCGTAAGTCCATTCGTTCTTGCTTCCGTCTGTCCATGCGTCTGTCTCTGTGACCGTCCATGCGTCCATCTGCTCGACCGTGCGTGCGTCTGTTCGTGCGTCCGTCCCTGCGTTCGTCCATGCGTCCGTTCATGCGTCCATCCATGCATCTGTCTGTGTGTCCCTTCGTCTGTCTATTCAACACTCCAAGTACCACCTTCTCGCATCTTTTCATCATATATTCCCCATACAGAAGCACCGCTTCCGCCCGACATTCCAAGGACTAAACGAGAGGTGGCACACGCACACTTTCTTACGGCTTGCGCTTCGGGTCTACTTCCCACCTTTAATCACCTCGAGTTCATGGTACATACTAGTTCACTGTATTCATGGCACTGCGATCCAACGCTCGCTAAACTTTTCTAAAACCAAGGAGGTTGCGCCCAGCGAGCATAACGTAGCAACCTTTTCCTGTCAGATAGTGTGTTTAGAATAAGTGGTTAACGATTTAGGGTACTTGCTACTCTACTATGGGAGAGCGCTGAGCCGTCCCTATTGCATTAGTTTCATGAGCGCTCAATGTACATGCCAATGGCTGTTAATGGGAAATGAGAGGCAGGAGAATTTGGCTTTTACTTTCTTACAGCTTGCGCTTCGTATCTACTTCCCACCTTCAACCAGCTCGAGTTCATGGTATTTACTAGTCCATTGTATTCATGGCACTGCGGCTCAACGCTCGCTAAATCTTTCTAAAACTAAGTAGGTTACACCCAGCGAGTATAACGTAGCAACCCTTTCTTGTCAGATAGTGCTCAATGTACATGCCAATGGCTGCTAATGGGGATCGCAGTGTGCGCGTTAACTAAAAGCCGAATATTCCTGTCTCTCATTCCCCATTAGCAGCCATTGGCATGTACATTGAGCACTATCTTTTATTGTTCAACAACGCACACAAGAAATCTCTCACTGGCACCACCTTGGAGGTCAAAATGTTAAACTTGTTACACACTACAACGGCTTCGAGAGACGAACGGGTGCCGCTATCAGGAGCTTCGCCGCTAAAAGTAAATAGGTGCTTTCGCCAATAGTGGCGCATATTTTGGGGGCGAAGCTCCCAAAGCCGTGTAGCAGTAGTCGTCGTCTTAGTAGTAGGTAGCCACCTCCACGGCCGGACTAGAGGAGCGGCACGTGCGCACCTTTTTAAATTGAGCAGGAAGCTCGTGCACGTTAACTATAAATAAAAAGATAGTTGTTTTCTAACGAATAACTTACAGAGATGGGTATTGTTGACTCAATCTTCAATAAAATTTGCCTTCAATTTGATGCTTACTTGGAAACAAGTAAAAAACTTGGAAACAAAGGACGCACTTTGAGTGAGCTCTATCTGACGAGAAAAGGTTGCCATGGTAAACTCGCTGGCCGCAACCTCCTTCGTTTTCGTAAGGTTTATCGAGGGTTGGGCTGCAGTGCCATCGGAACTAGCGACGGTGAAAGGTGCGAACTAGACACGAAGCGAAGGTCGTAAGAGAGTGTGCGCGTGCCGATCCTCTAGTCCAGCCGTGCCACCTCTCGTTCAGTGCTTGGAATGCCCACTGGATGGCGGTACTTCTATATGATGAATATATGATGAAAAGATTCGAGATGGCATTACTTGGAGTGCTCACTAAGTGGACGGACGGATAGACAGACAGATGCACGGACGGGCGCGTGGATGGGTGGATGGACGCACAGACGGACGGACGGACGAATGGACGCACGAACGCACGGACGGTCGCACAGACGGACGCATGGACGGAAGCAAGAACAAACGGATGGACGGAAGCGCAGACAGACTGACGGACGCTTCGCCACACTCATCATCGTGCACTCCTAGGATGGCTGCTATTCTTTTTGTTGTACGCATTAGCTAAAGCAATTTTTTTTCGCTCTCTTTCATAATTGAGTGATATTTCCTTGTTATAAATAAAAGCATTTTCGAGAATGGAAAAGTTCTTGAAATTTCCGCCTTTTTAGGCCTTCGCGAAAGTCGCGCCTCTTGATTGGGCACATTTTTGTGATGATTATTTGTTCATTACCTCTGCAGCACCTGACATTTTTGTTTTAAATAGCTGGCGGTATCCGCCTAAAACAAACCAATGTGGCCGGCTGCGTCTTTAGCGCATGCATCCGGTGCCCAGAAAAAATGCCATAGCAACATAAGTGAGCCAATGACTGAAGATCTGCGTTTTAGTCAGAGCACATTGTCTCTAGCATTACATTGTCTTAAAATACATTGCCTGTCAATAGCATCAGCCTGTTGACGGTCGTAGGCTGGGGTGCGGCTATGACGAAAACACCAGAGCGACGTTTCTATCAGAGCAGCCACCGACTATAGGTTTCTTTATTGTTATTGTTCTAGGAACTCCGCATTAGTTTCGCACCAGCTTTGAAGCCAGTACTCATAGATTCTGCACCATATATACTCCACACCGTAGCGTAAACGTACTGTTCTAGTTCAAAAAATAATAAAGAAGTAGAGGGCCACTGTGATCTGACCACAAAACTACCTTGACTATGCATGGAGAATGTTCTTTTCGTGGCGGAAACTTCTTTATGCAAATTAACCGTTAGTTGCCGCTGCCTGCATTGAGGCAAGCAGAGTCGACACATGCATTCAATGCATGCGTGTTTTCCCGAGCCGAACTAGACATCACCTACGCCGCGTGAAGAAAATGACGCACATAGAGAACGCACTAATGACGTCTCTTCCTGTCGCGAACACGTCAGGAACCAAGAATACGTCAGAACCCCCAGCTGGCTACGCGAGTCTGTCTGTTGTTTGCCCTGGCAATTCATCTCGGTCTCATCACCCACTTCCGATAGCATCTCTCTCGAACTTTTTTTTCTCAGCGAGACGGTTCTTTCTCTCTTTACTCACTATCGCAGATGAGCACATGACGCAAACATACGTAAACTATGCGTACGTTGTGGGGAGGTTCTCCAAATAGAAGCGTATTTGAGCAAATATCCCACTTTTTTGTGAAAACTAACCTAGCGCAAGAATTAATGAGTGTCCAACGACAGGCCAGTTACCCTTCTCGCGAACCTTTGTTGCCAGACATTGAGAATACGGATGTTAGTCACGTCCACAGGCGTGCGCAAGAGTGGTCCACGCCGGGGGTTGAAGCAGGGGGGCGTTCCTTCCCCCCTAGTCATCTGAGGATGGCGCTAAGTCGGCCCCATAACAACTAAGACTGCTCTGTCCCACCATGCAGTTTATGAACATGCTGGTTTTCGGACAATGGCGGCTCAGGGCCACTCATTGTGCATTCTGGAAACGTTTTACTTAATAACGAACTGAGTAATAACGATCTGCCAGGCTCGTGACAGGCTATCGCATGTGACGTATCCGACACATATCATGTGTACCATACAATTTAGCATTGTGTTGTATAATAGGGCTATGTAAGTGATGTAACATGTACAATCTAAATTGCATAAGGAAGTAGCGTGTTGTATCGCTTTTTGTATCGACTGAGCATTGGTGCTTTATGTGTGACTTGGTGGCTTTTATATCAGGTTTCGTCTATTACTTATGTATATAATGACACATCGTGATTCCTCAGATTTATATATTAGATATACATTGCTGGCTGATGTAAGCTATGACTGACTTTTTGTCAGACTTGTACTGCATTCCTGTCATGGCCCAATCAACCAACAGTACCTGAAAATAAAAAAAAATGTAGAGCGCGAAATACGAGACGAAAGAAGAATCACGCTCGGCCAAAGCTGTACACGTGTGTGCTCTTTCGTCTTTCGTCTCCCATTTAGTGCAGTACAATTCAATTCGTTATGAATTAGAAGCAACTAGCACGACTGTCCGTTGCGGGTTCGTAACCCGGCTGCGGCGGCTGCATTTCCGATGGAGGCGGAAATGTTGTAGGCCCGTGTGCTCAGATTTGGGTGCACGTTAAAGAACCCCAGGTGGTCTAAATTTCCGGAGCCCTCCACTACGGCGTCTCTCATAATCATATAGTGGTTTTGGGACGTTAAACCCCAGCTATCATCATCATCATCACGACTGTCCGTTCAGTTAGGCGTGTATACTCGTGACCCCAGAAGGACCGGTATCAATGCCAGGCTGCTGTGAAAAGAAGTAATCACGTCTTCTTCATTTTCGTATCGACGGAGAAGCTTAGAAGCTTGGTTTCTTACAAATCTTCTTAACAGTAGGGTGTGGGAGGGCACTGACGCAAAACATCATCTTTCCCCCCCCCCCCTCACTTATTAGAGAACCTTCCGTACGTCCGTGGTTACTGATGCTCTTAATGGAAAAGTGAGAATATAGGCTTCTAGAACATGCACACCATCAAGACTGGGTTAGCGTCGAGCTAGTCACTTGTTTTAGGGTGTTCTTGTAAACTTTAGGAATATGGACATTAAAACAAAAGAGAAAACAAGCATTAAACCGATGAAAATGGCGTTAGGTCTTTATGCGCTTTACGTTTCAATTGTCAACCACACTTCAAACTCAACACTGCGCCCAAACCAACAAAGCAGCTATGGCTTTGTTGTGGCAACCAAGAACGTGACGGCGGCAAAAATTTTTAATAAGCGAATACAAAGTAAGCTTGTCAGCAAATATAAGAACAAAATCACGAAAATTACAGTCGCCAGGGGGTTTTCCTTTGAGCGCAAGGTGGACTGAGGAGATGGCTGTAGAAAAGTGTGGGAGTTTGCACGGGCGCCCATCCAGTAGCGGTTTTCCCGTTCACCGCAGTGACCCGGGTTAAAATGTCTTTTTTTCTTTTTCTCACGTTAGCCTGCTTGGTGAGGGCGAGGATTCTCACGCTATAGAAACCGCGAAAAAAATATTGCTGACTTATGGCATGTGGTTTTAAAACGACCTCGTTTTTTTCTTTCCGTATTTTTTTCCAAACTGGTGGTGTAACCAACAAAACAAAGTACCCACCTCGTCATATTGCTTTATTTTGCTTATCTATTGACATAAAACAACCGGTCTTTGAGTTGGACCCTTTCCAACACCTATGCGTTGCGCATTGGAATGGCCGACATCACGGCCTATGACCACTGCGACATTGAAGAAAGAATCGGACATATCTTTTGCGATTGTCAACAGTATAGTGCACAGTAAATATACAGTGCAATTCACAGGGTTCGGCCTTGAAAAAAGGTCGAACCAAATATTTCGCCGGTCCCTCTCTGCGTACCAGCTTCCCAATTCATGGCGCGCCTCGGAAGATCTCGCGTCCGGGCATGGACCAGCTCAATAATGTTGGCCAGCCCTTTCACTTCGGCACCTTAGTGATGTGGTGCATTTTTATGAACAAGCTGCTAGAAGGTAGTTGCCGGCTCTTTGAGTCATCGTAGCTGCGAAGTTTTCCTGAATCCATGTTCGAAGTGCACCTACTTCGAAATAAGCAACCCACTACTATTGGTTTCGATATTCCAAGCGTTGCATTCAGCTCAAAATTTACTCTATGGAACTATCACATACTGTGGAGCATTTCTGTGAATATGGGCCTTTGTCACAGTACAGTGTGACTACAAGAATTAACGCGAAATGGATCAAAGAAACTTTTCTATTGTTTACTGGGATAACCATTACTGATCTTGCCTTTAATCCCAGCTGTGCGCCAGCGTTAACCAGCAACTACCCCCACCGCGGCGGTCTAGTGGCTAAATTACTCGGCTCTTGACCCGCAGGTCAGGGGTTTAAATTACGGCTGCGGTGGCTGCATTTCCGATGGAGGCGGCAATGTTGTAGGCCCGTGTGCTGAGATTTGGGTGCACGTTACAGAACCCCAGGTGGTCGAAATTTCCGGAGCCCTCCATTACGGCGTCTCTCAAAATCATATGATTGTTTTGAGACGTTAAACCCCACATATAATCAACTACTACTACTACTACAACGACAGTCTTAGAGCACTTCCCGAGTGTTGTTTCAAAAATCGTCTTTCTATTAAGCTTCATTTCGCCACCTCTTCAACCACCTTTGTTACACGTATACATAAGGCAGAGTGCGAAAGATTCATTCTAGAATCTCAAACCTCTACACATCTCTCCCGCGTCAGGTGAGGAGTTGCTCTTCTAGTTCATATATTTATGCATTCTTGAAGGAGAACGCTGTTTGTACTCGTTTGTTTTTTTTTTGGAAGTTTTTTGTTTTGTTTACCACACTTTACCGCGTCTCTTTTGCAGGGCTTCCCGGTTCTGGCAGCCCGGATGAGTTCCTGAAACCACCCTTCCAGACTAGCCACAAGGTGGCGGCCAACGTCTTTCGACGCCCACTCGGCCGTCTCCCGTTTGCTGTCTACGTGGGTCAGTATTAAGGCAGACTACGGTAAGAGCAACGTTACTCGAAGGCATTTTAATGGCGTAACACTTGAAGGAGACCTGCTTGTTGTCCGTACCCTGTCTCATGCCAAATGTTCTCGCTGCGGTCAGTATGCACCTGAAAAAAGGGTTAGCAATGCTCAAAACCAGTGCGAAAAAGTAAAAAAAGGTCCGAAATATTTTCCGCCGCCAATTATACCTGCCTGGTCTTGCGCGCTCTATACGCTGTTATGTAAACACCTGCTATATTTGCCAGCGCCGCAGCAGGACTTCCTGTGGTGCTGGCAAAGCCCTTCTTCCTAGTCGGTTTGAACCTTCTCGGTCCCTCTCCATCATCCCTCTGCAGAAACAAGTGAGTCACACTTGCTATGCATTCACACTATACTATGAAATCCATGGCATGCTATGCTGTTCAATCCCACGTTGCTATGCAATCATTCGCTATGTAATCACTTAACCACTACCAACAAACTGCGCTACCGACGTCGCAGTCTTCTTAAAATACGCGATCTTATTTAATGCTCGGTACCCTCGTCAACTGCTGACAGACCCAGGCCAAGCCTTTCTTGCTCAAGGGATTGACGTAACCTGTGTTTCTCCTCCACCCAGTATAAGCTCACGACAACATTGTAAACAACAGAAATAACTTAGGATTAATCGCAATAACTTCGGTTAAATCACGAAGAAGCTCTTCTGAAACATCCAGCTGGCACCCGCGATGTGCCAAAAAGGGTGCCACCGCATCTGCAAGCGCGCTTTTGGTGAGGTGATGGCAAGCATGAAATTACCAAGGAAAATCGCCGGGTTACTCGTGCTGAGCACTTTTCCAGCTTTCATGGTAGTGGGGCTGTGCTAGGTTCAGAATTTAGAACTACACCAAGGCATATCCAAGACAGACATTATAGCGCATAATTTAGCGAGTTTCGCCCATCACAGGATCAAAAAACAATTCGTCAGAGCACAAAAAACAGAAGCTCTTCACCGACAGTTCCAGGCTTAGTCGGCATGGTTTAGAGGCGGTTGGTCAATTGCGCATACCTCGATGAGGCTTTATCACGGACTGGTGAAATGCGTTTCTTCATGCTTCAATAATGAAAAGAAATAGGAATTCACCCTTACACAATAATCACCAGAATATTGTAATACTGGTTCTCACTTCGTAAGCACGAGTGAAAGAAAGAAAGAAAGAAAGAAAGAAAGAAAGAAGGAAAGAAAGAAAGAAAGAAAGAAAGAAAGAAAGAAAGAAAGAAAGAAAGAAAGAAAGAAAGAAAGAAAGAAAGAAAGAAAAAAAAGCTCTATGCTTTCTCGAACCGTCCAGGCCGTTCTCAGAGACAGCGGTTCTTACACCTTTGATGGAGGCTGCGCATCATAGTCAAGCGTGCTCCCTAATTCTGGAAAATATACTAAAAGAAATGACATGCACACGAGTCCGCTGCTTTATTTCCACTCACAGTAACGGTAAATGACTCAGTGCTATTTTTTCCGACCAAAAGAATGTGTAGAGAAAAAGCTTGCATCAAAAACACTGCCTGGTGCCACTCGTGAGAAGACCACCGTATAGTAATCTCGCGTGTAAGAAATTCTAAAAAAACAAAAATGCATGAAATAATATTTTCGGTCAGTCCCAACTAGTTGTGTAAGTGACTCTTTACTATAGAAAGCACTAGAAATCTTTTTCCTTTTTGACTTTCACAACTCTCCGAAGAGATTATGATGATCTTAAAAGAATGTTCGTGTGAATTTTTAAAGGGAGTAATCTGCGTGAGAAGTGGGGACTCGACAAAGAGTCAAACGCCTTTCTTTAATGTTTTTTTTTTCTGAGAGTGCACATGAGGCAAGACAAATAGTAGAGTCAGTTTCGCAAGTACTCTTAAGCAGGTTTCTTCTCCCTTTAATGCATTTAGGCGCAAAGCATTTTCTTTTTTTTTTCAAAGAGGTTACACTTTGGTGAGCGCCTAACTAGTTCGATAGTTATCCAACGCAATTCGCTTGACCTTAGCCACTTACAACGTTAGGCGCACATTGTTCGTTACATTGCGTATCGCTTTTGCTTTTTCGCTGACTTTTTGTCCAAATTCGTTGCCTTTTTTATGTTGCAAGGGTTGTCATGTGTGAATCACTTTACTCTCGCCTCATAACAAAAAGAAAAAAAATATTCATGATGTCTCGTGCTTTCTTTCTTTGTTGGTAGCCTTAAATAAAGAAACGAACAAACAACAAGAGTAATGCACCTGAGCCGGCTAAATTATTCTACATGTGGACGGTGTCTCACATCAGTGTTAGTCTGGTGCTGCGTATGTACTGATGTGCATTATATGGTAAGATGTTCCCAACATAATTATTTTCGAATGACACCTTTATGAGGACTCGCATCACAGGGTGGTGAAGTTTTGTCACAGGTTTGCACGACGTCAGCTACCGCAACAATAAAGCCCTCCTTCTAAAAAAGACAGAGGGTGCAAACGTGCACACAAGTAGAAAGTTAGAGAGAGAGAATAAGTGGAAAGGTGGGAAGTTACCCAGGGCTGAGTTCCGGTAGGCTACCCTGCACTGGGGAAGGAGAGGGGGGGAAGGAAAGTTGTAGAAGTGGAGAAAGAAGTCACTGACAGGGCCGACGCGTAACAGTTTCACGTTACACATCACAAACGTTGAAACAGGCCGGTGTCTCAGAACAAACTCAACAGCGTTTTCGTTGCCTTTCGGAATTTGGATAGGCAGTGCCATGGTCCCAATACCTTCTTGACAGTGAAATCACTTCTGTCCAGTTTATTTAGAACACTGTGGAGGTGAAGCCTCTCGTTTGTGTATGCCTGGTAGGACATCGAGACAACACAAACGCCTTACACCACTTCCTTATTGCGTCTTTGTTTGCACACCATGTCTCTTTCAGAATGACTACGTTCACTCTGATCCAGCTCTCTGTAATAAATCTCTCCGTAACATACACACAGTCTTAACGCTTCCCGCGAAGCTGGCTCTCGATTGCAAGAGTCTGTTGGCAGAGGGAACCGTAAACTAAGGGCTTTTTCTGGAGCTGACGTGCATGCGAAACAAGCGGGCGAGTACGTTGCTACGTTTGCACTGGAACAACACCAGCGCCTTGCTATAGGTGGTGTCAGGGTATTCAAGTTTTTCTTGTTCTGCTTACGCCCACGTATATATAGCTTCGGGCTAACTTTGCTTTATCGCCTACCACTCTACTCAACGATAGCAAAGTGTTTAGCTCGAGCGCCACGCACGTGGACGGACGCCAAGCTCCGCGTAGACGGAGAAGCAATACGCAAACGCCTGGCGCATTTTATCGAGTATCGAAGATGGAGTCGTCCTATCGACCACGTACATCAGAGCAATTATCCATTGCCGTGCTCTGTAACTGGACCTGACTGTTTATTGAGACGATTGCACTTTCTTTTATTGCCGGCGTAACATGGTATGGGAGACCCCGCATGTACCTGTATGTAGATATACCACGCCTACTGAATGGGAAAAGGAGGAATCGTTTTCATGTAGGCCCATGAGCGACAAGTAAAACTTAATTGTCCGGGAGAAAGCTGGCGAGTGTCAGCCGTGTCTCCGCGACGGCTTTGCAATACCACTCCCGTGAGACCTTGAGCAGATTTGTGATACCTGAAACTCGTGAAGTTAGAAGGACGCTAAAGTGGAGGACGGCTTTTTCGATACATTCAATCTCGCTGTCTCTCTTTTCTTCCCTACATGTGCCCCCATCTTCCATGCTTTTCAGTGCTGTGTTAATTTGATTGATTGATTGATTGATTGACTGATTAACTAATTGATTGATTGATTGATTGATTGATTGATTCGTTTGCTCATTTGTTCATTTATTTGTTCCTTCGTTCGTTCGTTCGTTCGTTCAACTTCATTTGGCAAAGAAAATTCAAGTGGTCGGGTTCCGCAATCAGAAGCTCCACCTCCCTGCCGCACCACTTTGACATAACATGAAGCAAAGCTGGGATATTCTGATTAAGGTACAATAGGTTCATCAGTTAACATTTGCTACTAAAACTCATTCCCCGTTATACAGGGCTGTTTTTTTTCATATCTTCAGATCAGGCAAATAAGTAATTTATGAATGTACTCGACCAGCTATGACCAGCTGGCTGGAGTGTTGTGTCGCTTAGGTCGTTGTCGTGGGTTCAATTTCCGGCCACTGCGACCGCATTTTAATACGAGCAAGAAAAAATAGTACTGTATTAACTCTAATGTACCACAAGTTTTTTTTTTTAACACGAAAGTGTTTTATACCTGGGTTCACCAAGACTTCGCTCATTTTCGTCACGGATATCATATTACTTACTTGAACATAATACAAAGAAATAACCAAGAAAAAGGTGTAATTTTGGGATACCCGAAAGTCAAACCCACAACCTCCCTGTCCACGGTGACAGGTACCAGGCGCTTAACATATTACGCCAGTAGCACATATGCGAAGAGTATATCCGATCCACTTTATAGATCTCACGGTCTTTCTCTGTGTACCTGCACTCTTTGTTTGTCGGGCTGGTGCCGCTGCCTACGAGCGCAGGAGAGAAGTACACTGCATTGAGAGTCCTATGACAGTGAAGATCACCGACAGAGAAAGCTTAGATAGAGGCTCTATGGTACAGCGCCTCGATGTCAGCATTGAAACGGACGCTAGCATCAGGGTGCCCTAAAAACGCTAACTATAGGTGGCATCGGCCGTACTCTGCAAAGCGGAGCGTGACCTCCGCAGTTAGCACGTATCTCCGACAACGTTTCAGGGGCTTACCTCGGATGCCACGGAGTGGTTTGACGACGCATTCACGTGGTTTGAATTTTGCGTTGTTCTAGTGAGTACAGCTTCCATAGGCACCAACGGTGTTTCTCCGCCGTCTACTGATGCGAGTGCGAGAGCACTGACTACGAGAACTGATACATTAGGTGCCGCCGAAAGATAACGGCGGCTATGGGTGAATAGAGCGCAAGTCAGTTTGATGTAGCGATGTACACGCCAGAGGGAGCGGGAAGTCTTTCGCACTTTCAAGGCTCAAGCTGAAAACTCTGCGTTTCGCTTTTCCCAAAGTTGACCGCATCGCGACACAACTGGCTCCCATGCACACACCAAAGCAGGACTGAAGTGATCAAACCTTCGCCGAAGCGACCCACCAACAGGACGCTGCTCACTAACACGACGCCGCATGCAAAGTGCATCCACAGGATGGTCACCGACCTGTAAATCATGCACGCTTCGCTCAAGCTGGCGATGATTACACAAAATGATTTAGTGAAATTCAGTTCAGTCTCGCTTGCACGCTTTGACAACACCTGAGGTTCTTGTGTGGTTTGCGCGATGCTCTTTTGCGTGCAAGACAGTGTCTCTCTAAAATGTATCCCGGTCGCGAGTCTGCTTGTCGCGATAGAGCAAAAAGTGTTACCAAGCGTTAACATTGGTTCGTCAACGTCTAAGAGAGCTGTAGCGACTAAAGACCAATACACGTTATACCTGAATGTGCAATAAACATTCAGCTACTTATTCTCTGAAGACACGTTTCACCTTCGTGTGTTACACCGATTCGTATATCGGAGGAATCAACGAGATTTTTTTTTCTGCTTTTAAATCACACAGCCTATGAATTAAGCCTTCTCGGTCGGCAAAGCAGCTTGCGCCAAGACAACCGGTGTGGCAAAAACTATGGGGCAAAAAAAGCGTCCCGCCTTTTATTGCTTAAATGTTCTTTTTATCGTTCCCATCATCACTTAGAACAAGTGAAAGAAGCTAATCGACGGTGGAATTAATGAATGTTTTTTTTCACAATTGCACTCCTTTCTAGTTCCACCTAAATTGTATGTCATCTTACTTTTTGTCCAATGTTTCTGTGCTACCACGTGCTAGTCGAGGATGATTGTTGGTCCATGAAATAAATTTCCAATGATGTATTAGCAATCTTTCAAAAAAGAGTTAACCAGCAACGACACTGAAGAATCTTGTCCAGCTATTTTGCGCAGTAATGTGTATCACATACTTTGTTCGTTTATTTCCGTACTATTCATAAACGAAGCCCACGCTGGAGATGAATGTCAGATTTCCATAACCGATTTACACGCGAATATCTACATAGAACGAAGCTATATCACGTACTATTGGCGACACCGTTACAGCTCCAAGAGCATGCCAAGCCAGATTACAGTTAACATATTCAGGCTCTGCATAGCCCGAGTATGTTAACGCTAATCTGGCTAACTTTGCGGAGGTGAAAAATAAATGAATCCGAAAAGACACGAGACATTGTCACGCCACTTTTGCCCCCTTGGAGTTCACGAGAACGCTACTTGTGTACTAATGACGACCTTACGGGGGACCCTCACTGAAGCTCGACACGAAATGTAATCCGCCCAACCTTGTTCTCACTATCTCTCCCTTCGTTCTAGAAGCAGAGAAACAAGAACTCTAAATAAAGGCAACAAAGAAAAAAAAGCAGTCGATGATCCTCTTCAAGGACTCGTCGGTCCGGCGGGGCGAACGGTAGCGCACAGCCTCACACGCGATAGGCAGGAAAACTGTAAGGAGCGCACGAAGTAAAGGGTAAATGAAAGCGCCAGGAAGAGGAATTAAAGTGAGAAGAGGCCGTACAAAGTAAGTGGCCGAGACCATATGGACACGTGAGCTCTGTCACGCACAGCATCTCCGCGACTTTGGTTGTCCACTCAGAGGCCACACGTGACGCCGAAGCCCCGCACGATATTGAAGAGCCGGTAGCACAAGTCAAAGGAGGAGAGGATTGTGCTTCAGGGCATTCGGCAACTTTATCGCCCGAAGTGACGCAGCGGGCACAATTAGCGCCCCTTTAGTCTGCGGACTTGCGCACTCACGGCCACGCGAGCTCAAGTTTTCTGTCTCTCCACACCTCTCTCTCTGTCGCGCGTGCGTCACAAGCACTGGCCACGGTGTTGTAGTGGTTGTGGTGCTCGACAGATGGCCCGATGGTCGTGGGATCGAATCCTGGCCATGGTGGTTGCACTTTCGATGAAGGCGACGATGCTTGAGACCCGTGTGCATAGATTTGGGTGGACGTCAAGGAACCCTATGTGGCCGAAATTTCTAAAGCTCTCCGCTTTCTCCGCTAGGGGCGTTCCTGATATTACTCTTGTGGCCTGGGGGCGGACGTTGAAGCCTGACAAATAATTCATTATATATATATATATATATATATATATATATATATATATATATATATATATATATATATATATATATATATATATATATATTAGGGGGGTTTTAACGTCACAAAAGCACGATAAGATGAAAAGAGACGCCGTGAGGTGGACTCCGGTAATCTTGACTACCTGGGCTTCTTTAAGGTGCACCTAAGTAAAACAATTAATTAATTTACCTCTCGGCACAAGCAGCATGATTCCGTTTTGACGAGCGCCGCGAGGAAGAGCGGAGCAGGTGCGAATTGTGGGTCGTGGTATCTGGGTCAGTGGTAAGCCGAAGCTTTCAGAGAGATCACGGAGGCAAGGAGAGCCCAAACATTCTGAACCTTTACTTCATGAAGGTCATGCACTGACTTGACGTTACTCACACCTACACGAACCACGCGCCATGGACCAACGTTACTAGAATTCTGGTAACGTTGCCGTGGGCTGTTCGTGGAAGACTCGATGGCAGTCCGGACTCCCTGTAGGGCCAGAGTCTCAGACTCATCTCCGCTAGCGGGCTGCGGGGGCGAAACTAGTAGGCTGCGGGGGCGAAACTAAAAAGAACCTGACCAGTGAAGAAAGGGTCATTTCTGAAGGGTGCTTAGCCTGAGTATTGGAGCAGGATACTAGCGCAGGTCTCCAGAATGGCTCAAATGTAGACGTGTATTCCGAAGTATTGAGCATTTGTTCCACGGTTATGTTTTAAGGCACGGTGACCACATGGTGTGCTTCACGAAGACATTTGCTTGGCTTGAGGCCATAACTGTTAGTAGCGTACGAACATGCTTATTTAGAAAATATTTATATAGAGTATGCGTGGAGGTTGGGCTGTGCGGGCAGGGCTGTTGACGATAGGACGGCAGACCGCGTTTTCGAGACCCTTGCTGTAGGGTTTAGAACAAGAACAACACATGTGGATATGTGGGTGGTTTCGAGAGGCAGTGCCAAAAAGAGAGCGAGAGCTGGGCGTCCATGAAAAGGAGGCGACGAGATGAGCAGCCACCACGGTTTCGACGTATGCCGTTCTGACCGGGGCCTCCACCGGCGTGCCCTACTCGTGGACGGTCGATTTACGAACGTGCCCTGATTCAAATCGCCAGCATTTCGGCTCAGGTCACGTCGCCAGGGAGAGGAAGCCGCGAAGAACAGCGACTTCTTCAGCCCGCCGGCGGAGTCCACGCCTACGCTCCATCCTGCTGGTGCTCGTACTGTATGCTTCGTTGGCTCGAGGCTCCCTGCGTGGCTTGTTCTCACACTTCACGCGTCGACTTTTGCCAGTCTGTGCAGCGGTTGTGCCGTCGCACTTGCTTGTCGCTGCGGGTGGTATGCTCTCACCAGTCCGACAGCGGAACCGCTCTAGCGATCACCGCACTTGTCCTGCGTGGTCTTTCTTTCTTTTTCCTTTCTTTCTTTCTTTCTTTCTTTCTTTCTTTCTTTCTTTCTTTCTTTCTTTCTTTCTTTCTTTCATGCTTCCTTGTTTTCGTTTTTCTTTTCCTCGCATGAAGAGCCAAGGACCGACCGCTGCTGGAGAACAAGTAAAAGCTGAACGCTCGCCACAACTGCGGTGAGAACGTTAGGCCCAGGTCCTTCAAAATTACTTGGTGGAACCTCTTGTTCGAGTACAAATCTCTTAAAAAAACATTTACATAGCCGTACATTTTCGGCCAGTATAATATATTGAGTTTCATAACAATAACTTTTTTTATTAAATATGAACATATACAAAGTTCCGAATAGCTAACCTCAAATACTCAATCAATTACAGTGCCAATGATACTCTACAAGCGGGGATTGACGGGTGGAAGCACAATGTGATATAAATGGTATCTAAACAAGAATGAGCATACCTGAGACACGCTGGTTCACGTTTTGGCGTGGTAAAAGCGCCTCATCATCCTTGGCGTGTTAGTTTCGAAATAGCGAGTGGAGCCACATGAATGGCCGGTGATGTTACAGATTCAGTATCGGAGCTAGAAATCCTGCGATTTAGCTTATTCGGATCTGTCCAACCTTCAATGTGTTCGTCCGGCTATCACTCTCCCCTGCTGAGGACGCAGACCTTTCTCGTAGAGAAGGTACCGGTGCAATGGCCGAAGAACCGGATAATACCAACACAATGCGAAATAACTTTTGAGTGCAACCGAGAGGGACCGTCCGTAACATCCACGAAACTCGACTTGTTGGTTCTGCATACCTCGCGGCTTTACGCATGCATGAAAACTAACAGGATGCTAAAAGACAAAAGGCACATCACTGAGTCCTTGCACCTTCAGTCGTCCAGCATGGTTTCCTTGCGCTATACCACGTGATTTGTAACGCCCTTACCTCTCTTTCTTCATCTCTTGGCTCCGGACAACCAGCACCATGTGCCATCAAAAATCCCGTGCTTGCGAACTTCGGCGTGCCGTACAGTTTCCCGATTAAACTCCCGAGAAGTTCTCGCGTCTCAAGTTGCGAAGGCACGCACTGGGCTTCCCCAGGCCCGAGAACTCTCAGCTTTACGCTAATTTTGTGCAGCTCACGCGCTTTTCTTGCTCGGAGAGGCGTTTATTTTACTTTCCCCAAGCGGTACGTAAACCATGCAGTTTGCTCTTCGAAGGCATGCCAGTTCACAAAGCAGCAGTTCCCCTGCCTCCATGAACCTTGTGCGGCAGCAAGCCTTTCAAGTTTGCATCGCACGCATTGCAAGTACCACACAATACTGCAATCTATACGAGTTCCTTACAGGCATGACCTACATTATTATCGTATACCCCTCGTATGTCGGTGCTAGAACAAGCGGCGCTGTTATAAGCTGTTGCAACGCGTTCCCACGTCTTCTTCATATCATGAATATTCTTCCGCCAGTATGGCAAAAGTTCTCGCGAATATTTCTTGATCTTCGATCAATGTCTCTATTATACAATAAACGAAAAAGTGAGTTACACAATATACCATTAAGAAATCGGGTTTCTTGCACAGCTCACTATCGAATGGTCATGACGGCAAGAAATATATTACTTCTTAAATGTCTGAGGCTGGCTACAATTTTCTGGGGGCATCAATAGAGGGAAATGCAGCGCGCACTTTGTGTGATAAGTAGATGCTTCAAATATCTCCAGGCGGTACTGAATAAAGCCCCACGTCTGGCCCGGAGCACTGCTGTACTAGAGTTTTAACCACTTGGCGTGCTCTGGCGAAGTGTATCGTTAAAGGCATATAATAAAACGCACTTAACTTGAATTTACGGTTTTAGTTACATGAGAGCTATAACTGATCTGGTGAGGAATGCGTTAACTAGTTACTAATGCAGGGGCGCTTGAGGGCAGTGGCCCCTGGTACTTGCATGTTACAGTTTTAGTTTTGTACACCTCTCAGGCGACATCAGCTCCGGCCGGAGAGCTATTTCATTGTGTTTCCATACGATTCAATCTCGTAATTTAAATCTTATCGGTTTAAAATTGTGAAACAATTAGCTTACTTGTTTGGGGATGAGTTTTTTATGTTTGGCAGAATATGGGAAAATAGGCTACGCTAGATCCGGCTTCCCAACATTATTATTATTATTATTATTATTATTATTATTATTATTATTATTATTATTATTATTATTATTATTATTATTATTATTATTATTATTATTGCACATAAAAGAAAAAGTTACCGAATGCTTATTTCTTCTTGCGTGCAGTAATACCTCTCCCGTCATTGAAAAAAAAACACTGACACCGCGAAATGTTTTTCTTCAAGTTTTGCTTTTGAGCGGTATAGTGGGTAAATACGGATACTTCTTAGTGTTGTGTAACTCCTTAGTATAACTGCGAAGGTCTGGAATAAGGGCAGCTAAAAAGAGGCAACACGCGAAATTCGAGTGTCTCCACTGCGACTTTTTCCTGACTTACGTGTTTGACAAGCAGTTTCCAGAATGAACCTGCTAGCACCTCAAGCGAAGCCTGTACGACCTTACAAGTGTAGTTAGCGTTGCAAAGGTGACCGAGAAAAAAAATCATAGATACTTTGTAAGTTCCAAAAGTGTTGTTGGCTAAAGCCTGTGGTCATTCGACTGGCTCAGTCATGTCTATGCGATGCTTTTTTTTGCATGTGTAGCGTGTGGTATGGCATCTGGTATCAGGAATATTAACATTTATGGGTCGATTCTCCGAACCGCTTGCCGTCGAATTGAGTGCCGGTGCGCCTGTCCGTCTCCTTTCACTGGAGAAGGACACAACAGTCGCGCTATCTCGTTTCCGTTGAAACCGCGAGTACTGTTCGTCCGTGAATATATGTACTCACGCATTATTAATGAAAGCTTCGTCATTACTATTCATAATATTATGTTCGGCTCAGCACCGACATCAGAAGATTGAATTAAGTTTACGAGGATTTAAAGTTTCCGAAATAAAACCAGCTACACAATTTTGGGTCTGTATCATGGCGATGCCAGAGTTATCTGGGCACAGACAGATGGACAGTGAAATGGAGCATGAGACGTTGAATCGCCTTTAAAAAAAAACTTGCACCCACGAGCGTGACAGTGCGTCCGTGATATGCGTCTGTCTATGCACCGTTTTCTACTAACTGACGATCTCTCGGTCGTGGGGTTGTCTCCGATCGGTCGTCTATGCTACGGCAATGTGATTGTTTTATCGAGGTGTCGATGTGACTCTGCACTTCTTGTTGCCAGATTTCGTTGTTGCCTAGATATGAACGCATGACCGTCGTTGTTGCCTGTAGCAATCGAAATGTTGCGCCACTTAACACGTGACATGCAATCATTTCTGGCATGCAACTTCTGGTGCAATAATTTCGCAAGCAACTATTGGTCTCTCGAGAAGAACATGCCCTGGTGGTGGGACTGCTGCTGCTCTTACAGTTCGTGTCAGTCAATCCCAATAACTCATGCGTCCATTAAGTCATGTCGCGACACGACGTGTATGCTTGGCTTTCGCAGTCGGGTCATTAATTCGGTATGGATGTTTCCTTTCCTGCCGTATTTGCTAGAGAGTGAGTCTTCACTCTTTTTTGCCCCTCACGGCGCTAAAACTAGTTAAGTGGCCTTTTGGGTTTTCTTTTCTTTGCCTTTGATGGAATCACGTGTGGTTTGTGCCGATGCTAAGAAGCTTTTCTTTTTTTTTCTCCTACCAAAACGCTCTAATTGCTGTCTTCGCAAGCAATGTGGTTCTCACGCTGCACTTAACGTATTTGTCGAAGTAATAAGAAAATGCGAACCGGAAGAAACTTAACATACCCGCGCCTTGACTTTGCCTGCCTTAAAGAGGTGATTATTTTAATAAAGTTTTCGTAATGCTCCTTAAATTTATGGTGGTTTTAAAACTTTGTTGTTTCCTTTTGCTTGTGTTTTTTTAACGAATGCGTAAGGATATGCCACCAGATGTAGCGTACTCATGTGGTGCTAAGTGTAATTAAATAGGCAAGGACACTCGCGAAAGAACAAAACTAAATAACTGCATAAAATCTCTGGAACAGTTTGCCAAAAGGCCACAAGTTTTCACATGAAGCTATACCTGTGAAATCGAAATTCGCCAGCTAGAATTCTCGCGAGAACGCATAGTAGATGATTGTGTAGAAAGCAATCTTTGTAGGAGCAGCGACCATCTGACCTGCTCTAAGAGTTTGGAAATGTTTCGAGAGTATGGTGAAATAGGAGAAAAAAAAAACAAGGAGGTGACTTTGATCTTTGACAGAGGGGTCTTCTGGTGCCCCTTCCTCGTCGGCATTCGTTTGCCTTGGTGTATTTCCTTAGTTTTTTCGCGCTCTGCTCGAGATTTGCGGAAGCAGCTCACAGAGGCCACGTAAAAATAAGCGCCAGGTTAATATTTGCCCCCACAGGTGGCGCAACAAAATCAGCTGCTCACAATATTTCAGCGAACTCAATATTTATTACTTGAACTGAAAATCGATTCCCCCCGTATCTTGAGTGAAGTTATGCTTTCTAATTATATGTATACTATAGAAATCCTGAACTAGAGCCATCAAGTTCTGTTTTTCAAAAGATCTTTTGTCAGTATTCTTAAAACCGGAAGTAAGTACTATTATATGTATCCTATAGAAATCCTCAACCAGAGCCATCAAGTTCTGAAATATCTTTTGTCAGTATTCTTAAAACCGGAAGTAAGTGTTGAACGGGAGATACTTGTAAGAGAAACAAGATTGCCGCTCAATGTGCGTAATCTAGAGACTGTGGGCAGAGATAAAATATAATAAATATAAGCGGACACCCCCAACCTTAAACAGTACTATGTGTGTACTTTTCTTCGAGAAGGGCTCTCAAGGTTCGCCTATTCGCTGAACCTGCATAAGGATCAGAAACATATAATATATATTATATATCATATATTATATATTATGTATTCGTATAATTTCTGTTCAAGCAATAAAGCGTTCAGTTGTGAGTCAGCGCTTGAGGTGTTCACTTTCTGGTCCTCGTCTTTTTTTTTTTTGCACTATATACATTTACGCTATAACTGCAGAAGAACAATACAATGGTGGCCACAAGCCTTAACCAAATTCCATCGTGATTTTAGGAGCATGCTGCAAAGAAAGCGTAAGCTGAAGCCGATCCTTATAGGAAGAGACTAATGGCGCAAAAATGGCTTGCGTGTTCGAAAATTCTTCGTTTATTTGAATACAACCCCGGACAGTCTTACGCAATGAAGGGAAAAGCATGCATGCACAACTAGCAGCATCCTCAGTACACCACTGTTCGTAGTAAGCGTCGCTGTGATCGATAATTTCAAATCGCGTCTTTATGTCATGGCGTAAGGCATCGCGTTATCCCGATTCGCTTATGTTCAGACGCACGATGTACGCTAGGCACGACACAATAACCTGGTTGCGTCACTCCAATAGCCACATTTTGCCGCATTGCCGCCATTATTATAAAGTAAACTGAATTTCCAGAGACAGTGGCTCTTACTCACACTGAAAGATATACTGGTTGTAAGCACTCGCTGACAAGCTCTTGCGAAAGTGCAGTGTTTGTCGACGCCGTGGCACGTCCATGGCTTTCATTTCAAGCGGCCTAACAATACGGCTGCGAGTGCACGGCATAATCAGACAGAGTTCTGAGTGGTGCCGCGAAAGCGGCCTGTCATGTGCCTGCCCTGGATTTAATTAGACAGCTGTCTGCACTTTGCTTTGGGCTCCACGAATGCCGGCTCACAGCACACATGCGTGCACAGAAACCGTGCCGCAGGAAGCGTCAATATGGCAGTTTGGCACCGAGACTGCGGCCAGCTTAATATCATACAGATGCTTAATTATTATTATTATTATTATTAGTAGTAGTAGTAGTAGTAGTAGTAGTAGTAGTAGTAGTAGTAGTAGTAGTAGTAGTATAAAAAAAACCTGAAGATTGTGGCAGTGCATAAGAGACAAACTGTACAAGCGCACCATTCAGTAATAAAGTAACATTTGTTTTTAAATTATCGGAGACATTGCTGCAGCACCAATGAAAGAAACCACAATTTAAGCTTACATTGCAAGTTGCTAAGTAAATACCATACCAGATCGCATAGTGACTAGGTTTAGTTAATTGCAGTGACAGTATTTCGAGGTGTTGGGTACTGATCTGCAACGTTATAAGCGATTTTTAATACTTTTTCACAGAGTAATTGAGCGCATAGTAATTACAAAACTAATTGGTTTCTTTATTATTAGCGACTATTGATAAGCAACTCCCTGATGATCGTATAGTAATGCGTAGCCCTTAAAAGGGCACACAAGATATTCTACTTCAAGGCTCTCGCTGCCTTGAGAATGACAAGACCCCTTGTCTATACGTTGGCTTGAGTGGCACCCTCTCGTCAAGTATTCCTAATTTCTTCCTGCTTTCTCCTGAACTTAGAAGCCTTCTTTAGATAGCATGCGGGGTGGTTTATGGCCCAGAAAGCCCACAATAAAGCACGAATAATCGTTGTACGCTCGCAAAAAAAGAAAATTTATCCAATATCTCTGATTACTTCCACGATGCTGCGATGGAAAAGTGGAAAATCTACCCTTCACTAAGCACGCACAGGCTCTCAGGAAACTATTTGTCAACCTGTATTAATGTTGCACTGCGGAAGACTTGATCCGCCGCGCAATCACGAGAGCTTTATGGCGTCATCAGGCCGTAATTCATTGACTCCTATAAATTACCGAATTACAACAGAAGGGTTGCCTTCGAAATATAACTCACTCGCGTTGTCAAGAAAAACATTGAGTGAGGACGCGGCCTTCAGTTTGAATATCAAGTCCATCCTAATAAACCATGATATTGAGTATGCTTATTAAAGTTTCTGTACTTGATTTGTTACATCCTATCTATCAATTTGAGTTATGTGTTGTAGATGCTTTTCTTATGCCTTATTTTATATTCTGTATTGAAGTTTCTTTTCAGATGACGCTTTTGTGATAGTGATTTTTCTAATGTTTTCCCTGAAATAGTGTGACAACACCATGCTAAATTTTGTTGTGTTATGGTTTATTTATTGTGTTATTTATTTATTTCTGTGTGTTACTTGTTGTTTTATATATTTATTTCTGAAAACAAATGCGACAGATTGAGCGGCCTGCGTGCCAACCTGTATTTAGGAGCAGAGGCCCCATGTCAGGCTATATAGCCTTTAGCCTCTGCCCCCGATCCTGTAAGAATTTCAGGATGAAATAAACTTCAACTTCAACTTCAACTTCAATATGGCCGGCCTTACCCCTGTATTCAGAAACGCTGCTTGACTTGACTTGACATCGGCTTCGATGGAGCACAAACGCATTTCGAACGCGCTGTATTTAGGCAATGCCATGCTAAATGATTTGATTGATATGTAGGGTTTATCGTCCCAAAACGACCATATGATTATGAGAGACGCCGTAGTGGAGAGCTCCAGAAATTTTCACCACCTGCGTTTCTTTAACGTGCCCCCAAATCTGAGCACATGGGCCTACAATATTTCCGCCTCCATTGGAAATGCAGCCGCCGCAGCTGGGATTCGATCCCGCGACCTGCGGGTCAGCAGCCGAGTCCCTGGCCACTAGAACACCGCGGCGGGGAGCGATGCCAAGGTATACCACAAACGCACAAACGCATTTCAAACGCGCTGAATTGAAGGTGGTTTCAAGTCAAGTTATTCTAGTTCACTATATACGGGGGTAAGAGGCGCATACTAAAGCGGAACTCCTGTCAATTGCTTCACGGTGGAGCTCATGTGTTTATCTGTCACGCCGTCGTGTACACGGTTAGTACCGTTGGCACCTTAACGTGACGTGCCACCCTGCACTGAGTGTTATTGTCCATGCCGGCTGCGCTTCCCGTCATTAATTTTTCGTTCTTCTCGCTGTCGATGCGTGTCTCGTTCATCATCGTGTAGCTGCCTGGTGAGTTTAGCCGCTGCGACACGAAGGCGTCAAGGTTTGATGGCGCACAGCACCGCAGCGAGCTCAATTTCGCACTGTTATTTTCGCGCCTACTTAATAGAATAAAGTCTTTTTTTGTTTGGTGTCTGAAATGAGGAGAAGTAAGAGGATTGCGTGGATACATTGATATTGTGTTTTTTAACGAATGGACGGGCGATACAGACGAAGGAAAGTGTGGTGCACAGCAGGGGGAAAAAAACAAGAAGAGGAATGCGGAGTGGTTGTCATCACTGACTACAGAGAAGCTCGTTCATAAACAGTTGGAGAGAGTTCGAGAATGATAGACCAATGCATCCCATCAATGTGTGCGGGTTTGTCTACAGGTTTGTCAATGTGGGTGGTGTTTCAGTAACTATTTGCTAATGGTGCTTTCTTGTCTTCAGAGGTGTATTCAGACGTCCTAGCCAGAGGAAGAGTTGTCACGAATCGTCAACAATGCTCCACAGAATAGGCGTTTTTTTCTTGAACTGCGATGCGGGGAGGATAAAATGTTACATCAGAAGTACTTTTCTAGTCGCTCGATATCACTTACAACAACAGTTCTGGGGTCGTAACTGGAACTGACGAAGGGTTCAAAACGCATTTCAGTCAAAGAATTCAATCTCTGTGCAGTGGATCTGAGGTGGCTGCAGGCCTTTCTTACGCACTTGCTACTTATAAGCTGGTTTTAAAGCAGCAAAGAAAGATGCTTTCGAGTTGATGAGCTACTTTAATAGCTTTCGCTTCTCCTAGAGTGTTGAGGACGTGCCTCCCACGTTAATTTTTCCCTAAGAAATTAAGCATAAATACGGGCAACGAAGTCGACTAGAAAAGAAGGGGGAAAATCGAGAAGCGGATAATTAGACAGTATACAGGGACGTGCAGTCTGCTACTTACGTTGTCAAAAAAGAGATGACGAGTTATTGGACAAAAAAAAATCACCAGTCATTGCATACTTTGAAGGCATACAACGAGGGAAGCAGTGTATATACTACACAACGCAGTGCTGATACATAACATTGTTGGAAAGCTCTAAAAGTCTTCCTTTTTTTTTACTTCAGCGTACGCACTTTTGAAGCATTTTCACCCCGACGGCGTGGGCCAGCCGTGGCGCGCGCGGTTTGTTTATTCAATTCATTCATTCCTGTTATTATTGGTAAGCCAGTGATGGGTAGTTGAGCGTCTCCAATTTTTGCGGCACTCACTTGCTAGGGCTATTCTCATTGAATAGGTAACTGTTGACGAGCCAAATGTTCGAGTAGTTACCAATTGCGTAGTTATATCAAGCTTTGCGACTCCCCAGAACCTCTCCGGGAGCGATGGTGAACAATGCTGCTCAGCTTCAATTTAGAATACCAAACTTGGCTATCCAGCAGGCCAGGGAGGCTATTGGCAGACAAGGTCTTTCATCCTCCATCTGAGTGGTCTGGCCCAAACCACCAGCAACTAGCCAGATCTCGCAACAAAGCTGTTTCATTCGTAAAGCTTTGCTTTAGAAATAAGCGGGACATACGCGTGGGCAGGCAGACACAGTAGTCTTGCACACTCGCTGAGCTGCTCGTGACCACTGTGGTAGATTGAGGAATGCCGTCACTCGACTTCCAAAATTGTAGCAACATGCACGTTTCATTTGAACGCTTGCGAATGCAGGCCACGGTCCGGCAATCTTTGCTTCTGAAAACGGTCCTCCAGAAGTACGACGGTCATGTAAACATCGGTCAGTGACTGGGTGAGAGAATTGTATGTACACCTACCTATCTCGACTGAATTTCGTTCCCAATTCTTATATGACGCACGCACACTATATCTATTTAGCATCAGCCCGACATACTTTGCTGTCATTGGCATACACAGGATCTCGCCGACAGGGCCGGCAAAGAAAGAAATATGCCACCGTAAAGTCGGCAGCCATCAAGCGATCGGCGAAAGCGTCCAAGGGTGCCTTTGATGCGGGACGTGAAAACGACCGCTGACGCAACTTTCACAATTGATAACGGCCGCTTACGCTCGGCCCCACCCGCGTTGTTGCGCGCTTGTCGCCGTCGAGCAATATCGGCGATGTGCCCGGCGTTGTGTATAGTACGGCCGCACTTAGCGCACGAAGGCGCCCGGCCGTCTGATTTACGCGAACACGATCGAGCCCTCATCCCGCCGTCCTTGCTCGAAGCGTATCGTCAATGCAGCGATGTAAACGGTAGCGTCGATGTTCTCGGACCAATTGGGCTCACAGCAGAGCACTTTGCGAGACAAGACAAGAGCGGCACGTGACGCTATTATAGTATTTTAGTATTTCTTTGTTTCATTGTTGCCATGCCAATGGCCTGTAATAATATATATATATATATATATATATATATATATATATAAGGTAAAAAAGTGTATACCTAATGGCTCGTTTTTCCGTGTTTTAACACAATATTAATGAGATCTAACAGACAGTAATGCCAAGGAATGTACAGGGGAAGTTATTAGAGCCAATGGAATGTAAATAAAAAGAAAGAAAAGTGGGTATCGAACGCGTTATTCGAAAGTCGTAGGTTCGATTCGTGCTCACAGCTGGTTATTTTTTCACCCACTTTTCTTTCTTCTTATTTACATTCCATTGGCTCTAATAACTTCCCCTGTACATTCCTTGGCATTAATGTCTGTTAGATCATCTTTCATATATATATATATATATATATATATATATATATATATATATATATATATATATATATATATATATATATATATATATATATATATATAAGCTCCACCCACGAGGCCACATGGCTCTTACTCCGTGCAACAAAGTAATATAGTTTCCAAACAATGGTAATAATTTTCACGCATACGAACATTATCTTGCAATAGTTCATTGATATTGAAATGAAGAAACGAAAGTTCAAATTAAAAAAAAACTCAGATGGCACAGAGTTTTGCGTTAGCTTATCAGTATATCTGTTGTTTAAATCGTAACATCCACTTCACTCTTCTCGGAGTCCAAGAAGAAGCAATATACATCTCTAGAAGGCTACGTTTCTGCGTGGTAACTATTGTGGTACTAAAACAAACAAAACGCCGCATTTAACGTATTGTTTAAAAGGGGGAATCGTTCTTTTGCGGTTACACAAAATAAAATAAGAGGTATTAAACACATTTCATAAGGTTGTTTGAACTTTTTTGTTGTTTTACGAAACATTCGCTATATCTGGTTTCTACTTTGTCAGCTGTAACTATGGCGACTTTGACTCAAAGCGAGGAATGGAAAAGTGGTTCGCGATTGACTTCGTGAATTTTCATTCTTGTGCTTCCGTAAACACTGAATGCGCATCTCGCGTCGCCGTCATCGTGTTTGAAGTAAACGCCAATGTTTCATTTGAGGTCTTGTTTCATCGAAATAAAAGAGCGTAGCACATACAGTGTTGAACAATGGAGTCATTATTTACGTTTTTGTTAAGTGAATGTCAAGGCAATGTACGCGGCTAAAGTTCCAGTGACTGTAGGTGAAGTTTTTTTCTCGCTTCGAGAGCTTCCACATCATGGTGTTACCATGACCGCGTCAGCCCTTGAATATTCAACTTTCTCATAGCGGGACCAAATTTTTCTGGAACAGGACCCACCATTTTTTATGAATGTTTCTGTGCAGGCAAGAGAGTCTTCTTTCTCCAGTGAATGCAAATGAATTGCGTGTAAGACTTAGCTTTCACGGGAGGGTGCAGTGCATCTGTCATATTTTCTTTCACCAGACTTTCATTTAATATAAACAAGTAATCACTAATTGATACAAAAAATATTTACAGGTGAAATGAAAAAAAAAGAACATGTTATACAAAAAAGTCTTCCTAATAAGATATTACGAAGCATGACAAAACGCCTTAAAAGCAAAATCTTCTTTTTCTTTCGCGCAATATTTGTTCTAGCGACGTCACTTTATTAACGATCATGATAGACGCAGTTGATCGTGGTTGTTCATGATCGCTGCATCGATCACGATTGGTGCAGCGATATTACATAGCACGCATCGCTTCGCAGTTTGAGGAACCTCACAAGGTGCCTTCGATGCAAGTCATTCGCGCCTCTACTGTGAGAAAGAGCTTATGCTTCGGGCACTTCCACCTGTCAATTCCGTTGAGACGATGCAGTAGCGCCACACACACACACACACACACACACACACACACGCACACACACACACACACACACACACACACACACACACACACGCGCGCGCACGCACGCACGCACGCACGCACGCACGCACACCGCCGCGGTGGTCTAAAGGCTAAGGTACTCGGCTGCTGACCCGCAGGTCGCGGGATGAAATCCCGGCTGCGGCGGCTGCATTTCCGATGGAGGCGGAAATGTTGTAGGCGCGTGTGCTCAGATTTGGGTGCACGTTAAAAAACCCCGAGTGGTCGAAATTTCCGGAGCCCTCCACTATGGCGTCTCTCATAATCATATGGTGGTTTTGGGACATTAAACCACACATATCAATCAATCAATCTACACACACGCAAGCACACATATACTCGCGCACACACGGGATAATTAAAGTTCACTTTATAATGCATGCAATTTTGCACATTCTCCCCACTTTCTTGGTCTATTTGCTTTAGTACTGTTGATGTCACGCTAGCAGGTTCTGTTGTTTTTTTTTTTTTGGCATCAGAGCAGAGAGACTTGATCTTTCTGTTTCGACGTGGGAGTGGCCCGCAATGTGCTAAAGCATAGTTTGAAGGACCTAATAAGGTTCACCCATCCATTCGTCTATCCATCCGTCCATCGTCTACACTTACATCACTCATATAGGCGCACAGCACAGCACATATCACAAAATGTCATCAAAATTCTGGTCTTGCGACACCCAAGTAACGCGCTCGAACACGCACATGGGGCGACGCTGATGCCATAAGCTTTTGCAAGCGGCAAATCACAGACGCGCCCATCCAGACTTCACCTTCACTTTACTGCACACGGATGAGCGCGACGACAATCGTCGAGAATGGTCACCCTCAGGCGATAGATATGCTTGCTGCATCCGAGCGACACAGAGAATAGACGCCGTGTTGCTGCTTCACGCTGCCGAAACGACGAAACGCGATGAAGCTATGCCGCTTCAGTTCATTTCAAACGCTGCGAAATCAGAAACTTCGGCAACGATGACGACTGGTGAGGATGATGTTGAGGGCGAGTCGATGAAATAGCTTCTTTTTGATGAAGAAAAGACCACGGAAAAACCGAATGGAGGCCTGCCATTCATGGCGTGGTGGCACACCGCCTCTCGTCGCGAACGGCGCCATTCTGAATTTGCTTTTGGCTCATTGTGACTCTTTTGTCACACAGAAGAGAGGCCAGTAATACACGGTAATACATATAGACAGCGCTACATTTTACTTCTTATTCTTTGCTTGTGGCCGACTATAGAGCCATTCGCGAGACTGCAATCCACGTGCACTGCACGTAAATCGCTAACGCGCTTGCGGCGCGGTGGGTCATTCTTAGCCAAAGCATCTTTAAGCGGACCAATCTTACCTATTCTACCTGATTTCGCTTACGTAACAGCACTCAGATATAGAAAGGCTTGTTTGCACAACGAAATAGAAAAATTATCATTGGATAAAGTCAGTTACTTCGTACATCTAAGATATTGCTGGAACAAGCAGTGGTGTGTATCTCGGCAGTTAGACACTACAATCACCAGATTACGATGCAGAATTCCGCATCTGAATTACTACCTACATAAAGCTGGACTAACAGCATCTCCGTTGTGTCTCTTTTGCAAGGAATCGGAATCAATAGATCATTTCTTTTTATCCTGTAAACGTTATGCTTATCAAAGGAAAAGATACCTGGTCGAACCAATTGAGAAGCTAGGTCTAAAAATAAACGTGGAACTAATTTTATCCTTCGGAGGGATTACATTAGGTTATAGCCACAGGGAGGTTTTCTCTGTTGTGTGCGAGTACATAAGGGCATCAAAGAGATTAGCCTGTTAGCCTATTGTTATTATTTACGGCTACGAGACTTCCTGAATGCCTGACTGAACACAGTTGATGATCCTGCCGCCCGGTTCTTGGCCGATCCCCCTTTGTGGGCGAGTGCCAGCAAAGCCGAAGGTTCATCATCATCATCATCATTCTATGTGAGGAGCTGCGCTGATGGGTGCGTAGCTTTGGTTTCGAACACACGCCGTGCCAGCCGCATTCCGGTAGCGCGGAGTGCAATCACTATCGTGCACCTTGCTGTGTATGCTCTACAAGGCACCACAGGTAGCCAGACTTCCTGCAGAGTCTCCCTCGTAACCCAATGAGCCATTTTTGTGTGTTACAAGCTATGATTTCGGTTTACAGATTAGGCAAGTTGGGTATACGGGGAAAGGCTATTTATTTTCCCTGGCGATGTTTTCGTATGCCTCTTCCAAACATACACTGTAACTAGGTATGATGACGTGCTAGGTCCCACTTTTGACGGAAACACTGTGTGCCGATACTGCAGACATCAGACTTGCATTGTCTCTAAGTGACGTGATCGTAACCTTTATATTGACTTGCCTGCTACCACCGATATTCAGGATTGACTTATCGCGGCGTTTGTTGTCTATTGCTGACAAATTTCGGCAGTGCGCTGATGTAAAAGCGACACTGGCTTTAGCCAACCTCACCTCAATGACTAAAACATATCTCAATTAGAAGTTCAAAGGCTACGCTATTTAAATGAAACATAGGTCCCGCTAATGTGTACAAAGGTATTTCAGGCGAACTTGTGAAACCTCTGAGTTAAAGGAGGAGTAACTTTTCGCAGTACTCGTTGTTACTGAAGCAGCTGCCTTTTTTGTCTTCACTACATATGTGCCGTGAAACTTGTTTTTGAAAGCAGCATCGGCGTTATTAATTCCATAGATGTTTGCCGCGACGCTCCCTACCTTTCACTAATTTATTCTCTCTCTCTCTCTCTTTCTCTAATCAACAAAAGCATGCAAGGTAGACGCGCTTGTAAGAAAAGTAGAGGCGCGTGTATTGTGTACTATTCAGTGTATGCGTGGACAAAAGAATTACGCCAACACTGTGAAGCTCTTTGCCCAAGCTTTTTTTTACTGATTTCATCGTCCCCATATTCGGTCAAGTTGTCTTCTTAAGATGTTCGCTAATTCATATTCACCCTGCCCACTTTTATCAGTGACTCAGTGGAGCCGGAACGGGTTGGCATTGGTGTCATATGCTACAATTTTCTGCAGAACTTTGGACGGGTTGTCGACGAACGAGAATAATAATAAACAAATTATTTTCATCAACTAAAGGTGAAGTTATTTTTCACAATGCAGTCGTTTGAGGAACTTCTTTATCACGGTTACTCGGCTTGTATGGCATGAAAATGCCTTTCGTATGGTATCCGTTATGAGTAATGCGATCAGTACTTGCGAACATCCGGTACTGAAGGCCAGTGTGTAATGGCCCGTGTTGCAACAAAGGCATGCTAAAAGCTCTATGACTCAAAAATTAAAGCAGCGGAGCATTCTTGGGATTCTTCTCAAGATGTCGTTAAGCGATTCCGAGAAAACGAGGAAACATTTCATGCCGTTCATCGGGGCGGCGCTGTCACATTATTCTGAGTATAATTTCATTTCTGTTCGGTCCGCAAGTACTCTTCGGATGCTGACCCGAACGACGCAGGTTCGATTCCGGCAGCGGCGGTCACCTTTCAGCGGAGGCATGGGCCAGGGGCCCGTTTTAGGGAGTGGTTAGCATTAAGCGTAATTTTGAGAAGACGAGTGAACGCTTGGTGCGTTTTATGCGTCTTGAAATATTTTCAGCCTTTTGAATGTAGAAAGATACACGCATGAACCTCGCCTCTCACAAATTTCTAGGAGGTTAAAGGATCACGCAGCCCCCCCCCCCTTTTTGTGTGTGTGTGTGTGTGCAACGTATCCGCTATGTAACGTGTGTTCTCCGTCTGTGTGTCCATCGTACTATACTTTCTTTCTTTCTTTCCTTCTTTCTTTCTTTCTTTCTTGCTTTCCTTCCTTCTTTCTTTCTTTCTTTCTTTCTTTTTTCCTTCCTTCCTTTCTTTCTTTCTTTCTATCTAGTGCATTGCATCACTTCCTCTCAACTGTTTCCCTCCTCTGTGCCGGGAGTTAATCCGCGTGCTTAGTAGTACAACATTTCGCTTGGGATAGGCAACATTGACCTCCACGGGTTCATGTGCAGGCTGCAATAAAACGTGGAGACATGAAATGACAAGTGCGCTGGGTAAAAGATCGGAGTGCCATATAAGAAAGTGGTTGATCGCCGACAAGCCCGCTGTCGAGAGCGTATCATTTACTGGGAAAACGGTGAGCACACACGTGCATTTGACCAGTGCACCTTGAATGACCGCAAGTCTGTACGCTCGCTGGCGTCGTGTTTCCCGAGTACGAAACCGTCATACAAATCTGTGAGTTATAAACGGTTAGGCTAGAAAGGGAAAGCGATATCTCAGCTTGATAACGTGTTAGTCACCTCACTCTCATTCGACCAGCACATGGCGGCCAGCCTGTCTAAGCACTGGTGAAGCCACTGTCTTTCCGTTCATGGCTCTGCACCGTCCTCCTCGCCTAAAGAGTATACATTGCCAACGTGAGTGGAGTTAGAAAGACATAGATTTTAATTTAGATTAAGAGCAGCCTCCCAGACATTACTGCCATTGATGATTCACGTCTGAAGGAAGCGTGGGCACTGTGTTGCCACAGCCGATGTGATGTCCTTGAGCGGGTTACTAAGGGTGCCTTGTTTGTATGGCCCCGATGACAGGCGTCCCATTCATAACTCAAGACAAATGCCCCAATGCTGGGCTGTGAAGCAGAACAAGATGACGGATGCCAGTCTCGGGAAAATAAATTTCGCTCTGTAATTCGAAAGTTCTTGTGATACCATTCGCTCTTGAATCTTCTTCTTGGTTTTTCTCTATTCTCTCATTTAGGGCTTTACTCTCGACGCAAAACACGCTCGCACTGCATCAACCAAAGAAATCTCAGGGCCACAAGCATTCTTGTCTTTGATCAATATATTCGAAAAAGAGCTGAATATATCTCAACGAAACCCGCTGCACGACAAGACTGAGATTATCTTGAAGGCTCGATTTCCCTCCCAGTCGAAGCCGCTTCAAATAATAGACGAATATGCATACTCTCATTCAGGTCCCGCTTAAAGCGATAGATATAGCCGGGGAACCTGGTCTTCCTCGCGGGATTTCTCGGATATAGCCAGCATTTAACCAGGATCTGACCTAATATAGTGAAATCACGGACAGATCTGACCTGACTAATAGAGTGAAATCACAGGAGGAGGTTCTCGTTGTGTCCCCCTTGGTATTTCCCTGGGACATCTTATTGCCATAGAGAAATATAATATATGAAAGGTGGCCACTCGGACTTTTCGTGGTCTGCCAGAAAGGGTCTGACCTACCGCTAGATGGCATCCCCACGCTCGCTTCTACTCCTTTGTCAAGACTTGTATTAGCCGCCCCAAAGAGACAACGAAAATACAAGTTTGGCATCCAATTTTTGCAAAGAAATTTTACTCATCTATGCAATTTTCGATATCCGCTCTACATCGTGTCCCGCTGAGGACGTTTAATGCTTTATCACAAAAACAGTAAAATCTGACTAGAAAGTGGTGCCTTTTTTGTATAACTTTTTGCGCAAAGGGTGTGCATTTGTGTGGTTTGGTTGTGCAGTACATGTATTCTCTCTGTTGAAGCATGGGTGTGTAGCCTAGAGGTAAAGACATTCGCTTTCGGAGCATGAAGGTACGGGTTCAAATGCTAGTATCGGAAAGCAAAATTGTTCTTACATTATTTGCGCTGAAGACATTATCGGGTCTGACCAGCCGCTCGTGGCGCTGAAAGCAGTCCGGTAGCTGCAGGGCCCTACGGGAGTGTCCACTCGTTACGTAAGTATGTTTCTCTATGTTATTACTGTCCCGTAGTAGAGTACATGGCACTCCAAAGTGTCACACTTGTTCTAACACGGACTTTCTTTCGATAATGGCACACATGTTCGTTCAGAGCAAGGCAGGAACAGCTAGCGTTTCCAGTTCTTACTTACAAACGTAGCGCCCACTCGAGTAGACACGAATCTCAGCGGCGGTGGTGGCGGCTTTTCAATGCAGGCGAGAATGCTGTGCGCCCGTGTGCTCAATTCTGGGTGCACGTTGAAGTACTTCAGGTGCTCTAAATTTCCGGAGCCCTCCTCTACGGCGTCTCTCATAATGATATTGTTAGCGAAAAGAAGAGACGCCGTGTCGACGAGGCTGCGGATTAGATGTATTTGAAACCAGCGGTAATGGCGTGACCTGTTGACCAGCGATCGAACGGAGACAACCCTTTGTCTTCCTCGTCAGGCAGACAGGCGCATTGCTCCCAAAAATATCAATATGCATGCACGTAGCAATATGATGGTTTCGGGACGTTATTCCCTACATATCAATCAACCATATCACTCTAGTACACATGCATACGTCACAATAACTACGGTATCCGAGCTCGCCGCCATTCTATCCGCTATTAGATTTGTTATGCGAGAATCCCCTGCTAAGTGGGCTCTCTTCTACGACCCCAAGGTGGCCCTTCATTGTATGCGAAGTCTACGACGCGAGAACTACCATCAGATGGTATCTCAAATCAATGAAATCTGTCACCGCGCCACTAACAAAGGACATGACATATTCTTTCAATGGCTGCCTGGTCACTGTGGGATTGGTGGTAACCACTGCGCCGACAACGCTGTCCGTTGTGCCCATGACGGAGCACCCGCACTGCTCATACCCCTGTCAAGGGTTGATGCCGCGAAAGAACTTCGCCACATTGCGCATAATGCCACACTTATGCATCGGAATCTTCCACTGAACTCCACTCGACGCCCACAGAACCTTGCTTCATTTCTCTAATTACAGCTTCCATCAGAGACTTCGCGACAGGACGCTATAATCAAGAGTCGGTTGTGGTTCGGCGTTGCCTTCACCAATTCATTTAGCAATCGCATAGGTGCAGCTGACTCCCCCAATTGTGATAACTGCGATTGTGTAGAAACTTTGACCATGTCCTGCGCCATTGTCAAGACTTTGAAGAAGATCGCCGGGCTCTCCAGTGTGCCTTAAGGACGCTGGATGATCGACCCTTTACTCTGGAGAAGATCTTGGGAGCGTGGCCTTCACGTATTTCAGCCCAAAAAGCCACATGAGCTCTTCTACAATTCCTGAGGGCAACATCACTGTGTGACCGCCTGTGAAACCTGAACTGTGTTCGCGGTGTGCGTGTTATGTGCGATGTGTATCTCTCCCTCTCTCTCTCCTTTTCTCACTCATTCCCCTCTCCCCAGAATATGGCAGCAAACTGCACTTTGTCTAGTTAACCTGTATACCTTTCTGATATTTTTTTCTTCTCTCTCTCTCTCTCTCTCTCTCTCTCTCTCTCTCTTGGTACATTCTTGTCGGTTTTTTTTTGTTTTTTACCTCGACTGACCCGCAGGTCGCGGGATCGAATCCCGGCCGCGGCGGCTGCATTTCCGATGGAGACGGAAATGTTGTAGGCCGATGTGCTCAAATTCGGGTGCAGGTTAAAAAACCCCAGGGGGCCTAAATTTCGGCAGCCCTCCACTACAGCGTCTCTCATAATCATATGGTGGTTTTGGTTCGTTAAGCCCCACATATCAATCAATTTTTTTAACCTGTAGCATTCGGATACACGCAGGTAAATTTGTGCTTTAGTGCCCATTTGTAAAACGCGTACACTCTTTTACTTGTTTTATTTGTTTATGTACAAGTTACATGTACAATGAAACTTCCCTTCTTCAGGCTAACGCGGCCGTATTTCGTTGACGACGAAACTCAAACACCTTCGTCCTCGTTTATGGAAGGACGAGATAACTTCCACGATGAAACGGGTATTACGGCGCTCAGCTGCCAACATATAGAAGACTCGGGCTGTCTCATACGCAAACTAGTTGACCAATAATTGATGTTTCGAAAAGCTCTTGACAGGCATGCACGGCATTTTTTTTCCCCTTGCAGCAATTTGTTCAATGATCTCATCAGCTGGTTCTATCAGTGGTGCATTTTTGTTCCCGACTATGGTAAGAGTGGATAAACACCAAAATGACACAAAATAACGTATGCATTTGAAGAAGTGTAGTCATGAACAGATATGACTGTCGGCCAGTTGTTTCTAATTACCTGTCTGCTAACTTAACCACTGGCTCGTGCGGCAAAGAAGTGCTACCTGTGTTCCCCCTCACTGACGTATGCTCCATGCTGTTGGTCTAGTCAAGTCCATGGAAGATTACCAAAGTCATTAGCGCTATAAGAACCTTTTACACGCTACTATGTGGTAGCGTATCGTGTCGCGCGCAATGTGGTCATCATTGCTTCTTGTTAACTAACAACCAGCGTTGGAAACACATATTAAGTCCACGCGGAAAAAGAAAAGCAAGGTTCAAATATTACCGTGTGCGTCTTTGCGTAAGCAACTGTTGCTTACGTTTACTAAAGGTTACTAGCAGAGCGCAATCATCCTTTGCGAACTTTGCCGCTCGTGGCTAGAGATGAGGCGGCATTTCTTAGCATGTTCGTTTTTCTTAACGAAGTGCCCAAGTGGACCGCGTTAAGTTGTAATATTTCAAGTACCCGCACTACCATCTAGCTTGGCCTGTCTCGCAGACGCATTCGCACTGACGAGCCCTTGGAATAGGCGGCAAAACAGATATGACTTGCAAGCTTCGCTATTTCATGTAGTTTAAGGAAATCATTATATTCGAAAGCCTCGTATGCCTCGTGAGTCGAACAAAAGCTGGCGTAGTCGGCGATCACGCGAATGTGTGAAAAAAAAGCAAAGAAACTAAACTACAAAAAACTGATTCTTACATGACGTCATGAATGACACCATGGTGTACGTCGTTAAGTGACGTCATCTGATGTCTTCATCACACGAAATAGTCGCCTAGCCAATTGTGAACCGATCACAGGGTCAGTGCAACACCGGACTAGATGCAGAATTGAACCAGATGCGAGGTGATCAGGGCATGCAATGCAGTCTACTCAAGACGCCTCAGTAATTTAACGAACATTTCGTGAGAGCGTGAACGATGAATAATCCTTGAACAGGATGCGTCCCTGGTGCCAACGTTTCGGAAAGGGGCCTTGCATGCGGCTTAGTTCTTTAGTGGTTCTTTAATATACTAAACTATATGATGATACGCCTCATGACCGACGTTTGTTATTTTTTATAACACAATCATCTGCATGCCCTTTTTAGTTGGCATCTAACGATATTGTTTCTTAAACAATCTTGCAACTTCTATTTATGCTCTGGATGACTTGCGCTAGATGTGGTGCTCGTGTCAGTGAAGTCAATGCACCCTTTCTTCTTCTTTTATTCCCCTCTCTCTCATTTTTCTATTCCTTTTACCATATGGACATCCGTATGTCTAATCTGTAACCGACCGGAAAGAATTAACCACGTTTATCAACGTGGTTAAAAAGGGTAAGATTTTGGTGCGTTTTAAAGAGGACAATCAAAAAAGAATTTCCGTTAGACCCTCATGCGATCAGGTATTTAGCAATAGAGAATGAGGACAAACTACCATTTGTATTATTCATGATAACAGTCTTGCGCAGTATATGGTGCAAAGAAACACTACACCACATGCCACTTCTTTGAAAAAGAAAAAAGGGAAACATTCTATAAACGTCATGTAGTGGATTGCGTCTCCTTAAATCATGTATATTGCGTGGGAAAATCATGGAATCGCACCAAGTGCCAAAACGTTCGGTTTGCACTACGAGTGTGTGTTTTAAAGGCTCATCTATTAGAAAACACTTCGGACGCATTTCATCTTCATTATCATCGACAAAACCAGCTCGCAAAGGAGACCTCAACCATGCCACAAACAAACGAACGTCTGGATGTGTGCAACACTGCCCATTTCAAACTATTTCACAATATCTGCTGTAAGTAATCTTTGGAAGGACCAATAATTAAAGCAGGCATTCTGAGACAATTTGAGATGGGCATTGTTACACACATACGTGGTTAACGTTGGTTAACGGCATGGTTGAGGTGTCCTTCGAGGACGGAGCCGCTGTCGCGTCCTACTCTTGAGGCGAAGCTCGAGTGTCCTCCAAATATTTAACGTAATGTGATGACTACCTCGTTCCTAGGCCTGCATTATAACCATTTCTTAAACTACTTTCTGAGATTAGTACATATTTTTCTTAGTCAACTGTAATTACTTAGCCCCATGCTCCTTCGCAGTACTAGGGTGTCGGGGCTCGGCAAGCTGTTCTAACAGCTTTTACGTGTCAGCCTTATAAACAATTCTTGTTGCGGAATAACATTTCAAATTTTGATTTGTGTTCCTTCTATCTCTTTTTCTCTCTCTCTCTCTCTTTCTCTCTGCCTTATTTTATCCCTGGAACTGTTACCGCGCGCATGATTCATGACTTGTACCGGCCCTTCGTCTCTTAAATGGTCGCATTACAACGAAAGATACGTGTCATTCCTTGAACAGTAATCGCGTCCTTTTGTGCAATGAGATAACCCACGTCACGCTAAAAAAATGCGATTGAAAGGAAATTTCAGTATTTCCTTCTTGAATGGAATTTAAGCGACAAACAATACAGACCGAAGGCCGTGGAAGGAACGAATATATCTCTCATTTTCTTGTGGTCGTTTTCTTAACTTTCCGGCAATCTCTACGGTAATGGGGGAGGAGATATAGGGATGGGAGAAGGAATGGAAGAAAGATTCGCGCGCTATGCGTCGCTCCCGATGCCGATTTTAACGCTACATTGTGAAACAAACAAGAAGCGCAGGACGCGGAACGCACGATGCACGAAAATGATGTGCACACGTTCACCGTTAGTGATCAGCACTTTCAATGAGATAGATGTTTTCTTCTCTCCGCATGTCCTTCTTCTTTTTCAATATATTCCACAGGCCTCCGAGCTTCTACTCCCAATGCATGTGTTAGAGCATTCAGGAAGTGCGTATATGTTGCATATCCGTGGAATGCAAGTGCACGTCGTGGTTTCTGCGCTCCTTGGGTGACCTTTATCTAGCCTAAGACTGTTGGCTCTAATGCCAGCCGGAAATAAGAAAAATGAGGAATTTCAGCGTGAGGTTTGACAGAAGGTCTCAGTGGATGTCAGCGGTAGGCGCAAAAAATTTCGCGTTGGTTTCGTTGTTGAACGATCTGTATTGCCCCGGGTGTGGGTAACAGAGCAGTCGGTCGACGTTGCGGACCGATTAAGCGTGGCGACAACGGTATGCAACGCGTGCACATCTTGCTGCTTACGTCGCAGCCCTGCGGGTGTTGATAGCGGGTGTTCGATGGCCGCGAATATTTCTGCGCGCATAGCGTGGTGCGTGCCCTCGTACGGAGGTGAACGTGATTTATTTCTCGCGCTGTTCTTATCTCCGACTGCCATGGCCCACTTGCCTGTTTGTTTTTTCCCTTGGCAAGATAATCAGGCAATCAATCAGTGGCCTGAACAACTTTTCCACGCCACATCTTCGCCAACACGCACGGTTCCTTTGATTGGATCGACGTATTTATTTTCACTGAAGGCCCCCTGGCTACCGCTATGGGGTCCTCCCTGGAGTCTTGTTAACGTGCGTGACCCCCCCCCCCCCTCCCAAATGCACTGCTGAGGATGTGACGTTGGCCTTTGTGCTTCTGTGCAACAGCCCAGAAAGGGGGATGATCCTCTTCTTCGTAAAGAAGGTATATATACGCCCGTGTTTGCGATTTATCCGGTCTCTCTAAATCTTCTGTCGTGAAACTTTCCTGTCGTGAAACGTCAGGTTAAAGCGACACGCATTTACGAACGCTTATTCATAACACATCAGAATGGCCAAAAGCATTGCATGACACACTTGCGGTGTTGATACAACTATAGAGACTATATTGTACATTCCGCGTCAGTGTGCCACATTTCACTCTCGACGGTGTGTACAGAGTGCTATAGTCTCTCGCTCTCAGACAACGTAGCGTTGTTCTCGGAAGCAAAAGGCCTTGAAACATTGGTCGAGAAACTCCCATACGGGCAAGCCCAGCAATGTAGTAATGCGTTTTTTTTAAGTTAACTGGCTTGTAGAGCGGTTTATGAGTGTATATATGTGAGCAAGCGTTCAGTGTAGGTGTGCACACACTGAAATCCAAGAGAGAAAAAATCGCCAAGTTCTAACAGGGCATAAGATTAAGAAGGCACGACAACAGCGTTGACAATCTCCTTTCATTATTACCCAAACCTAAGCTTTTACGGGTACACTCCAATAGCCACCTTCCGTGTCCACTGGTGCGCTGTCTGCTACTTGTGTTCGTCGCAGCCATCGCGTGTAATCGCAAAAACGATATATACCAGTTACTGCTGGGTTCTAGCCTGGTTACTCTGAGTGGAAGACAACTTTCTTACTGATTTACCACACCAAGAAAAAAGAATCCTTAGATGCGTCCTTTCGCACAAAGTTTCACGTGAGCAGCCAAGTAGAAACACGAGTTCTCTGGAAGTTGCGTCGTATTGCCGATGGAGTCAAGTCGTGTAAATTCCATAATCATCATAATTATCTTCAACAATTTAGCAAGTGAAGATTCGCGTGTGGAGTGACGTATACTTCGCACGCTGTGTTGTAGTTATAGCACCGAACCATGGTGTTACAGCATGATAACTGCGTGACGTGTAACGCTATCTAAAGCTGGCCACCTGATTGATTGATTTGTGTGGTTTAACGTCCCAAAACTACCATTTGATTTTGAGAGACGCCGTAGTGGAGGGCTCCGGAAATTTTGACCACCTGGGGTTTTTTAACGTGCACCCAAATCTGAGTGCACGGGCCTACAACATTTCCGCCTCCATCGGAAATGCAGCCGCCACAGCCGGGATTTGAACCCGCGACCTGCGGGTCAGCAGCCGAGTACCTTAGCCACTAGACCACCGTGGCGGGGCTAAAGCTGGCCACCTACTACAATAGTATGTGCAACAGTTCAGCATGCACTATACCCATCAGCATGTGCACTCTCCTATCGCTGGGAAGTCACATGGGTCGCTACTTCGTTATGGATATTGCGTTGGAGTTCCGTGGTATTTTTCGAACTGCTGCGCTGTGTGAAAGCGAATTGCGCAACGGGTAGACGCTTCAAAGTTATCCGCACCATGCAAAAACCTCAGGTGCTTATTAGGCACAGCATGAATGCACCCCACAACCATCCCATACCCTGCCGAGTATGTCCCTGCCCTCGCGGGGTTAGGATTGTGGTCCTCCAGATCACCAAATAAAGTATTTCTCACTCACTCACCGCTATCATGATGTACAGCCGGGCACTCTCAAACACATGGCGCTTATTTGCGCCCACACCACGAGAAAAAAACAAACGACCAGAATGTAGTTTTGGAACCTTTACAAGTCACGACGAGGATGAGAGACAGTGTTGACGGCCGATAGCTTGAAATATTAGCAAAAATTGGTGAACCAGGCAAGAACTGCGGCGTTAGCCAGTCGCTTTTTGGAATTCTAAACCCGCCCACCTCCGGCGAAGAAGGAACGCCTTCTATCTCGCTCTTTCTCACAACAAATGTTTATTCGTCCTCTTTCGTCTTCTTCATCACTTTTCCGCCTTATTCAACTTATCTAGTGTTCCGGCTCCGACGGACACCTTTACGAGACCCGTCAGTTCCCACGGGAGTTTCTCCAAGGAGTCATTAAACTAAGCCCTGCTAAGTCCCGTCTTGTTTACCTGAACCTGAACGGTGTTATCCTTGGTATAGGACGTTCTCTTTGACCTGACATCGCCGGCCGTGGTCTTCCTCGACGGCTCTTTAAATGATGGCCCGCGTGGTGCAGCCGACGAGGCGCAGAAGCGCTTCTAATGAAATACGACGCACTGCCTTTAATCAGGCCGCCCAGGTATACGCCGGCTCAGCCATAAGACACACACCGATGACGTAGGCGCGAGTGCTGGCTTACGTGGGTGCTCGCTTCCGAGCAGTAAAGGTGATCGAGGTAGTGTAAGAGATAATTTTTTTGATGACGACCCAGCAACGCAAGTGTAACTGGTGAGAAAATAAAAAGGTCACAAGATACCCACGTGTACGCTATGTTACGAGCTTTATTTGTAACCCTTTCTGCAGTCGCCAGCTCTCGCTCGGGATCATTAAAAACGAGAGAGCTCATGAGGAGGAGACGCTGCACACTGCCAGGGGAACGTGGTGCTTCTCATAATAAAACGATGTCCGAGACATTGCGCAATCTTCCCCGTAGCGGTGTTACACCCCAAATCGAAGTGTAGCTGTGTTTCGTCACCACGAAGATATACCGGAGGGCTCATATTAGCGCGCTTCAGTTGATCATTGCGTCATACGGGGGCACCTGTTCCCTCCCATATTTTTTTCATTACTTGAAGCGAAGCTTTACATCGCCAAGTTCTGGCGGATCACGTCCGCGAACAAAACTACTCGGGGAAGAATTTTCGCTGAGCCGTCTAACTCGACTAATCCGACGTTTTTTGTGTCAAATAGAAGGGACATAATTGTTCAGCGAACTGGGAGCGCGGGACGAATACACACACGAAGCAAAGAGGAAGCACACAGCACAAGCGCTCGGGATGTGTGCCTCCTCTTTGCTTCATGTGTGTGTTCCTCGCGCGCTCCCAGTTCGCCGATCAACTATTAATTACCAACTAGCCCACCTTTATATCCTGTGAAAAGGGACAAGGTGTGAAAGTAAATGTAAATGTGAATGATTTCGCCGGCTTGCATGAATTACGAGAACAATTCAATGGCGAGACCACTCGCATTAGGAACGGATATCGTGCCATTTTCGTATACTTTCGAAACAACGCGGTGTTTTATTTGCCACAGGAAATAATTTTGAAACCGACGTTGGCCGCTGTTTATGTGATCATATCCGTCACGGACAAAAAAAGCACTGAGATCTCGAAGTGTTTTGTCTTTTCATTAGCTCAATGTAACCTGTAAATATAATAAATAAAATAACTATAGCAATATTTCCACTATATCAAATTCACCAGTTCCACCATAGTTAAATCATCAGGGTCTTTCAGTTTCACTAGTGCAGGGTATACCATACCAGATCCTATGATCTAGTTAGCCTCCCTGCCATCATATTCTCTTTCTCTCCCTATCTTGACAGCGGTGGAAGAACTTTGATCTATAGCCTTTATCTTTTTGCCTACATCGGTGAACTTCTTCAGCCCACACCATTAACAAAAAATAAACAAATCACAAGAAAAAAGCATTCGCTTTTGTTTTTCAATTGAAGTTCTGAGCGTTTGCTTGTTTATAAACTACCACGCCAACTACAATGATACGTATATTCTAGTCTTAACAGTGTTCGTTTGCGTGAAGCACAGTGACGTAAAATACACGAAAGCAGTACTTGTACATGTACTGCTTCTTTCCTATATGTTTTACTACGTGTTCCTCGAAACCATTGGGAAGAGCAGTAAGATAGCTCTGTTGTGTAATATACTGATACACAGGTGCCTATACGTACACGTTACACTTCTCACCAATCGTATTGGAGGTATGACAGTAGGCACTCCACTCCTAATTCAAAACCGATCAGCCTTCTGAACATACTGTTTTCGTTTTGTTCTGCTTGTAATATTTTTTAATTTTTTTTCGTTTTCAATGTACGGACTGCTTCTGAAGACGCTGCCTCAAACTTCTTACCAATCCAAGTCAAATAAATACTTCTATCTTGCACTTCTGGCCTGTAAAGGCACACACTTTTATTTCAGACAGAAATAGCTGTTTTCGAGGTAAAGGCGCCTGTGGGATACTACCATACCACTTTCCTACGCCCGCGGACGTAACAGAGGGTGAGGTTTTACTGACTTGGGGTGAGGTTTCACTGACCCAAGGTGAGGTTTCACAGATAGTGAGTTCCCGGGTGAAGGGTAGTTCCCCTCGTGGTGGTCATTTGTATCACGTCCAACGGCGAAAACGAGCCTTCAATTTTCACTTTTTCGCTACTCCGAGTAAGATTTCCGGTCTATATTCAGAAATTCCACTGAAACGGAGCTTTTAGCACTAAGGGAGACATGTATCTTCGCGTTTACACATTTTTGCAATAAACAGCCTTGGACCAAACAGGTGAGCCCCTCTCGCACATTATAGCAGCCGGTGATACATACAGTATTGAAGTGATGGATTTTTAAATTCATGACCATAAATGCATACAGATGCCCGAGTTTTGAAGCGTACGCCTCCCTTGAAAGCCCATGGGCGTGTTCCTTTCTGAGTCAGCAATAACAGCACGCTGAAGAAGGGCTATTCGCCAGGTGGCTGCACGTGACGTGCACATTAAGATTTATCTCTCCTTAGTGTCTCGTTCGTATTCATGAGTTCTGAAACGGTATGTCACGAGTTCTGGGCCACAGGGTCGGAGAAAAAGAAAGAGAGAAAAAAACGGCAGCATATCCACGGGGTGAATGATGGAGAGCGGGCCGAAGCACCCGTCCGTCTATTCGTTCTTGTTTCCGTTCTTCCATACGTCCGTCTGTGGGACCGACCATGCGTCCATCCGCCCGTCCGTGCGAGCGTCTGTTCGTGCGTCCGCACGTCCATCCATGCGTCCGTCCCTGCGTTCGTTCATGCATCCACCGCTACGTCCGTCCATGTGTCCATCCGTCCGTGCAGTCATCCATGCGTCCGTCCATGCATCTGTCTGTGTGTCCGTTCGTCCATCTAGTCAACACTCCAAATATCACCATCTCGCATCTTTTCATCGTATATTCCGCATATATAAGCACCACCATCCAGCGGACATTCCAAGGACTAAACGAGAGGTGGCACACGCACACTTTCTTACGGCTTGCGCCTCGTGTCTACTTCCCACCTTTAACCACGTCCACTTCATGGTATATACTAGTTCACTGTATTCATGGCACTGCAGCCCGACGCTCGCTAAAGCTTTCTAAAACCAAGGAGGTTACGCCCAGTGAGTATAACCTAGCAACCCTTTCTTGTCAGATAGTGCTCAGTGTACATGCCAATGGCTGCTAATTTCGAATGACAGACAGGAGAATTCAGCTTTTAATTAACGCGCACGCTGCGAATGTTTTATTGTTCAACAACGCACAGAAAAAATCTCCCACCGGCACTATTTTGCAAATCAAAGCGTAGGACTAGTTACGCACTACGACTACGAGGAGAGACGAACGGGTGCCGCTTTAAGGAGCTTCGCCCCTAAAAGAAGTCAATTATTTCAAAACCTACATCCACGTCCAGGTGAGGTTTTTCTGACCTCCATAAGACGGTAAGTGCATAGGGAAGGGTGGTTCCCTGCGTGGAGGTCGTCTTACCCAGATTTGCAACACGGGAATCCCAAGCTATCCCAAGCTATTGGAAAGAGTGAAAGGTGAAGTGAAATGTTAATCACGTTAGTACAAAGTGAATGGCCAGGAATTGTATTAGCTTTCTTGTCAAACTGTGTGTCAGCATGCCTTTGACATCTCTGAGGAAAAGAACAGACCACATATCAATAAGCTGCTCCTCAGAATCGCGAGTTTTATTTGCGACTAAGAAGATTCTCCCGTCGTTTTTGCTTTGACAGTTTGGCGTCGCGCATGCATTGTAAGGTTGTTTTCTTGTCTACTTATTGTCTTCTGAAATAAAAAAAAACTCTGGCTGTTTGGCAGTACCAGTATCAAATGGAGACGTAAAGACCTTTGTTCTGAAAAAACACTACGTTAACTTTTTGTAGCGAACCTGTCTACGAGAAAAGAAGCAGTGAGAGTCAAAAGCGGCCTCATGGTTCCCCATCCATTAGGGAGGGTGAAGATTTATCCCAATGACCCCCCCCCCCCCTTCCCACTGTAGACTCCGGAAGCAACAAGACTTTCTGTCGATGCAAAAAATAAAATTGAAGTCGTGGTACGCTTCTAACAATAACCTGTATTTGTTTTCCGGCTTGTCGAATGTATAGGAAAAATGTTTCCGGCTCTGTAACAGCTACAGTTTTCGGAGGTCAATATTGTCAGAAAAGCTGCGTGCCCGTAACATTCCACAATGATGCTACTGGTCCAACTGAGTGAAGATATGACGCGGCGCTCCTCTTCAATAATAATGGGAATGCCCCCCCCCCCCCTTCTTCCATCTACAATTCATATCGGGCCAATGGCTATACTCGCAATTCCGTATATCTAAACGAGGACCTGTACCCGGTGGTGCATTAACATACGAAGGCAGGAGACGTACCTTGTCACTCTCACTCTATTCACCATCCGTGTTTCTCGCGGTTTACATGCTTTAGTGTGTTCACTATATCTTGTTTTTTTGTTGTGTTATTTCACGAGAAGCACGTTTGTCTTGCTAACATGAAAAAAAAAAAGCTTGAAAGTGGCCATTATAAAAAAGAATCCGGGTGTAATTCATGAATATCTTTGGATGATAATATGTTCGCGCGATGCGGTATTGCTGACGTTTGAAAAATGAATGTAATTTAATTTCCCCACCCCTTCGACACAATTCGGTTTCGCCACCCGGCACATGTGATGCGCGGTAATCTACACCATTCAGTGTCGGTGGCACGCGTGAGAGCACGTGTATCAGGAACTCGTATCACATTTCTCGACATCGCAAATGTTTTCTGTTTTCTGCTGCTTCTATTTTCTAATGTTTGAACATATGCAACAGTTCTTCGTATGAGCCACGGGACCATTAGTCAGCAGTCTCGACTACATGATGGCGCCCCGATGGTTGAAGGCGCGGCCACCGCCGATCCTGCGCAATCTCTGTTTGACAGCTCCCTCGCGACGTTCCCGTATTAAAGTGCACGCAAGCGGGCGGACTACAACAACAGCCGGCCGATAGTCGACACACGGCCGCTACAGGGCCATTAAAAAGCGCTTCATCATAGTCATGGATGTGGTCTGCTGGCGAAAAAAAAAATGAGGAAACTCCCCCTTCCCTGCCTCGTTCGCGTTCTCCCGAGTTTGTCTGCTTTTTAAGAATAGACGGAAACGAAGGTGTTTCCAAAGGCTTTCTCGACTCCCTCGGGGCTAGGGAGCTGTTGAGCTCATTTTTCTCTCAGGTGGAGTCGTTGAGCAACCGACTTCTGCTTGAGACGAATAGTTCCATGGGGAGAGGTAATGTCGAGTGACATCGTTTGCTCTTCTATTTACATCTATCTATAGCTATCTATCTATCTATCTATCTATCTATCTGTCTGTCTATCTATCTATCTATCTATCTATCTATCTATCTATCTATCTATCTATCTATCTATCTATCTATCTATCTATCTATCTATCTATCTATCTATCTATCTATCTATCTATCTATCTATCTATCTATCTATCCTATCTATCTATCTATCTGTCTGTCTGTCTGTCTGTCTGTCTGTCTGTCTGTCTGTCTGTCTGTCTGTCTGTCTGTCTGTCTGTCTGTCTGTCTGTCTGTCTGTCTGTCTGTCTGTCTGTCTGTCTGTCTGTCTGTCTGTCTGTCTGTCTGTCTGTCTGTCTGTCTGTCTGTCTGTCTGTCTGTCTGTCTGTCTGTCTGTCTGTCTGTCTGTCTGTCTGTCTGTCTGTCTGTCTGTCTGTCTGTCTGTCTGTCTGTCTGTCTGTCTGTCTGTCTGTCTGTCTGTCTGTCTGTCTGTCTGTCTGTCTGTCTGTCTGTCTGTCTGTCTGTCTGTCTGTCTGTCTGTCTGTCTGTCTGTCTGTCTGTCTGTCTGTCTGTCTGTCTGTCTGTCTGTCTGTCTGTCTGTCTGTCTGTCTGTCTGTCTGTCTGTCTGTCTGTCTGTCTGTCTGTCTGTCTGTCTGTCTGTCTGTCTGTCTGTCTGTCTGTCTGTCTGTCTGTCTGTCTGTCTGTCTGTCTTTTTCGATGAAAAGAGACACCGTCATGCTAAAGACAAATATTTCACAATAGACACAGACACATGAGCCGGTCCAGCGGCCCTTGACATGGAGTTGAGTTGCAAACGACTGGTGGTCGGCGGTTTTCAAAAGCATTAAGCTGCTGTACCTCAAGCTTGAATAGAAGGGAGTTGCGCAGCGTTTCCGCTCGACGCACGTATTTTTATCTCTCTATTCTCGGTTCAACGGTAGCTGTGTGCGAATACTATGAAAAGAAGTCAGCAAATCTATATATTAGTAGATATGAAGGTTGGTTACCTCGAGGATGACATTTTTTTCTTTTATAACGCGTTGCTTACGCAGTGATCAAAAACATATACGTATGTCTCTTAGGTGATACGTAGACAGGGTAAATAAGTAATGACGGTGGAACTACCAGACACGTAAACATTTCTTTCTATGATCTGTCGTCTGAGAAAGAAATTGATTGATTAGGTACACAGGGGAGAGGCAACGAACTGACAGTAGTAACAATATTGAGCCGAATAGATAGCGTGGTGATATATATACTTGACTGAGTAAACACGAAAGTGACTCTATATTTTCTCAAAGAAGTATTTAGCGAGTCTTTAAGGGGTAGAGTCGGCGAGTGCAACAACTTCAGCCAAAAAATAAGTATGAGGAAGCATAAGTGCGTCTGGTAGAGAGCCAGCAAGTAAGTACTGTGTTGGGTAGAGAGAGAGAATGTATGAATGAGCCAGTACCTCATTGAAGACACGAGCATCTCAGCCTTATTTAATGGTTTTGCTTTAGTTTATGATCAATTCAGTGTGTGTCTAGGAGGGCAGCCTACATTGTGCCTATTCGCTGTAGAGAACTGTACAAATCAAGTGGGTGGGATACAGGGAGCCGAGTATATGTGAGAATAATTATAAAATAAGACCATGGTAAAGTAGGTGATCAGGAATTCAGGAGCTTGATACCTGTTACAACCAACGTCATTATGAAGCGCAACGTCACAGGGACTACAGAATTATTGTGATCATGTGAGATTACTTATAGGTAAACATGATCTAACGAATGTTTCCTTCGGTTTGCTTTCATTGAAATCTGACTGCCAGGTTTTGTTGCGAAAATACATGCACCAGGTTGATTCATGGCTAAGCAGATGTGTTCGTCGACAGTTTTTGGGGTAGTCTCTTATAAATGGTAATTAAGTTAATTCGACGATTGCGCGCCCTGAACTCGATCAGCAGACCACTTGAACAGACATTCATGTAATCCACACATACCGGTGTTTTATCGTGTGAATCTCGTATGAACTATATGGCGTGTGTATATTAATAGCTTCTCCTGGCATCATGTTCTCTTTTTATATTGTTTCCATTGTGTGTGTGTGTGTGTGTGTGTGTGTGTGTGTGTGTGTGTGTGTGTGTGTGTGTGTGTGTTGTTTGTGCCTGCTTTCATGCTTATTGGGCAATAAGCAGTTGCTGTATTTTAAACATGTTGTGGTATAATCGACTCTAATGCAATATACGTTGCCTTATATCTGCAACGAATACATAATAATAATATAATAATAAATATAATAATAAACAGTGAGAATACTAGTAATAAAATTATAATAATAGCAACAGCCAGGATTTAGTCCACCTCAGCTTGAGCTGGGCTAGGTATCATCAGCTTGCACGTTAGAAAGTAGTCAACCTGTGCCGTTAGAAAAGTCATGGCGTAAAAATGGGGGGGGGGGGGGATTGTTGATTGCGCATGCGTGTAAGAAGGTGTGATGATAATTCGGGCTCAGGCCTCTTACACAGTAAAACGAACTAATGGAAACACAAAGGCTTCAATCTTTATCCGCCTCAAAAGTGACAGATACGTTACACAAGCGCATGCATAGAGAAATACATTCCAGTCTGTCGACAAGTCGGTATACCGTCTATTGTCGTGGCGACGGTCCACTCCCGACACGTCGTACCACGTGACGACGTTGTAGGGGTAGATACAAGTGTATTTGTCGGTACGGAGACCCAGTACAGGACAGACCAAGGACACGGCTCGACCACACCGGAACACACCGATGCCGGGTGAATACTTGTCCCAGGAACACAAGTCTTGAGTGACGGCATATGTGGCTTACCGAAAACGCGGGTCCCACCCAGGCTATAACAAGAAACTAAGGCTAGTGCCATGACCGACAGGTGATGATGAAGACTCCTTGTATGATTGGCTTTTCCACCACCCCCCGGGGGGGATTGACCAAGACTCAGGCGGATCAGTCTTAAATTTTCAAGTGTTAAAAAAAGTTTACATCGACAATTATAATAAATCCCAATTTAAGCTGTCTAGCGCGAACTCCGCCCATCAACTTCTTTTCGCATTATCGTACTATATATATACTTGCGCGAAATCGGCCATGCACGTTGAATAATTAAGTTCCCACCACAGGAGGAGAGCACTCAAGCAAGTGAACGACAGCGTTATGTGTATGGTGGGAGCAACTTCTCACCGTGCTGCGGCGTTGCTAGCGCTATGTGGATTGCTTCAATGACGTCCATCTTTTATCTTGTGAAAGAAATGAAATCTCACAGAACACGTTTAACGGTGTCTTTCAAGGTACACGAGTGGAAATAAATAATAACATGAAGTTGCGTCCGCAAATCGCCGCGAGACTGCACACACTCGCCAAACGGGACGACCGATGCGCCCTTCAAAAGAGGACGTTGTCAACACTTCGTATGCTGTACACGCATAGCCATGCCGTGGTGGTCTATAGTGGCTAAGGTACTCGACTGCTGACCCTCAGGTCGCAGGATCGAATCGCGGCTGCGGAGGCTGCATTTTCGATGGAGGTAGAAATGCTGTAGGCCCGTGTGCTCAGATTTGAGTGCACGTTAAACAACCCCAGTTGGTCGAAATTTCTGCAGCCTTCTAATACGGCGCCTCTCATAATCACGTGGTGGTTTTGAAACGTTCAGCCACACATATAAGTCAAGCAGTACACGCTGCTTAAGCGTACGTGTTTTTCTTTAGACGTCGAAGACATCGGAAGTCAAAAACGTCGTGTTCTGACATCTGGTGTCATTATAAAAATATTCCGACGAAAGGAAATAATAAAGTTAAAAACGAATCACTCCGTTTCACATTATTGCCTTTAAAGACCCTTTGGTACGAGTATTACATAAGCGGTGTGAGTATGTTAGTACACAATTTTCATCATGCATAGCAGGGCACAAAAACAGAAAAATAAACCAATGCATGCGCCAAACATTATTTTGATAATGCATGCCTGAACACGGAAAAGTAAAAGATAAAGAAAAATACATGCGATCAAGAGTGACGTACGTCCGCTCTAATACATATATACCTAAATGATACTAATTAAAATTGCACTGTCATTGCGAAAAGTGCGCAGTGACGCACTTAGTAAACATACACGGGCAGGCGATGGCGGCGATTCGGTGTAGCAGTTAACCCCCACACGTGCTCGTCAACTTCACAGTCCTCGTTATTATGCAGTTTGTCGCTGGCTTCTGAGAACGAAATTCAATAATGTGCTTAAGAGTATCGGTGCGAGTGCGGTTTATAAGCCACACATTTTGTCGACGACGTCTACGTATACCCAAAACCACTAAAAAAAGATAAAAACAGCGGCGAGCAAAATAGCGCGGTGCCACTTCGCACAGAAGCGCTATCGCATCGTCGATAATCAGTACGATAAGGCATGACTGCAATAATCAGTGTCTCTTCGAACCGCAAAGCTTTGCGTGACCTAAACGATCCGCTGCTTAATGATAATTTATTCTGTTCTGATGCGGGTGCCCCACCGGGTCACCTCGCTCAAGCTAAACCGTGAGCTCCACCTCTTCATACCGACCCGAATCACAAAGACTGACCTTGAAAACGTTACCGACGTGTTTCAGCGTGTATCCGTTCTCGTTTCTGACAACATTGTCTTGTTCGGCCGCAGTGTGTTAATCCGCTTGAAAGATATATCCGAATCGGCGAGGTTTGAAGCGAGGGCAAGCAAATACGCATGAATTGTTTATACTGGCAACGCGACTGTCAAACATGGCTATAATTCACTCGCTTCGGTGTTGTCCGCATGCATCGCCCCCTAATGTTGTTCGGCAAGTTGAAGCTAGGCCTCAAGAAGAGTTGGAAGCGTGAGAAGAAAAAAACAACAAAAGAGTACGATCTGACCGACCGGCAAATGTTTTAGCAAGCTTTAGCAATTTGCAGGACAAACTTTCGCAAAATGAGTGGCTATGATGTGAGAACACGAACATGACTGACAGAAAAGTCCACCTTTCAATAATTCTACTATGACCATCACGTGACGCATGGAGCAGCAAGCTAGAAGATAGACCAGGCCAACATCTCCGAAAATATTATTAAGTGTTGTTATCTCTCCCATTCAGACCTCTTTCTTTTTTCAGTACCATTGGCATTTCTGAAATATGAGTCCCACCATACAGACAACATGCACAGGAACTTTTACCAGAAACACTGTGTGATGAAAAAACAAGGAAATATTAAAATAGAGTGGGTATGGAAACTAACAAAAAATGGACAAAATGTTCCACATGAGAAACAAGTTTATCAGAAACAAGAAGTTGCACACGAAATGCATTAAGAAGTTAATGTTACAGAAACAGAAAAGTGCACAATTAATATTACATGGAAATAAATTCCACGTCAAAACACTAACGTGGCATTTGGCGCCGTCCGAAGAACCCAGCTGCAACAGCGCGTACAAGTTACCACAATCACAAGTATAAATCCGCTCTCCTGGTCATTCATGCTGTTGCTCAACAAGTCCCGTAACCCAACTGCCGCGCGTACTAAAGCGCAGGACAACTCCATTAACTCTCGCCACATTCCAAGTGCACAGGCAGCAGCTCTTCCTTCCTTCTCATTCGTTCGGATGCAAGCGGCATGGGGGCTTCTCCATTCAGTCTGAGACACCGTGCGCAGCTCGCTCACCATTGCTTCAAGCGCGCAACGCCGCAAACACAAGCACGCTGATGTGCGAAGGAAGCGGAGGGGTGTCCTGCTAACCGTCACGCTCACAAGCGACCGCCGCGGCACGGCTGCCTTTCCACCTAGCGGCGGAGTGTTTTTCGCTGGGAGAGTCGCTCGCACGCGTAGAGGGCACAAGCAGCCAGCGTGGCGCCGGTGAGCAACCGGTCTTACGTGCGGACCTATCACTCGGCGAACCCTCTCTGCTCGTCCTCTTCAGCCGCTCACTGACTCCTCTTCATCATCTCCTCTCTCCGCTGGAAAGCAAACTTCGTCCGGCCGGCCCGGGCGAGGCGCAGCACTCGGCGCGCTGACCACGGCTGCATACGGTCGCGCGCGCTTCCCAAACTCTCTCTCCAGCCTGCGCGCTTCATCAACGCTGCCGCTGCTGCTGGCGTCGCGCGCGCGTCGTTCGCCTCTCGCGTCCTGGCTTCAGTCGGTCCTCTCCGACGCGCCCCGGTCGAACGCAGTTTCCTGACGTCCGTCGACGAAGCGCCGCGTTCGTTATCGTCGCCCGACGGGACGCCGCGTGTCGGAGCTCGAAGTGCCCCGCGCCGGTCCGAAGGCCTCCTCGACACTTCGCGACAGTTTGCGAAAGTTCCTAGTCAACGTCGGAAGGAGGCACGCGGGTGACAGTGCTCTAATCTAAAATAGAACGGCTTGACGCCAGGTGCCATTAGGTGTCATGGGAGGCTAAAAGACGTCATCTATGTTCAGTGACTTCTTTTATCTGCGTGCAAAGTCGATGTGCATCTTTTCTCCAATCCGGTTGACTACTAGCTCAGTGATGAAACCAAGGAGTGTGTGGTTCGAGTGTTCGGTCCTAGCGGACTCTCGGCTTTCTCTTTCTTCGCTAATAGAAGCCTCCTCGTCCCTGTGCTCGTTGTGAGTGTCTTGGGTACCTTTCACCACTCCCGCCTCAACCCAGCTGGAACTGATCAAGCCCTTGAAGTGTCGTTATCAAGCAGACTATCTAGAGTGGCGGTGAGACGGAGCGTAGTTAAATTGTGCTGGTGCGAAGCGTACTCCGTTTTTTTTTCTTTTTTGGAACACCGCTGTGGAGATTCATCAACCACTCGGATTCCGTCATCGATCTTCGTGATTCCCACTGGAGTTGCATTCTACGGGCTAATTCGTCAGCGGGTGTGAATTTATTTATTTTTACTACTACTCCTTTGTGTTCATCGTAAACAACGAAGCACGACTGTGACCACCCAGCAGCTTCATATCGACACCCGTGGGTATTTGTTCAGCACCAATCTCACGCCGAAAAGCGAGTAAGTTGGTGCGTCACCATTGACTCTTTAAGCAGGAGATTGAGAGTAAAAAAAAAGAATTAAGAGAAGACCGCAGTGATCGCAAATCTTCGAAAATGCGCCCCTGGGCAGGATATATTCCCAACGTCGTTAAGATTGCCCTTCGAGTTGTAGCTAGTTATTTTGAGAAGTATTTACTAATTTTCAAGGGACTCGCAGCTGATTAGGTGCCGCAGGGGAGAAGTAATCAACATCTGCGCGGACGCAACCACGGACCTCCAAATCGCACCTCATTAATCTGCAGAAGTTATCAGCGAACTTTAATCACTGCCTTGACTTTGTTTGTCTATAGCAGGAAACTAGTTAACATCCATACTTTTTCTCTCTCTCCTGTTTTTCTTTATGCTCATTGCGGGACACTGGGTTCACGTATTTTTTTTTTTTGAAATGTTCTTTCTTTCATTCAATTTTTTGTGCATATAACAGGCAAAAAAGAGAAAAAAAGGCATAAGTTTACTTTCAGCTCATTTGCTAACCTGTAATTACCGCTTATTCCCAGCGTCCGTGGCATCAAGGTACTGGAGCCTTTACTAATGGTTACAGCATGCTACTGATAAATGACGTATGTCCAGAATATAAGTTTTTGGGATGGTGCGGCGTACTTTTTCAGCTGTTTGCGTTGCAAAATGAGCAGCAGAGAATGAATCGGCATGAACTGCTACCACGTTACGTCAAATGCTAGAACGTGAACTGGTAAACGGCTAGCCTTATATGGCGTGAGTAGTTGATCCAGTAGTTAAGTCGCTTTGTAGGACCAACTTTACCGACCATTTTAATGTTTACGAACACAGGCTCTTGAAGACATCAGATTTTGTACACCGATGTTCCTTAATAACAACGGAAGACAACAAGAGCTTTTAAAAGTAGCTCCAGGATTTCCTGCAGCTTCCTTCCCTTATTTGGCAATCGATATTCAAATAAATGTTCTTTTGAGCTACATAAAAATTATAGAACGTTCCTTGACGTTACGCACGTTCCTTTCATGCAAAAAATGGAAGAGAGACTTTCTTTACCCTTGAAAAGAGCTTGACAACATGCCTTCAGTTTCGGTGTTAGGAGCTGGTGAATGATGGAACCAGAAGTTTTTTTTCTTTTTCGAGGGAGGGGGATACAATTTTCGCAACCTTGAAACCGTCTGATTCACTCGTATAATCAAAAGCATTATAAGGCATTAAAGAGGGTGCACTCAGCCGTAGTTAAAAACATGAAACACGACAGTAGTACATATTACATGCATCAAGATGTGCAGCGAAAAAAAAAAACCTTTTTTAAGTAAACATGCGGTACGGAGACAAACACAGTTATAGGAGCAGTTCTGATTGTGTGCGATAACGTCCCGTATAAATGAATGATTGATTTGTGGGGTTTAACGTCCCAAAACCACCATTTGATTATGAGAGACGCCGTAGTGGAGGGCTCCGGAAATTTTGACCACCTGGGGTTCTTTAACGTGCACCCAAATCTGAGTACACGGGCCTACAACATTTCCGCCTCCATCGGAAATGCAGCCGCCGCAGCCGGGAATCGAACCCGCGACCTGCGGGTCAGCAGCCGAGTACCTTAGCCACTAGACCACCGCGGCGGGGCCCGTATAAATGAATGCAGCATACTACAAATCGAATGAGAGCGCAAGGAAACATTATTTGTTCTTTTGAACTGCAGCGTGGAAATGATGACAAAAATTGAAATTAACTAATGGGGACGAAAAATAATGCCCGTTTTATCAGGGGTGCCCGAACACACAACCTTCGAAGTAGGTGGTCCTGGGTAACAATCAAAAAACGATCCGCTTTTGTATTCCATCACGGGATGGCTTTATGTGGTCTATAGTAAACGGAATCAAGTACTCTAAATTGTTAACCACATTTTCTAAACACACATGATTTTTGTGACTGAATAATATTGCACTGTGACGACGGGTTGAGCACTCAGCGTGAGCTCGTTCACGGCGTAATTTTTGTCATCAGGGCCCCATCAAGTGTGAGACCTACGGGACGGCTTTATGCTCTCCCATAGTGAACAACCGAGTACTCTAGATTCTTAACCAATTCATCTAAACACGCATCCATCCATGCCTTCGATTCTCCTTCTTCCGTTCAATGTGATGGGCGAGAGATGTGACGTCATGTGGTAGTTTAGCCTAATATGAACTATTGCCAGAATACCTAACGAACGACTGTACACGTTAGTGGTGCGAAATGAGATTCTAGTGATATATGGATTATCTAAAGGATTGAAAACAGATCTAGCTGAATTGAGGTAAATCTCGCGCCACATGAATGGGTAACATAAAATGGTTCGAGAGTGTGATAACAGCGCTGTTACTTCTCCTTTATGATGGGAGGGTTGTGAGAGCGATATTTTGATTTCTGGGATGCTGAAGGTTGCGTGGCTTGTATATTATATAGTAGCGCGGAGTATTACGACGCAATGGTCAATGAAAGTAAGAAAAGAGGGGAGACGATACTCCGTGCATGCAGCGAGCGTTAAGCAAGCATTCAAGGTTTGGCACGTCGTATAATTAAATGCTCTTACATCTAGCCACTTTTCTCGAACGGCTTTGGAGTGACACACGCTTGGCGTTGTTCGGTGCCCTTCTAAGTTGGAACAAACGTTGGCCAAGCAACGTCATGTGTCTTCTTTTTCTCTTACTTTTTCTTTGTTGCAACGGTGATTAGGTGATCGTAAACCACTTTCGCTATATTTAGAGTCCTCGACTAAGGAAAGAGACACAAGGGCTGAAGGGTTCGAAGGGTGATTTAGTGATACCGCTCGTTAGCGTTCTTTTGTTTATTTATTTATTATTTATTTATTTATGTATTTATGTTCTTGCCATTATACAACCGTTGCTTTTATGCCAACCACAGTATTTTTATATGACAGACGTGTACTCTGGAATAAAAAAAAAACAAGGAGAACGCTCATTTTCAGGTTATCTTTATATTTCGTCCCACTCGAGAGACGGCGTGCTTGTCTTCTCCTCTTTCTTCTTTATTTCTTCATTTTTATTACTTCAAATTATTTTCTTGCTTTCACTCGTCGGCCCAATTGCTGTATCAGAGCCACAGACGACGATATGTTCAGAAAAAAATTTTGAAAAGCATTTTGAATTCAGTTTCAGCGTGATTGAGTCGCACGGTTACGCACCTGTATTTTTCCCCCGTCTGGCTGAACGGCTTTACTTAATTTCTTTTTTTTCTTTACTCGCAGCACCGTACATACTAGACGTGATCGTCCCTGAACCGACTGGAGCAACGTTTTGAGTTGTATTTCTTGCTCCTGCCGCGCTGGCGATGCGAAGACGCTACTCGTTTTTTCGTGTTGATTCCATGGCAACATCGTCGACCCTATCCCGGTCATTAGAACGCACGAAAGTGGCGCAGCACATTAAAAAGCTGAAAAATAAACAACACGCCTGGTTGATTCATGACTGTAAGAATTTAAGGTTCGCTGTAATATATATAACAACCCAGCGCAAGCGCGAATCTTGAAGTATACGTGACCCTGCCTTGAAATAAAGATTTCGTAACTGCTAAGACGCATCTTTGTTGCTTCGCAGATGGTGTTTTCATAATTTTGCGTAGCTATGCACATTTACGTCTTTGGCTTTGTCTCTGTTAAAACCAACAGCGCTTAGACTTTCCGTTCATACTCTTTGATGAACTCGGACGTTCCGCATAAACGTTGCATTGAGGTGGTTCTGGAAGTGAAATACGCCAGCCTTACTCTTAGCACCCCTTCCACGGAACCTGATTGGCACCCGCACTAGCGTATTCATGGAACCTGATTGGCACCCGCACTAGCGTATTCATGGAAGAAGGGGGGGGGGGACTTTCTAAGGTTTTTGAAGATTGCATGTGTGTGTTTCCGTGTGTGCACGCACGCACATATACATACGCACGACCATGAATAAAGTAGGCTGAAACCCTCCAAAAAGATGGCTGCAGATCCTTCGGAGGAAATGTTGATGATAAAGCGAAGGAGGCCCCATCGGCGAAATGATAAGCGATATAAAGAATGTTAATCAAGATGTTTTTAACCATATGCGCGCTATGTACGCACTGTAGACGGTGCTGTACACAGATGTTTCGCACATGCGCTTCGACAAGGGATGACGACGAGCCTTGACGACAACGGTCGGACAGCGTCAAGGCCTAAGGACATTCGCTCCTAAATAAACGTATGGCTGTGCTACTGGACAGGCGTATTGAGCATTCGGCTTGCACTGATTTTTTGTCGGTGCTCCTCTATCGCATCAGAGAATCTTTCCCGCTACCTGCAGTAGAGCCAGCCGCCGAGTTATCAGCGGCAACAAAAAACGAATAAAAGGAAAATGATAGGTGTAAAATTAAGAGACAAGAACAGAGCATAGGGGTCAGGGAACAAACTGGGGTTAAGGCCATCATCGTTGAAATTAATAAGAAGAAATGAACGTGGTCTGGGCACGTAGCGCGTAGGCAGGATAACCGCTGGTCATTAAAGGTGACTGACTGGATTCCCAGAGAAGGCAAGTGGCTGAAGGTGAGACAGAAATTTACGCGTGCAGATGCGATTGGGAAGATTGCCGGTATAAAGTGGCAGCAGCAAGCACAGGACTGAGTTACCTGGCGGAACATGGGAGAGGTGTTTGTCTGGCAGTAAGCATAGTCAGGCTGATAATGACGACAAGCGACAATGGAACGCTCTGCTCTGGGTGTGTTTCACCACTGTAGGGAATATGTTACCAACATTGTATGCAAAAGTTTCGTATGCTTAATCAAACCACCGAAGGGTGTATATATGGTCGAAAAAGGTAAATGTGTTCAAAGCTGCGAGACCTGCAGAATACCGGTCACTTGTTATAATGGACGCATAAATTTGGTTGTTACAAATTCAATCTATCTTACGCAGTGGGGCTAGCTATTCGGTGTTGTACATTTTGCTGCTGATGGCCAACAATGTGAAGCTTGAAATCACCTTTCGATAATATGTAATCAAATAGATGGCTAGTCAGCTGGCATCACTCAAAAGCAAATAGAAAACTCGTAAATGAAATGTAAATAAAGGAATAAAACTTTGCGCTGTAGCCCCCCGCCCTCTTGATTATTCCATGTGCGAAGCCATCGAGCATAATTTACACTAATGAGCGATGTTTAGTAGGTCTCGATCTAACCACGACAGGCATTGATTCACAATATGTTCAAAAACACGGAACAAGTTATTACGCGACTTCAGGCTGGCCTTCACCGTTGTGTGCCGCCGATGACGCAGGTAAACAACACACGGCTCTTTGGCTCAGTTACTGCGCTCAAGCGCAACTCTGGTATGCGTTAATCGACGAACAAAACGCAGGCCACCTACGTTGCAGAGTGATGTTCTATCTGCATTTCCTGCTCACTGTATGACATTCTTCACGCATTCATTTTATATGCGAAGCAGCTCTTTGACTCATGTGTGTAACGCTGTACGTACGTGCGTCCATACGAACGTGCCGCAACGCGTTTCTTTCACCGCAGGTGTTGGAGCGGTGCAAAGTAGGTCATGCCGCAGCTGCGTGTTGATGTCATGCTCCCCTCGCACCCTTCCCTAACAGGTACGTGCTGACGTTACTATCTCTGACCCACAGCACGATCGTCGCAGCGCCCGCAGCTGCTGGCTCCTCCGCCAGCTCACAACACACTTCTCTCTCGTTTCACCCTCGTTACCGACCGAAACTCTCCACTGCACTTTGAGTGGAAAGTCTTACCGTTCGTTTATCTGCGATGAAACTTACACGAAACGCAACCCGTCCCCATGTTTGTTTGTTTTTTTTCGTTTCAAACAAATCCTTACTCGAGCAAGCGCTACACCGAGTTTCACTTCAAACCCTCTTCCAGCACCCGCGTGGACGACCATTTCAAATAGGTCCACCGCCCTGCGCACCACTGCTGCTTCGTATCCCATCAGGGTTCCTTTCGGGGAGTTAGTCTATAATTTTTTTTTCGTTTTTGGTAAGGACTCCGTAGAGGAGGACGATTAACGTTACTGAAACCCATGGAAATAAAGCAGGGCTTATCCTGTTTCGCACATAGCAGTTAGAGAATATAAATGGGGCAAAACGTTGAGGAAGATTGGAGGACGCAGGAGCCTTCAAGATTAGATGGCAATAGCGTAATCGGACCTCGTGCGCATGCCTTCGCAAATGGTGGCCTGCTTCCGTTCTCGCTGCATGTCTTAACTGTGTCGTAAGGGTACGAACGACTGTGCACATAACAATGGCCATTTCATAGTATCAGTCATTAGCTCTTGCAAGCATTGTAGTTAAGTGCCCAGTACGCCCGGATTGGGCCTGTCCAGCGAGACATCATCAGTCAAGTCCTTGCTGCTGCTGTGTCTCTAGAGATTCTGGCCGACAGCTAGGAGCGACGGCCAATGCCTGACGTTGCTGTCAGATTTTTAAAATAAATTTTATCGCGCGAGCCTGGCAGGTGTCCAAGCCAGAGGGTTCCTGGAGTGAGGGACCCTCCGATATTAACTCTTTGACCACCTAATAAACGTTTTCTCTATCTCTTCTTTTGCGAATCAGCGAAGAGCCCACGTCACGCGAACCTACGCAGCTGTTCATCTTCTGGACAATTCTGGTGCGGATGATGATCAAATGTGTCTGAGAGCTTCGTAATGGGTGGGTTTTTGTATCACCCGCTCGTTGTGCAATTCACATCTTGTGACGCGTGACGTGGTTCTGCGCTTCTGCCACGCATTATAGATAGTATGCGTACTTCGACTACATGATATTCAGATTTATCAGAAGCACCTCTAGAATGGTGCATTTACGCCGATTCGTAACCAGCTCTGTGTATTGTATTCGAACTGCGTTATGTCATGGACCGCATGACCAATCGTTGCTGGAAACAAGGAAACCGTATCAACAAGTACTACAGAAAGTACATGACGTAACTTTTCAATGGTTACCATGCCACAGCGTAATAATCAATAAGGAGCATGCCGACGATGCAGCAAAGAACGCTCATGAAAATCGCATGATGGATGCTATTCCACTATCGAGAAGCGACGCAGCAGCAAGGATTTATACGCTCGCGAACAATGATGCCAGGTCTCTGTGGAACACGCACGGATTTCTCCACACCCATCTTTACGGCCTGTATCTATGCCTCTATGCCTCTACCATTCTATCTGGTTTATCCGGATTTTTGCCTTTGCTTGCCGCGTCGAATTCATGGGCAGACAGTGCGGCGTGTGAGCGTTGCGGCGCTGACAAAACCATCGATTGATTGATGTGTAGGGTTTAACGTCCCAAAATCACCATTTGATTATGAGAGACGCCGTAGTTGAAGGTTCCGGAAATTTCGACCACCTGCGGTTCTTTAACGTGCACCCAAATCTGAGCACACGGGCCTACAACATTTCCGCCTCCACCGGAAATGCAGCCGCCGCAGCCGGGATTCGAACCCGTGACCTGCGGGTCAGCAGCCGAGTACCTTAGCCACTAGACCACCGCGGCGGGGCGACAAAACCATCGAACATATTCTGTTTCAGGGCCCTCAGTACAGCTGTTAGGGACAGTCTTTGTCACCAGTGTTTACATGCCTCGACGACCAACCGCATTCCGGAAAATTATTTTTGGAATGCCGTAAAGGTGTAGCTTCACGCCAAAAAAGTGACGAAGGTCCTCCTGAAGTTTCAGCGATCTGCCGGCCTCGCCGAAGGATTGTGACATTCTAGTGTGCGTGTGTTTTCGCTTCCCTTCCTCTCTCTCATTCCCCATTCGTTCCTTTTCTATCTTCCCTCCCCCTTTTCCAGTGCAGGGTAGCAAACCATATAGTTGCTTTCCGGTTAACTTCCCTGCCTTCCTTCATACCATATGTCTTTATATATAGTGTTTTTTTTTCAAAGCAGCTTCAGCAAATAGTAACGTAGCATTTACGCCACAATAAGAGTTTGTGGTAGAACACGTGCTTGCCACGCAGGCTTCGACCCTCAATTGTATGCGGCGTTTTTTATTATTTGTCTTATTTGCGTATTTCACGAGTTTTCGTTCACAAACAAGACTATTTTTTTTCGCTCACAGCCAACAACGCCGACGCCGCCATCGGGATGTTTGCGAAAGGAGCTTTCTAACGCTATCGTGTTAGAAGGAACAGCTCACTGTTGAACATTTCCGACGTCGTAACAGTTGTGTGCGCAGCGAGGTAGTCAATCAGCATGGTAGCCTCGAGATAGCGTATACCTTGTGGCCTTTTTTTTTTGCATAGGCATGATGTAAGAAAGCATGGCTGCAGCAGCTTCTTCATGATGAAAGGCTTTTCATTTATTCGTTACACAGCTTTGTGGGGGTCAATTCTGTCGCTGTTAACGGACTTGAAGTATACGTGCTCGTCTGTTCAATAGCGTAGCTAGTCAAATGGACGCACACGAGGTGATAAGAAAGCGAAAAAAAGAAGCTCAACCAGACTGAGCCAGATTGTCTTCCATGCAATGAAAATGAGTGGGAAAATATTTGACATCTTTTTGTTTTTTGCTAAAGTATATAGGAAAAAACACTGGATCACCAATATTTCGTGGAACTCCAGTCTTGGACGGGAAGACAACCTTGATCGAAAAGCGCCATTAACGGGACACAATAACAAGGCAGCACCAATCGATGACAACCTGAAGAGACACCAATGCCGGTTCATAATTTGCATATTGAAAAACGTTCTTCAAAATGCTTCGTAATGCGTGTCTGAAATGCAGAGCATACAAGAGCCTCGGCAGTATATGCGTGGCACGGCACTACGTGCGATATTTCCGACTCGTTCTAAACGTCTCATCGCTTCACGTGCTAAAGTACCGAACAAAATGAACAAAGTGATGAAGCGTTAGCTAAGTCAGCCGTTTCCTTTACACAGAACTCGTCCACGCACCTAGCTTATATGGGCGTCGCCTGGCGTTTCCTGAAATAGGGCGAGCCCGTGAAACTGGCCTCCCCCGGCAAGTATATATGATCCAGATCGGCTCTCATACAGGTATACACACACGCCGACACCCGTTTTTCTCGATACTTACGCGGCCACGTTATATAGAAACCGATGCGCTATATACTCGCCGCTCTTGAGTTATCGACGACTTACCTTGCATTCACAATTAGGCCTCACTCCCGTTACTGCGGCGTCTTGGCTGTCCTTGAAAATTCGCAAGCTGCAGCAAACCATAGGCTAAGCAGCCTCTAGGTCTGCGTGTCTTCTTCGAAACTCAAGCTACTTGAACCGCAGCCGAGTTTCTTTTTTCTTTTTTGAGGGTGTGATATCTGTTTGGGGTTGGGTTCACTGTTAACGATAGCTTCAGAGAGAAAGAGGGAGACATAGAGCGAACGCATCAGAAACGAATAATCCAGCGGGTGTCATCTTTCTAAATGAATTTTTGTCACACTCAGTTTCTTTTCCTCTCTCTTTGCGTTGATTCTTTCTTTCTTCGCAATATTACTTTTTTTTTTAATTATTGGCATCATCGCGGCTTTCTAAACAGCAGAAAGTCCACTGTATATACAGCAAACGAAGGTCTGGTATTCCTTCAGTCGGACGCGGTACCAATGAATCAAGTATGCTACCGCACTCGTAAAAAAAGAGAAGCAGCAGCGCGACCACGCAAGGGAGAGTTGCACAAGCGAGAGGTCGTGACGGTTCATCGGGACGTGCTTCCTGAAGCGCCGAAGAAAGGAAATTCTGAGAGCCGCACGCAGAAACTGTCTCGATCTCACGTCCGGGTGACCGCTATACATATCACTAAAAGCCAACACTGAGCGGTGCACTCTACGTGCAAGTTCGCGCAGTGCCACTGCAGTGTTAGACCTCCCTTGAGACCTGTCTCATTAATTCGTAATCTCGTGCCCCAGACGCACGCACTCAAGTAAGGTGAAAAAAAAACGTACGTGGTATAAACGCTCCAAGTCGTGACATGAATTGGCGAACACGGTGGAATAAAGCGCTTGTCTATATTGATTTTCTTCTCTTTGCTGGTCTAAAGTGGAAACAGAGCTGATGTAGGAACTGCTTTGGGTACGCTAATGATGTCTTGTGAAAAGTACGCCAAAGCTAAAGCAAGCGCTGGTTGCCCTAACAGTCATGGAAGAAACGCAAGTAGCCAAGAGAGTGGTTACTTCAGCGCACTGGTAGTTTTTAAATTGTTTGACTTAAGACACGGTGTTCGCCGAGAAGTGAGTGAATGTTCTCTAAGAACTCAACGGATTTCTTTTCGTGTGTGTGCGTGGGGTGTGGCGGGGGAAAGAAGCGGGTGGGTGGGCGGGCTGAGATTTGCGTTCAGGTTAGCGTTATAGCCTCATTAGTACTGGAACAAACCATGGACAACCTACCTATGTCGTACGAAATATTACTGCGTAATCGTCCAGTCCTAACCTACCCTAACACCGTGGTTCAGACTGAAGGTCGCAATAAGAAGGCCGTCCGAGCTCTACTAAGCCTCTTGCGAACCACCGGTCTATTGACTTGTGTAACAGTCCGAAGTGTATGGGATGTACAAGAATTTCTCCCGCGTCAAGGTAGTGTTGATTTGTGCGTTATTTTTCCGGTGATTAACGCGCAGCGTGCCATTGTTTATTGCGGAGAAACACAAAGCGTATTAACAGTGTTTTGAGGCAACGCTAAAACTCAGCGCATATAGAATGACTGCACAAGCTGTGCATTTACATACTCAAGTCGGAAGTAACACGTTGTTTTTTTTTTAGACAAGGTGCATTTATCAATGAGGAAGTGTAAAAGTTACATCACTTTAGTGAAATACTTACGGCGAATGTTTTAGCGGCGAATTCACGCGCTCAGAAATGTAAGATCATTCTTCTGCCGTGTGCGTGCATGCGTTTGTGGCCACCTTAAGTCGGTCATCGAAGCTTCCCTTTCGTCGCATTCCTATGAGGTCACCGTCGACGTCCATGCCTAACTTGCTGACGCCAGCTGTTTAGATGATGGTGGCGGAAACATATACACCTAGCCAAGTTTTTGTTTTCTTTTAAACAATAACTTCCTCGGCGTACCATACATTTGTATGAAGCTCTAAAAAAACAGATACTTTTGTTTACGATATTAACATTTATCAGCGCAGCGGTGGTCCGTCATTCTGTCGTTCATAGTACAGGCCGGATGAGCGTGCATTTGTAAGGCGCAATGAAAACATTGCCACTCATTTGCTCGTACATGCGGAAGAACGCTGTGGTCGCATTCCAAGGCGGTCGGGGCACACGCGAGGTATTGTAGTTGGATTGAAGCGGATATTCTTGCAAAAGTCGTGGATTTTATCCCACGTGAAGCGGTTGCACTTTAATTTAAACTAATTGCTGGAAGTCCTTGCAATGTGTGTTGTTAGAGCGCGTTAAGCAACACCAGACCGACGAAGATTCCTAAGTTATTCGCTACGGCGCACCTCGTGATGATGTTTTATTTATACTTTAACTTTTATATTCTTTTATTTTTGCATATTGGAGCACAATTCGGGCTATCATAAAGGTGGATTTCCTTTACGTCAATCGACAACATAAAAAACTAGTAACACTGTGCAAGGTAGAGAAAAAGAGAGTGAGAAAAGAATGCAACTCATCAGAAAGAAAAATCTAATCAACACATTCATGCAAGAAATCTTATAAAGGGAATGGTCTGGTAGAACCGGGCAGTACATTCCACATTTCAATAGTGTTCCGAAAGAAGCTGGGTGTAAATTGGTTAGTGCGCAGTTCGAAGGTTGGGAGGTTGGGTGTGCGGCTATTCCTTTGACACGTAATAAGCAGCATACTATTATTAAAGTTCTTATAAGGAAGCGAAGTCTGCCACTCTGTTCTACAGCGCACAACTGAGCACGGCTCAAAAGTGACATCGTGAAGTGTCCGGAGCAGGGCATTGAAACGATAAATTGCGCCACCGTATCATGTTCTCTGCCCTCACCGTCGAATACGCCGCATGCAGGTCGCAACGGCATAGCCTTCGGAATTCGCGGCCGTTACTCAAAGAAAATCGTCGCTGAGAGGCGTTATGCGTCGATTCCCCACTTTTGAGATCACCACAGGTCAATGGCAGAAAGGGACGCGTCCGCCATTGCGTGTTGTGTAACACGTTTGCGACAAAACAATCAAAGGATTCGCTTTCCTGCCATCTGGGATGGACTGTGCGGCGTGAAGCGGTTTAATGGCCACAAAAAACAACTAAGAAACATGCTTCAATTAGAGACAGCAAGGCAAAGCAGACACACGTGTGGCACTACGCTATACAATATATATATATATGTGTGTGTGGGGGGGGGGGGGGGAGCTTGGCTTGCTGAAATGTTAACATGTTTGATACAGTTCTAAAAGACGAAGATGCAAAAGTATAAAGCACAGGACAGCAATCCCTGCGCTTTCCGTTTCTCGATCATTTCAACGCTGCATCAGACACGTGAACTATACAAATTAAGCAAGCTTTCGTAATCGTCTTCTTTTGCATATACCGATTAGTTGGCTGCCCCGCCAAGGGAGAGATATTGCAGTGAAGACCACCGCAGAAGATATCAATTGGTTACAGCGTTTACCTGCAATGAGGCGGGTACGGGGTTTCATTCGTGGTGCTACCGAGCAGCTGTTTTTTTTTTCGACAGGTATGAACGTATATGCTTGGTGCTTGGTGTTGCGATTACTCACTTCTACTTTCGAAAGTGGCCTCTTCTTTTCTTCGTCAACTTCTTTCACTCACGTTTCTTCTGCCCCCAAAGCAGCTGTGCCATGCTTCCTTACGGGTTGCAAAGAATAAACCTATAAAAGTTGTTGCTGTGCTGGTCAGTACATAGTTGAATGTAGGAGAGCATTGCAACACGGGACAAAGACGCACACTGTTAATCAGAGCCCGCCCAAAATGCCGGATATAGCCAGTGAACATTTTTCGTCCGTTGTTCTGGATATAACCAGAATTTAACAAGGACCTGGTTGAAAGTGTAGGTGTCTGCGACTTCCATCGCCCACGTCTTTGTACCGTGTTACGCCATTTTCCTATATTCAACAGAAATACGCGTATTAGTTATCCTCTAACCACTATAGATTAACCTGAGTTTGTTCCGGTTGGCTACCTTGTGCAAGAAAAGAAAGATAGTGGAAGATGTTCTAGCTATCGCTATACGAAGAACACAACATCGAAAAACGAAGTTGAGCTGCTGGCATAAAGGTTGTTATGAACACCGCCCTGAGCTACAATCTCGATACAGCACGTTGTCACCGTCAGATCTTGGCTGTGTCGCCGACGTCGCCCCGCCTAGGCGGTGCCTAGCATTGTTCTCTGTTGTTTCACGGGCAGCCATAGTGCGTAAACAAACCTCGTCGTTCACTGGGGGAGACGGAGGGAAGAGGCAAACGATGTGGGCGGAGGCCGTGCAAGAGCACGCCACTGTTTCCGTACACCACACGTAGTCTGTTCTCTCGACGCTGTTCGGTGCAGTGTGCCGCAGAAGAGCGCGTCAGGGCCCAACATTGCCGGCACGTGGCGCCAAAGTGTACATGGTTGAGATACTGCGTCATCCTGTCACTGGGACACATATCACGATTTACTCATGCTCGACTCTTGGAGTGGATACTTAGCGATACACGGAAGAGGAGGAAACACACAATGAGGAGAAAAAGGAGGGAAAAGATAACGGGCCAACTACACATGTGTCTCGTATTTAACTCAATGCGCGTTATTTGTTGGTCCTGCTAATGGGATACCTACACATTTACAACATAGTACGTGGACACTCTAAACCTTTTCCGCCAAGTAACATTCTATCGCTCGTGCATGTAGGCATGTTTCACGGTGTTTCTATTTGAAGTGTTGTGGCGATCCTGCTATTCTTTTCTGTATTTCTAGCCGTTGCAACGTGAAATCATTGCGTTCTTACGTACGAATATAGTATCCTCGAAATTCCTTGCCAGCAAAACGAGCCTCGTCGATTACTCAGGGCCTACGCCTGCTGTGTTATAAACGAATTTTCAGTTTCCGATGTGTTTTCTTCACGCACCTCCAAGGCACAGCAGATGGCCACAGTAAAAGTGCTAAGCGACGCTGTTCAGTGCCGTCGTTCGGATGTATATAACAGTCGTTGCCTGAAGCAATCGCCGCGATCGTATACCCGCCAGCTGTAGTGCTAGGCCGGCTTCAGCGCGAGTACAGTAATTAGCGGCATGAGTAAGTGAGCTTAAGTGTGCCACGGTGATGCGCTTGACGCTGCACGGAACTAAGAGCTGCGCGACTGGGTAGCGGTGGTACGTGGCCTGTCAACCGACCTTAGAACAAAGAGGCGACGGCGTTCGCTCTCAACAGTCTTCCTCCTCACTTTCACGACATTCTCCTCTCAAGACTCTCTCCCAGTTTTCTGGAGTAGTCAACCACGTACATCAAAGCGCTTGCGGTCTCCGAACACTGAGTGCCTGACATCCACGGCCTTCTTCCGGACGAGAAACTTTGCACTAGGAGTTCGCGGGTCTTGAAGTGTTGATTTTGAAAACTCTGGGTGCTGCGAAACCTAATTTGCGGTGTCTTTGAACTCATCACAAGCACGAGCCACTCCCCCCCAAAAAAAAAACCAAAAAAGAGACTTCCAAGATGCACCGTCGAAGGTCACGACCGTCAAGCGCCTATACTCTATAGGCCTCGGTGCCAGTGAGGCGATAGAAATATTCTGAAGTGCACGTTCAGCACACCGGCTGAAGCACTTGTGCTGGCGAACGTTATATTTTGCCTGAGGGACGCCGCAAGGGTGTGGTTTGAGACGCATATATATAGACAATGCTTTGACGAAATGGCTTCGACTCTAACGCTGCGTTATAAGTCAATCGTCAAGAGGACGGCAAACACTGATGCGTGAAGAAATTAGGAGACGCCTACGGAGGACCAGGGGGGCTAAGGACCAACGCCGAAAAGCACTCTTGCGCTTCCAACTTCTCTTTCCCCGGGTTCCGCTGTCTTCTGTAAATATCGAGGGAGTTTTTTTTTTTCTCTTCTCAACCGCGTGGCAAAGAATGTCATAGCCACGTTCTGAGCTCGGACAATGGTAATATGCTGAGACAGGTAACAAAACCTCAGCGTGTGATTAGGTAGGCCCTGCTTCGGAATCTGCGTTGTGCTTTTTACAATAGATCGCTCGTACTGTCAGCTACATTTTCGACCCAGCTGAAGAAAGTCATTCATGTCGAACGTCTTCTGGTAGGTGTTGTCAACTCTAAGTCCCCCCCTCCTCCCTCAAAGCTGCTTCAGTAAATGTGAAAACAAAGTAAACGCAATAACAATCATTGACGTCCTCTGATCTGACGACATCCATCAGGGCACTTGTCCCGTTGGTGACTAACGGACGTGTCACCAACTGTGTCGAAACGAAGCGTAGACTGTACAGGGAAGGGGCCCTTTGGTCCATCTACGCCAATGCTACGCGGCGCTCTTCCACCAACGGCGTCTCCAGAGAGTTCAACGACGCACAGGGGTTTCCTCTGCCGATGTTCATCATCAGGGCAGTCATGGGGAAGCTCGGTCTTCAGCTGAAAGAGCCACCATCCATTGGCTACAAAGCCATAACTCGACGTCGGCTCATCCAGAACTTAAAGCCAGAGCACTCAACAGGGTGTTAAGAAGACGTTACCGGCGATAGCAATCGTTTCCACGAGGTTTCTTTACAGGAAAGTTGAAGGCGAATTTCTTTGATGTGTAACGTCACGCTTACGTCGTTGGCATATCAGCTGCAGAACCATGTGGATAAGAGAATACTAATTCATCTTCATTTCTCTTTTCGCTACAATGTTCCATCGAAAAGATGTACGCAGGTTCTAGGCTCACACTAATAAGGGTTGGTCTAAACCAACCTATATATTATTTTTAGACCCACCATGGCGGTCTGTGGTATACGGTTCTCGAGTGCTTACCCGAAGGTCACGGAATCATATCCCGGCTGCGTTGGCGCCGAACCTCGACGGAGGCAGAGTGCTGCAGGTGCACGTGCTCGGATTTATGTGCTCGTTTAAGAATATCAGGGGGTGTAAATTTCTGTAGCTCTCCCCGACGGCATTCCACATAGTCATATCGAGGTTACGTGTCGCCTGGTCTCAACAATTACTATTGTTAGATTTAGCGACCATTCATAGTGTTTCAAGGGCGTTTCTTTTTACTAAGTTTTAGTAGGTCTTCAGAAACAAGGCCTAACTATATCAACTGTGAAGTGCGCGTTGATGGCGTTTACACGCAAACCAATGACGCCATACCCTGTTTACATCAATGGGCAGAGTGTCAAATATGCACGGACGCATCGTTTCCTGGTCATAATAATCGACAGAAGCCTTTCGTGGAGCCCACATTGTGCGTACTTGAAGAAGAGACTGCTATCTATTGTGCATATCATGAAATTTTTGTGCGGTAAAGCATGGGGAACTTCTGTGGCCTCCATGCTACAGCTGTACAGGGCCCTATTTCTGGGTCTATTGCGCTACAGCTTGCCGGTACTGACCAACACTTGCAAATCGAATACTCATTCATTGGAGAGTTTGCAGGGCCAGGCACTGCGTATCTGCCTAGGACTGCCCCGATGCGCTTCTACTTATGCCACAATCATGCTTGCCAAAGACCATCCGGTCAGGACATATATAGTTGTGGATTGCCTCAGAGCGCACATTCGACATGCTAGCCGTGTCCCCGACCACCACTTGGCCCTTCTACCTTCCGGAAGACCACGTGCTACGTTTTCAGACGTAGCACCTAAACAGCATTCCATCAGGATATACGCCAGCTGCGAGAACGGCTTGTCCTTTGTGGTGCCTCGACCAGCCGCAAGTACGTCTAGAAATTCCGGGAATCAAAAAGAAAAGCAGTCACTCCAGAGTAGCATTGAAACAAGCAACACTGCTATTATTACATGAGTTATACTTAGACCGAACGCAGATATACACTGATGGGTCCGTCTCATCCAGCAGCTCATCAGGTGCCGCTGTAATTCCGGCTGCAGAAATGAAAATCAAGTTTAAGTTGTCGCATATGACTACATCTACGGCATCAGAGCTTGCTGCTATAAGGGCTGCTTTACAATATCTCGTTCAAGAACGTCCAGGAAAATGGGTCATATTCTGTGATTCGAAGGCAGCGCTTCAGAGTTCAGCGCTTCAACCTCCCTGCCTTTCCTTCTATCTTTATCTCTCTCTTAGTAGGTCAGTCGGATCCGCGTAATTAAAAATGGATGTATAGAGACAATTACAAGCTGCTTCTTATTTAATTTAGTATGTCCACACTATAAGATTTTTTTTCGTGAGTATGCGTCTTTTGTTTGATTCGTGTGCGTGCTCCACTCTCACGTTGATGGTTTTGACCCTGCAGTTCCCAGGCTCGAAGGAAGGAGTACAGCAGCGGCAGTGCCGAAACCCTTCGCAGGGGGCTTGTCGCCGTAATCTTATTACACATCCTGCATTCGGGCTTGCGGCTTCACCGCAGTCCCATATAAGCGACATAGTGGGGGCTCAAGCCCCGCATATAAAGAAAGATGCAGGCTACTTATCCACCAGACGAGGGTAAGAGGAAAAAACAACATAAATAACAGAAGGATGAGAAACCGGATTTATTGGCATAAAGCCAATATTAGCAACCAATATTAGCAACGCGCAAGCACGTACATTCGGCTTGCGAAATGAAGAGATAGCCCGATGCCTGAAACACTGATCCGAAGTCAGGCGCCTTACCCACTAGGCCACGCAGACGATGCCTGAAACTGTTGCGGAAAGAAGTTTTACTCGAAGCGAGTGTTGAAAGGGTCCACATCATCATCATTATGCGTTTGTTTTCTTACTGTTCTTTTTCTATTGTAATAACATCTTTCGCATTATTGTATTGAAAGAGTTTCTTTATCACTCACTAGAAACAGGCAAGAAATTAAAACAAAAACAAATGAAAAGAGTAATTTCGCGTTGTTTTATGTGTTTTGTTTTCTGTTTATTTAATATTTTTTGCTTTACACTGTGCTTTGTCGGAAAACATTTTCTATTGCATCATGAATCCAAACTGGCCCTAATTTGTCTATTAGCTTGCTCCCTTACAGAGCTATTTATATGCCGTCAAATGCTTTCAGCATCGCCTATATGAGTGGAGAAAACGCCCTGCAGACATTCTAAAAATATACAAAATGCTAGTTACAATCTAATGTATCTGTACGAAACGCGCGAATGCGTGATATCTATAACCTGCGACATCAATCAGTGTCAGTTTCTGTAAACTAGTAGATCGCTTCGTACTTTAAGACGGGCCGTCAATGATAAAGGGTGCTATTCTGGACTCAGTGTAATTCCGCCGTATTGTCAAATTTCCTAATGGTGGCATTTTAAGCCATTCAGAAAGGTCGTTGGAGCTCGCTTGGCCAATTAGCATCGATCAATGGCGGAGCTGACTACATCGTGGAATTTGACAATGTCCAGAATAGCACCCCAAGTGGCTAGGTTCCTTTACGTTGCGCAAACGCAACACCGTGCTGCAGGAAGTGCGAAATGCAGCCACTTACCGCACTTTGTCGGTGCAATCAGACAAGCCCCACGGCCGTGCAGGTGGGCAATAATTTTGTAGCTCACTCATGCTTACTCGGGCTCTGACTCATCAATGTTTTCCTGAGCGGGACTCACTCGGAGTCAAACTCATCAACGTATTATTCACCTCGACTCACGCAGAATCCGACTCACGGCTCGATCTGAGTCTGAGTGGGTCCGTGTGAGTCGACTCATAAGTGCGTTCGTCGACCGGGGTCGTCGACCATTGCGGGTTCGTCGACCCGCAAGAATCACGTAGCCCACTCCGACTAACTCATTTGCCCCTAGTCGCTACCTTGGACCTCGGGATCGTTAGACAGGTGCTTCAACTAGAAGTAAATCTGAAGTGGTTGGCCGAAGATGCTGAATGCGCACACAGGGCAACTATTTCCGCTATTATGCTAGTGAAATTGTTTCTGGCGATGAGAACGAGGCGCTCCGCGACCAGCACCCGATCGCTATCGACGAAGCAACGCGATCCAACGCCACATTCAAGAAACTTTAGCACAGCGCCCAACAAGAATGCTGCGTTAACCCTAATAAGCGCTGGCATCTTTTTTTTTTTACCAGCGTTGCCAGCTCGTGGAGCGCTTTGTGTAGTTGCGAATAGTCTATATGAGGAACACACTCCTCTTGAAACATAGCCTCAGTTCCCCATTCATCATAACACCGGCTCTTCTTGTTACAATGGCACTGTTATTCGACAAGTAACCTACCATGACGGCCTATAGCAGCCAGGACGTAGCTGCTACGCACGGGGTCGTATGTTCCATTCGAGACCACGTTGGGTGTATCTAGATTTCAATGAACACTCGAGTACTGAGGTTCGGGCTCACGCTAAATCCCAGTTGGTGAAAGCGATTGCCGTGTATCGTAAGTAGCGACTAAACTGTGCTGCGCATCGTAAACAGGAGGTGCTTTGCTAGAGCTAACCATATTTCTTTTTGTTAGTCCGTCAAATTCAATGTCGTTCATAGGAATGGGTAAACACGTGGTGACATACCTCTACCATTTATGAAAAACTCAAACAGAACAATTGGTAGCTACATAGGCCAGGCTAACCCCTTCTGCTGCAGCACAACCCCTATCCCCATCAAGAACAACTGTACACTAAAGAATGGCAGTAGGCCGCTATAGTGTTTGTACTGGCTGTAAGAAAAACGGCAACCAGAAACAATAACCAGCAGCAAAAGTATAAGCTGTTCAATCAGAAGAGGCGCTGGGGGAATCTTCCGCAGCGAAGCTTTGCTTCGGCAACGAGCTAGGCCGCGAAGTTACGGAGGCCAGCGTGGGAATAAGTGCGACCGTTTCTTTAACCAGAGCCTCCGTCTGGGGATCACGAGAATTATGCATTCCACCTCCGTCGCAACGCGGCCAAGGCGAGAGTTTAGCGCCTCTGACCACTTTCGTTTTGTTTTTGTTAAGTTCCTCGTATTCACGCGCTCTAGCGGTAGCACTAAACTCGCAGAACTTGTATGCGGCAAGGCAAGTAACGCGCAACACGAAGCCCCCCCCCCCCCCCCCGTCTCATATAGTTTGGGGGATGTTCGACACGGACGTGCCTAAGACAGTGGGCAACAAAAACAAGCAGTCGCGATTTGGCGCAGCTGACTGGCATCACCCCTTTGAGTGCAGATACCTTGTTGACTCTTGTTTCTTATCGTTTAGATGTCAATAATTAACGACGGTTTCAATGTCGGCTACAAGCGGAAGATCGTCCCTGCGATACGAAAAAAAAAAAAAAAACCTTACGAGTCGGGAATTACAACGAAGTTCCTCGTCCTCGCAATTGCCGCTTCCTGCAGACGCTACGCCGGCGAGTGTTTCGCACTGTAAACACACTCAAATATTTCCACACATTTCTGCCTATGTTTGTCTAGCATTGACTTAACAAACCCTATCCCGGCTATGCGGCACGGCTGCTTCTACATCCGCCTATTGGATCTGCTACAGCTGATCTTTCTCACTAACGCACATTCCCGCCCATGCCATTTCTTATGTGTTCCCTTGTGAAAAGTGCAGCGCTTTAAATAGAACGCACACATTAGCGCGTACCCGCTTAACTTTTTTTTCTGCTAGAGATCAAAGCACGATGGAAATGTCACGTCAAAAGTTTGAATGGCCGCTTCAATCTCAGTTGTACACTCAGCCTGTCCGAATTAAAAAAAAAAACGAAAAGTGTTGGTTGGGCCTCTATATATATTTCATTCCTCCTCAACTCTTTGTGCGCTCTCTCCGTTCAGTTGTGTAGCGTCGCTATTCATAGTTTATGAAAACGCCTAGTTTTGTTAATCGTGGTACTATAGTTCACATGATCATGTATTGAGCCGCTTGCGACGCACAAATGAAGTAGTTTAACAAGCACTGCTTAATTATGCTCATCATAATCGTCCACAAAACACTATAGTTAGTTAAGAGTTATGAGTAAAGTGTCATATATTATGCGAGTCAATTTGGCGCATAAGAATCTTCGATGATACGGGGAGCCAACCAAAACGTGCGCACGTTATAAATCCAGGAAAGGTATGTAGTTGCACTCATGTGACCAATTAGGGCAAAGTCAAAAACTGAAAGCCATAATAAACATGCACACGTGGCAAGATGAGTATACATAAAGCTCCTTATGGGGTACAATGTTTTTATGCATAGTATATTTGCGCTTCTGTCAAGTTAAGTCTTGAAGTATTACTTGCGCTTACCGTTGAGCTATTCCAACTGGTGACAGTCGAGGGAAATCCAATTCACTTGAATGCCTGATGTGGTACATTGCGACCAAAAGACAGCGCACGAATTTCACTAAACGTTTTCTAATCTTGTAGTTCAGTGCGATCACACGCCCCACACCTCCCCATGGAAGCCTGTGTCAGCACTCCCGCCTCCTTCTTTCAGTGCTGGTCGTCCAGCTCCTATCAACGTTTAAGACAAAGGAGTATTGTGAGCACAAATTGACATTATTGCTGTTGCGATGGAAAGCCTGTGATGATATTAAGCACTAAAAAATGCCAGGCCTGCGCGCAACGCGCCGCAAAGTCACAGCGAAAACTGGAAGAGTGGCCTTTTAAGCCTTTTTTAGACCACTCTTTGGGTAACTGCTACAAGTGCACTTGAAAAGTACCACTACAACGTAAGTCATTATACTTTTTGAGTAGTGGGGATGCATTCACTATGCTATCCTTCGTGAATATTCGGAGACGCGTGGTACCCGCTACAGACATCCAAATAATTTCATGCATTTTTTTTATTCCGTAGATGACGACGATGAAGAATTATGCCTGAACTTTTAGTACTGGGTTGGAGCATTTAACGACCAAACCGTTACGTGATTCGCGTTGTTTGACGCCTGGTTCTTTCTTGTCTGTTTGAGAACATCCTATTACTCATAATAACGTGATCTCTTTCCCGACACCAAGCCTACCTAGGGTCAGTTTGCGATGGAGTTTCAAGCGCCAGCGTTGCTCAGGGGTAGAACACTGGGCTGGTACTGAGCGTACCCGCGTTCGTACCCCATCGCGTCTTTGGTGTTCTTTGTTAACGTAGTTTCTTTTTCTTATTTCGCGCAATAGTGGTTACGGACGCTGGCGGCGGCGGCGGACAACTACGGTGCATGTGACCCTTGTTGGGATCTCATAACAACTTTCTCTGCTGAACAAGAAACTCAGGGCCCCTACCCCTCCTCTTCTGTATTACTTCAAGTGAATCTTCTCCCTTAAATTCCCCAACCCATTACAAAAACTTCCGGCGTAATTCTTCATCGTCGTCAGCCACAGCATAAAAAAAGAATGCACGAAACTCCTTGCAAGTGTGTAGCGGGCAACACGCTCCTCCGAAGATTGATGAAAGATGGCATGCTCAATGTTTGTCTACTGCACGAAAAAATGGTGACTTATGGCCTAGTGGGTACCCTGCAAGTGTGAGTAAAGCATTTACTTAAATAGTGTTTAAAAAAGTGGGAGACCCTTAAGCTTCGCCTTTAAGAGTTGAACGCGATATCGAAATCCGGCCCCTAGTGTACCCTTCAACTGCTTAGTGCATACTTGATAAAGTATTTTGTTACATACACACACACGCAGACAGTAGATTGTACGAGCGCGCGTGCGCGAATGGTACATACAGGTTTTCGATCCAAAGCAAGAGTCGCATGGCCTCCAAGACACGCCGCGCGCTCTCAATCTCGGAGTCCATAAAGAGTCTCACAATGCCTCACAGATGGCAGCAAATTATCTAGCGTTTGCTGTTTGCTTGATCAACGCTTCTGAAAAGGCATGATATGTTTTCAGCTAGATGGACATAATTGCTCACTTTTAGAGCTGTTCGAAAAGTTCCTGTGTGTTTTTAGCGACAATGGCTGCACCATCCCGGCCTTTTTGACGTAGTTTAAGGCCTCCCAAAGGCGCCTAGAAATTGCCGAACGGGCTCGTTTTCGTCGTGACACCTGTCGAACAAAATGCTTAAAGATGCCCTGAAACACTTATTCAAGTGACTATGAAATGAATTCACTAGAAGAGCTTATTGCCTCACGAATTCAACGCTGCAAAAATTTTTAAGAATCAGTCCAGTGCGAGTGGAGTTATAAAGATTTGTCGCATGCTGCAATTGCATTATCCCTTCTCTCGTCCCGACTAAAGCGCCAAAAGCTAAGCAGGGAGGGGTGACAGGGGCAAAGAAACTACTTTTTCCCGCGGCTCGTGACCTTGATGGATTTTTCATTTTTTCCTCGACTGCGCGGTTTCTTCAGTGTGCTCGCACGCACGCGTGGACAAGTAGTGGCCTCCCGCGGCGATCACTGTAACTTGCTTTTTCGCTCGCAACCAACGGGGCCAATGCCGATGCGAGATTTCTGTAACACGAACTCTCTAATGCTATCGCGTCAAAACACTCTGAAAGGTCACTCTTCCAGCTTTCACTGTGATTGTGATGCGCGTTTGTGCAGGCCTGGCGGTTTTCGGTCCTAGCATAATCCCGGATTGCTTAAAAAGACCACTTCTTGCACCCGTGGCAGGGCATCTCTTAAGTATACTCCGATGCCTGGTCGGCCTGTGAGCAGGAAATACTTCCCAGTATGGCATTTTGTCTGACTTTTGATTCAACTAAACGTTTCGGTTTGACAAGCGCGAAGAAAATTTCAGTTCTGTTTTTGGTGAAGCAAAACAACTGGTTTAGCCTGGCTAAGTGAAACCGAAATTCATCCATCCTATGCGTTTAGAAACTCCTAGTGCGTACGTGCCAGGCCAACTCCAGTACTGACCCTTAATGACATTTCTGCTGTACTAAAATGAGGAAGTGAATGCACTGGTCTTAAATGGCAATTAACGTTTGTGGGTAGACATAGGAATAATTGAGGAAGGCTATAATGGACAGTCAGAATTAGCACAGCGATGGACACTTGGGCCGTGCGTTTCAGATTCGCTGGTTAACCATCTTTACGGGGTGTTTGGGCGGCGGTTATTAAAGTGATAGGCTTTCTTGGGATACTTGCAAGCAGAAATTTTGGTCTGTCTGTCTGTCTGTCTGTCTGTCTGTCTGTCTGTCTGTCTGTCTGTCTGTCTGTCTGTCTGTCTGTCTGTCTGTCTGTCTGTCTGTCTTAAACTGGTGGCTGGGTTGATACTTGGTGAAACTGGTGGCTGGGTTGATACTTGTGAACATTGTCGATCAAAAAGCAGATATCGCGCGTATCTGAGGGGCGAAATTAATAAGTAAATATTTGGTGCCGGCTTCCTTTACTAGAAAATACATACACAGTATGCCCCAGCTATCTTTAGCCAGAGTTTAAAATAAACAAACGCAACTACGACATGACCAAATGCACGTTGCTGACTGTTTCCCGGAGTTAGACTATTTTTGTGTTCTAAAATATTGTTTATTGGGTCTTTTTTCTTAACTAACTTTCGAAGGAATGAAGATGCATAGAAAATCACAGTATATCCACGGAGTGAATGATGATGAATGGGGCGAAGTGTCTATCCGTCCGTGCATGCGCCCATGCGTAATATCGTGTTCGAGAATGAGATGGCGCACGGGTAACACCGACGAGACGCGAGCCAAGGAAGCCGAGCGCCAGCGTCTTCAACGCGCCCGCCGCTCGGCTTCTTCCATGCCCCACCAACGATCCGCCACGTGCGGCGACTATCTAGGATACTGAGAGAGGCCCTCGTTCTCCGCGCACTCAGGCAAAGCGCTCAGCAGCCAATCAGAGAGTAGCGGCAGAGTAACGCCATCTAGGAAATGAGACGATAAATGGTCATCTATTTCTTTGGCCTTATTATTTTTTTGTCTCTTCTTCTCGCGATTACGCGTGAACAGTGACAAGGTTAGACCAAGACGAGCTTCGCCCCTAAAAATTTCAGTCCCACTGACAGCGGCTACGGTGTCCACCGAGCGTAACAACTGTTTAAGAAGGACGTGCAGACGTGTCACGTGATCCTTGGAAACCATAAAAGGTTGACGTGCGGCGCTAAAGAGAACCGCTTCTACTCGTTTGTCTCCTAATGCTTTTTTCTGTCCTGCTAAGACTAAGCTTCGCGAAACGAGGCGCGCGCTGAAACAAGGCATCAGGTGAGCCCGACTCGCGTGATCCTTGCCCTTCCAAAAGCCTGCGGGAGACGTGCTATTGTTTCTGCTCGTCACCATCATATATTTTTACTGCATTTCTTTTCCTCCTCAACCTGCCTTTCTTGCTTTTCACTGTTTTTTTTTCTCGTCTCGCGAGTTGACACGAACTGAATGTCGCTGTTGTATTTTGTTAGCTCATTTTTCCTATTGAAAATCGAGCTGAGCCAGCATGAAGGAACGTCACTTCTGGCGTAGTTCAAGCCTCCCCCCCCCACCCTTTCTTTCTCACCCTCCTATTTGTTTTAACGCACAAGTGCATTCACTTCTTGGCCTTTGGAGCACGTGTGAGTCACGTGTGCCATAGCCTTGACTATGACTCCTCGCGCATGCGCTCTTTGATTGGTCCTCGACTCGGTCAGGGTCGCAGACGTGGTTGCGGTATCCCGCCGTTCTTTGACAGGGACTTTTTCCCTTTTTTTTTTCCTTTTTCGCGAGCCGCCCGGTTTCACGTCCCGCTAATTATGTAGGCTATAGCAACCTAACGCAACGTGCTTTTTGTGTGGCTCATTTGTTGCTTTTTCGCAGTACGTTGACTCGCAGAACGTCTGGCGTTTGTCGAAGCAATTCGCAGCTTCCAGGTACTGTGGCGCCGCTGAGCGGTGGCTACCGGAAGCTCCGTTGAGATGATTGAAGTTCTGAAATTTCTTCCAACAGCAGATGTTCGTGCTTGTTTTCCCACGTTTGTGGTCGTTCTTTTTTTATTGCGAACGGCCTCAATATTGCCGCACCCCTTTGAGTTTCTCAAGTTTAAGAGGTAGTAGAAAGAGCCTACTGATTTCACTGCAAGCCTCGATGCCCACATCCTATATACATCGGGCGGAAAAGTAAACCTTCCGTTTAAACTAGCGCCGCAAAAAGTCAGTTAGTGGTTAAGAGGTTTAAATTTAGCAGGTAAACAACCAAGGCCCATGAACGTACGCAGCACCCATATTGTGTACGAGTGCCGCAACTTCCAGGTTTGCCGTTTTCGCGCTTAGTTCGTCTGCTCGACGCAGTCGCTGTGCAAACAGTACCAGAACTAAACTAGGAATGCATTCGGCCTCTAGAAAAGAATGAAAGGACCGCTTTCAAAGCGTTCATCCCATCATTGCACATCTGTTGTTGTTCTCTTAGTAAAAAAGCACCCTAAAAATATATTGCCGGGAATATGACACGCCTCAGTTGGTGCTTGTTCTTCGGTATTGAAAAACAACATTTTTTTCTTGCCTGCTTATTCTACTTCGTGCTTTTAGGTGAGCTCAAGAAGCTTCGCGCAGAATGAAATACAAACAAAACTGTAGGATAAAACATATCTCGGAAAGTATGTTTGATATTACTGAAAAATTGGTACTTAGGCTCCTATTATGATACCTTTCGAACACGAGACCAGGCATTGCGCGCGATTACGCAAAGTCAGCAATATGATCACTGCTTCGTCATCGCTTCTCTTTCATGCCCCCATAATCAACAGCAATAAACGATCCTCGAAACATTTGCGAAGACGCTTTAAGGACTTCTTCGCTGCTCACAAGTTAAAATTACAGCTTGTTGCTACCGGTATGTCCCTTCTATAACGCTTCTTGGGAGCAACTTTATGACATTAAGAATCGTGGTGTGTTGTCACGATTGGGAGCTAGGCACTAATATAATCGCTCTCTTACGACGACCTCCGTAATACCCAAGTATTTGCACTCACGTTTTTCCTAAGGACACCAGCGTACTTTCAAATGCGATCGTTATATTTACAGCTTCCGACTCGACGTACTAAGCATCCTAGTTGATAGGCTGTAAAATATATGAGGTGTGTGCTTGGACATAATCTTACAGCGTGTTGGCGCGCAGAATATTGACTATGCCTCAAGGGCTCCGTTGTGTTCGCCACGGCGAACGCTTGAAAGTAATCGCCTTGAACTGACACCCGTTTACAACCTGGCTAGTTTGTGTTATAGGTTTTTTGCGACAACATGGCTTAACGTTATAGTAATTAATACCAAGTTATGTAGTGCAGATATTAGTGCTGTAAAGGTTAGGCAACGCTCACTATACCGCGGACTCTTCAGTACTGTGTCATGAGCGTGAGATTAAGCTTCGATGCATACTTACTGCGATCACTAAGAGTATTTTGGTAACACCTTTAGTGCTGTAATTACACCATTTGATATAACTTTCTGAAGCAGGCTGCTTGCAAAACACGCGTTTAATGTGTTCATTCGAGCAACAGAACGCTCTCTCCTAGCCACCTTCAAACCCTTTTTTGCGGATGTTCCGTTTGTGGCTTACCGTTTGACAGCATTTGACACATTTTCTTGTATTGTCTGCTGTTCGCTGGACTCAGGAGTAAACGCTGCTATTTCATCAGCCCTGTTGATTACGGCCATTTTCTTCTGTTTGTGTCGATGAAAAGAAGTTGGTAGCAAATGATTTCAAATATCGGGTTGTTATTTTGTGGTCTTAACGGCCCTTTGCTTCATCAAAAGGTAATACAGTATATAAACATTGACTGTGCCTTAACTTTACAAAAAAAAATGAATCGATAGAGGAAAGCACGCTGTACGTCTCATTCTATGCAAGATAAGGCGACATTACGTTTGCCGCAACGTATACCTTGCGGCATATGATCCGTACAGTGGTAATACAATCAGAAATTATAATTCATTTTTTTCTCAAAGTGATGGACTCTGTCAATTTTTATGAAAGGGAACATGGGAGCGCGTGGCCTGCGTGCTCCGGTGGTAGAATCTTCATGTGCGCGCCGCCTCCAGTGGCGGATGGATGGATGGATGGATGGATGGATGGATGGATGGATGGATGGATGGATGGATGGATGGATGGATGGATGGATGGATGGATGGACGGATGGACGGATGGACGGACGGATGGACGGATGGATGGACGGACGGACGGACGGACGGACGGACGGACGGACGGACGGTGGGTGGGTGGGTGGACGGATGGATGGACGGACGGACGGACGGACGGACGGACGGACGGACGGATGGACGGACGGATGGATGGATGGATGGATGGATGAATATGGCTGTACCCTTTAGATAGGGCGGTGGCCACCGCCACCAAGCCGTAATACTTAATGAACCAAAAACTAGAGTTATTTTTTTTCCTTAAATAGTGTCCGGCAGCTGCTGGCAGCGCCTTCAAGCGGGAACAAAAGCAACCGTAGCATTTTTTCACGTCATCTTGAGGCGATCAAAACCAGCGGTCGTTGGTGATAAGAACCCAGAGGCAAGATTGCAGCCCCCTCCCACCTTTCGAGGCAATTACCGGCCTCTTGCGTAATCGTCTTGTAGGGAGAGGAGGTCACAGTATTGCCGCTGATCTCATATCAGTATCACCAGTGACTGATTCTTTTTCTCGCCACGAGATGACACGAAAAGAGGCCGTGGTTGCTTTAGGTCCCTCTTGAACGCACTGCCAGCAGCCACTGCAGCGCGCAGGCCACGTGCTCCCGTGTTCCCTTTCATAAAATTGGGCACTGTACATAAACATCGGACATTTGCGGCACTGTTTTCTGAGAAACTTCTTAGAAGCAGGTGTGAATAGATTTAGGCGCTCATTAAAGATCCCCAGGTGGTCGAAATTTCCGGAGCCCTCCACTAAACGGCGTGTCTTTTATTCGTATATTGTGAATTTGGGGCGTAAAGACCCAACAACTAGTATTATATATTATTGTTGTGCGAGAATACCCACAATAATAAACTAAGCAGAAACTATACAAAATAAACTAGAACAGGTGAAACTTTATCAACTCTATAAACGCCAAACTTTATAAACAATCACTCATGCATGCTACACTTAAATTTTTTAATTTCGCAAATTTACTCAACGGCAAAAATAGATCAACACGCATGCTTACGATGGCCATTTTTCGCTATATAAATTAACAGTGCTCCTTAGTTGGGCCCACAGAGTCCCTTATCGTAGTCAGGTGGTCTCCTCGGATGAAGGCCCATGGTTCTCAGGTAGCGCCATCGTATCTGGTTCAGGCCGGGGAATGTCCATAACAAGTGCTAAGTCCGATGTGGATAACATTTTTAAGCAATCATATATACTATTAATAACGTGTAAAGCCTTGAGTACTGGTCATAGATTAGCATGAAAGGATCTCATGAGTGCTTGTAGTACCACGACACCCTTTTGGTCGCGCAATCATTTCCCATTGCAGTTTCCACTGCTTCTACGCATGTACAACAATATCGCTTTTAAACGCTGATTTCGCACCCGCTGTTCGTCATGATTGTCGGTCGGGCGTTATCTCTATGTCCCCGAATATATTTTTTATTTTTTTAAGATGTGCACTGCAACTGATATGTTTTGCCGTCGGCCTGACAGGGCCTATAGTTCCCCATCTCTAAAAGCCGTCCTCCCGAGCCATTTTTGGGCTTAAGGAGTTTTCTGGAGCAATTCTTACAAATAAAGAGACGTTGCGAGCGTCCTGTTTTCTAAAGACTCAAGGACAATCGTAATAATATACACAAAAACATAAATAGTTCATTCCGTCCATCCAAAAACAATGCAGTCATGTAAGATTTCTCGTTTTCCTCTAGATTATTTCTCTAAAACGGGCTGAGAAAAACTGAAGAAAGAAATATGGTGGAGAAATGACAAAATCCTGTGATCCCTCCCGGCTATGATCCACCCCACAACCCGCGAAATTGTTTTTTACAGCACGAATGTGTTTTCTAAGATGTGTGTTTGTTCTTTCTGGCGGCACGTCCCAACACAGCGCACGCGCAAGCGAGGCAGGAATGCGAGGAAATATGGTAACGTGTATTCGCAATATCGATGACATACACAGAATATCCTGCATGAAGGATCGGCATGAATTCGTGACAAACCGGCGCCACACGTCGCCTGGGCGCTTGCTTTTGCACATGCTTTGTCGAAAGCATGGGGTATGGTATTGTGAGCTTCTTTCTTTCATCCTTTCTTTCTTTCTTTCTTTCTTTCTTTCTTTCTTTTCTTTCTTCTTTCTTTCTTTCTTTCTTCTTTCTTTCTTCTTTCTTTCTTTCTTATACACAGGTTAGTTTTTCGACGGCGTCAACACGGACAATATTGGAACGCCTGTCAAAATTTTTCAACAACGCCATGGTTGCTTTAAAAAAGAAAGAAAGGGCATTCATTCAAGTGTGAGCTAACTTCAACATTTCAGCCACTACTGACCAATCATGCGCAAGTTTTGCTGCGGTTTGCAATTGTCAGCCGGGTTTTCTTAATTTTTTTTACCAGCAGTTTCGAACCGGTTGACCGCTTTTCGGCAACTCTGACACGATGACCGGTCCACCGGTCAGAACCGTTAGTAGATAAAACTAAGGCAACCGCTAAGTTGTGACTCTCTCTCTCTGTATATATATATATATATATATATATATATATATATATATATATATATATATATATTATATATATATATATATATATATATATATATAAGGGAAAGAAGTGTATACCAAAGGGCTCGTTTTTCTGTATATATATATATATATATATATATATATATATATAGTGTGTGTGTGTGTGTGTGTGTGTGTGATCACAAAAGCACGCGGGCACACACATGACCTGAATGTCAGCACGCGGTGGTCACAGACGGGATGTCGGGATAGAAGTCATTTGTTATTGCCATTCCTACAGTTCCCTATTTTGTAGATGTTTGTAGGGTTGCATGCAAGGCACCATCATGATGGAGCACTCTATATTATATTCAATTTTCGGGGTGTTTTAACATGCACCAAAACGGAGGTGCACTAGCGTTTTCTCAGCCGCTGTCGTCGAAATGCGCCAATAAGTTGAACCCATGACTTCGCTCTCAGTGTCCTAAAGCCACGGCCAGTAATTAAACGAAGGCCCGAACAATTTCACCCAAACAATCAATTTGTCAAGCCTCTCATGTTGTAACGTGTGATGAAACATAGACTAAAAAGTGGAAAGTACTTTTCATTGTTATTTAGGTCATTTGCATTGAGATAGTGGACCAAATAGCACACCTACCGACGTTTCCTTTTTTCTTTTTTTTTGCACCTTTATGCGGATGCCACTCCATTGGGACCCCTCAGAGCAAGCAAACAGGTTTGTCTATAATCATGCTGAATGGGAATTTACAATGGGCGTGTCAAAATTCGCATGGGCGCGAGCTTCCCTGTCTCAATTCCGAAATTGCACTTGCCAGCAAATTGCGTTCTGTTGCGTCTTTGAAGCTAGCGCGGGAAAATCTTACGTACTCGTTGCGTTAAATGAAGAGGCCTTACATCGTATTCTAAGATAAGCATTGATTCGAATTTAGTCCTTCAGTTGACCAAGTTTAGCACAGCGCCGCTTCTCAACTGAAAATTACGCCACGCTTCTCAGGAATTGCTGTAGATTACCGCAGATACGCACTGATATGTTCTGCCTTGTGACGGAATTCCCGTAGACTTTCTCAACTTAAGGTGGAGTCTTGAGTGAAGGAGCGTTCTAAAATAAGCGGGCTACTCTGGCCATGGCTTCACTGATTGGCGGATGGAGAACTCTGATGTGCCGACGTTCACTCCGCACGTTCGCACCAGTTACCTTTTATACGTTTATTGTGCCTCACTGGCATTATTAAGTTTATGCCTAATCGACCGGTGGTGTGCCACGTCTTAATTGTCTACACGAGCGACGCCAATGATCATCACACGATGATAAGATCCCGGAGGCAATGTATATCCAAACGAGGTGAACAAAGCTTGCTATGCCTCTTATCTAGGAGGCTTTAAAAAAACCCTGTAAGGAGCAAGAGGCTTTCGGCAGGTGGAATGGGGGGATCACTGCATCAACTGAGGAGGAAAAAAAGAACAAGTCTTTCGCCTTTCCGTCGCCTTAGATTAATCCATCTGGCACATATTGAATATCTTCCTTGCTGCCCTGAATGTCGTGCTGAGCAGTGCTCTCTTGAGGTCTACACAATATAGCGTAACCTTTTCCAAAAATGACAACGTCCACCCTCTCTTAAACCCAGAGAAGACATAAACTTTAATTTCACCTACTTCTCCGAGGAAGGAATCCTATGGTAGGGCTAATCCCTCGGTCTCCGTCAGCATTGATCCCAGCTAGGACAAAAATAACTTTGTCTCGTTCTCACCCCCTCCCCATCTACCTTCAATTTAATTCCGGGCTTAATTTACGGCGATGCGAAACACGCATTCCACTCTGCGCGCTAAGCCTTTTCGTCGTCGCATCGTGCTTCGAAAACTTTTACTCTACGACCTGATCCCCGATACCCGACGTGGTGCGCGTAATTGCAACGTGTATACGTATGCCAACGCTACACGTAGGCTCGCGTCGCCAAAAAGGCGGTTTTTCCCGTATAGGCCGTCGCTACTTGCGAGGGCGCGCCACTAATTGGATCGACTTCTCGCGTCTCCATCATTCCTGACAGCGTCCCACAACAAAGCGACGACGACCGGCGGTGGCGCCTTGCACGGCAGGGAAGTAAGGTCCCTAGATGAAAACATCTAGGGACCTTACAGGGAAGGACTGTGCGCGCTTTTACTCCCGTCCCGGCATATATCCCTCTCGCTCCGTCTCCGTAATTGCGCTTGGCCGTGAATCGCGGTGGGCTTCTCTGCGCTCGCTAGAAGCCCTGCAGAAAAGAGCGCTAAAACGGGCGACCAACGCGACGTCAGTGTCGCGATGGTAAACACAAAATTCTTCACCGTGTTGTTAAAATCTAAGCAGAAAAGAAGAACCTTTGTTTCTGTCTTTATTTGGGGTCTAACTTCCGGGGTTTTTTTTTTTGTAGGTTCTCTTGCGTCGGATTGCGGTGTTTCTTACGTTTTGCTTCCGGTAATTCGAGGTAGCGCTAAATATAACGCCGCGTCTACTTTGCTGGCATCTGCTGCTGCTGCAATCGACAATCATTAGCTTTTGCTTTGACTTGACTGCCCAGTCTCACGTTATCGCTATCTCGCTGGATGTTGAATCGCGAAGGTAGCCTTTGCGTTCTTATAAGTGAGTGGCCTGCTCCGTTTTAGCGCTATTTATTTATGTATTTATTTATCTTTTATTTACTTATTTGTTTACTTATTCTTGGCGTGATTTGGCTGAAGCCATCTGAAAGATTAGATCTTAGTAGGTTGCACATCCTGGGCTTCTGATGTTGGCCAACAAGGGCTGCTTTGACATAAACTAGATGGCGATGTATCGGTTGCTTGCCTTTTCAACGGCACGGATCTGGAAACCCCACACGTTGCGTTGAATGGATGAAATAACATCATTGTCTGGCAAATTAATAGCCCGGGCTTAGGTTTCCTGTGTCGGGATGTGAAGGCCTGAAGCCCTAAAGACAAAATAGGATTTATAGGGTTATGTGAACGGCAGCGTGAAGGTAAAATCAAAGAACAAATCCTCGATATTTTGTTATTTCATGCTATCATCAGATTGAGGCACTATTCTAAATTAGCGTGCCTTTAAAGATAAACTTTCAGCGATTTAAGTCTTTGGGCACGTAAAAATTCATCATACTCACAATCTTTCCAGCCTCGCAGCTCGGTTAAATATCACGGAAGAGCTCGTCGACTGGCCAGCCTGTTGAAATGCTTAGAGTGTTCGATGCGTGATAGTTTAAAAGTTGGGATGTCCACGCTTCTTACAACCTTCACTACGTTAGGAAGCTATATCCGCGCCACAAATTATTAAAAAATAATTTCTAGATAGTAACTTCTATTCGGCTTCTACTTGACCTTTATTTAGTTTCTATTAAGTGCCTGTCCTGTCTAAGTGGTCCTTCGTTTATCAGTGCGGTTGTAATTTTGGCACGAAGTTGACTATTGCTTCCCGACATGCACCAACTAGCCCAACATAGACTACTGCTATTTCAATACTCATCTCTGCCTTTCTTTTTGCCTTCTATCTTTCTTAACAAACTATATATAATCGCAAAAACTACTTGTGCAACTGAGATTGAGTAATATAATGACATCCTGTTTACTTCCTCAACGGTAGGTCTATTTAGAATAGCGTGTTCAAACAAAATGCTGCGTTTCTGTTTGTGGTTATTAACGTGTGAGAACACTCATACGTCGCACGCTAACCTCTTGATGCGCTTGTTAACATTACGAAAACAGCATATCGTACCCAAGCAGATCTAACGTTATGAACACTGTTCTAAAACTACATATAATATTGATGGGGTGAAATGTCACCTGCACAACCACGTCAATGCCATGCACTGAGGGGGATATCCTACGTTCGGGCCGTATACATTTCCTTGCAGGAGCAACTGTGTTGGCGCCAGCTTTCGGCAACTTCACGCCGCTTATCCAAATTGTTACTCAGCATCAATAAATACCGGTTGTAGTCATAAAGGCCTTCAATGTATTCGTAGTATGCTATGCTGAAATGCATGATCCGTGTTTGATGGAATATTGTATTTCCAGCAAAATTCAAATAAGGCGACATTATTGGATAATACGGACAGAACGTACTATGGGACCGAATAACCATTTTGTGTTGATTATAATACAGGTGTAGCACATAGGCAAACGTTGTTTTAAATGAGAAGCCGCAGCATATCCATGGAGTGAATTATGATGAGCGGGGTTAACCGTCTGTCCATCCGACCATTCATGCGTCCGTGCGTCCGTTCGTCCGTTCACGCATGCGTGCATCCATCTGTCCCTCGGTCCGTTCACCTCCATTCGTTTGTTCTTCTGTCTGTCTATCTAGCGACGAGCACGAGCCACCACGGCACTCCGCGCCAGCCACTCCACTTCTTCAATGCCCACCAATTACCAGACAAGTACGGCGACGATCTAAGAAAGTAAATGCTCCACCAACAATCCGACACGTATGGCGATAATTCAGGAGACTGTGAGAGGCACTCGTTCGTCGCAGCCCCAGGCACAGCCCGCGCAAGCCATTCGGAAAGTAGCGGCACAGCGCGATCTAGAATATCATCACTTATCTGCGGTGTGTATGTACTTCTATGAGACAGCGCCATCTACTATACTTATCGGGAGATACTGCTGGTTACACTTGACGCCAGACGAGGTTAGACTAAGAGGAGTCTCGCTCCTAAGTGTTCTTTGTCACAAAAATTGTCCCCGTATCTGCATGTTTCACTGCAAATGTCGTCGAAAGACGATAGTCTTGCTGGTGGAAAGAGTCAACAAAACATTTAGTTGATGTTCTGTGCGAGAAAATCGGTGAATTTTATTCTGGAAGTGCTGCGTTAAAGAGTTTGTATCTGTGCAGGGAAGGCTAACGAGCGCATCGAGGCACGTTAGACACGAGCGCCATCTGGCAGTTATCTTCGAAAACGAAGGAAGGTGTGCGTGCCCGCGGAGAAAGATGCGCACCTGTCTCAGAAGCGATAAGGAGTGGAACACAAAGCGACGGGCAGATGCCACCACCGTGCCGTCTTAGCAAAGCGTTGGAAACGCTGGCCTTATTGAGCATCGCGTTGCATTGTCAGTGCAGCGTGATATACGCTGCGTTTTAGAATTACATGTGTGTGCCTTCTCCAGTATAAAGGCACACATACAAAACATCGGCGTGTTTTTATGGTGCCTCAGATATGCGCAATATTGGCTTTTTAATTGACCATCGCACAAATATGAACGCTGAAACTTGAGCAATATTGGTGGGCGCTGCGGATGGGGTTGGCCGTCTGAGATATCGTTCGGTCACTTTGGTGCCATAAAAACAATCGTTACAGCGGACAACCTGACATTACTCTTAATCGTTTACTACTTTTTTTCTAAACACAACCTGACAAATTTACAGACAGACAAAACGACAGGCAGACCAAAACTCTGGCGTCGAAGGTCCCCAAGAAGGACTATCGTCATTAAAATGAAACTGTAATTCTGACAGAGTGAATGCGTGTTATTTATTAGCGGTACTAACATAAGAACTTTTTAAGAAGTCTCCATCTAACAGAAAGTACTTTATTTAATATATTTCCGGATTGTGGTGTTTTACGTCTTAAGAGAACAATATGATGATTGGAGATGCCGTATGGATTGATTGATTGATTGATTGATATGTGGGGTTGAACGTACCAAAACCACCATATGATTATGACAGACGCCGTAGAGGAGTGCTCCGGAAATTTTGACCACCTGGTGCTCTTTACCGTGCACTGCCATCACAGAGTACACAAACCTCTACCCTTTCGTCGCCATCGAAATGCGACCGCCGTGGCTGGTATCGAACCCGCTACCTGCGAGTCAGCAGCCGAGCATCTTAGCCACTGATCAAGAGGCTGACTACAACTTTCTTTATTAGTGTCGCGGAAAAATGCTCGGCAACAATTTATCCCTAACTTCGTGTGTCGAGCTAGGGCAAAATTACAGTAAAAGAAAAGGGCAGACTTACGATCACGCCCCGCCGTGGTGCTCTAGTGGCAATGGTGCTCGGCTGCAAACCCAAAATTCGCGGGATCAAATCCCGGCTGCGGTGGCTGCATTTTCGATAGAGACGAAAATGTTCGAAGCCCATGTACTTAGCTTTAGGTGCACGTTGAGGAACACCTGATGGTCAAAAAAACCGAGGCCCTCCACTACAGTGTCTCTCATAACCATATCGAGGTTTTGGGCCGTTAGACTCAAGATAACATTATTATTATTATTATTATTATTATTATTATTATTATTATTATTATTATTATTATTATTATTATTATTATTATTATTATTATTATTATTATTATTATAGTGTCGATCATGACCATTTTTGCCATCATCTTTATGTGAGTTTGTTTTGCCCCCATGTTTATTGCAACACCTGGTAGCGATCACATTACGACTTATGTCAGCATTGATGGCCAAGAGACTTCGTCCTCACCGGTCAATCGGTATATAGACTGGACACATTATGAAGATCAAGTGGAGGACACGTGCAGAAATGATTCTTCGTGTGGGTTAGAAAAAGTAATTGCAGATGCAATGAAAAAAAAGGCAGATCCCAACACTGAGAATCGATGACATGCGAAGCACGAATGAGAAATGTTAATATGTCACTTTAAATCAGCACAACGTTACGAGGTGGAGGTAAATGATGCCGTACATGACCTCCGTGTCATGATTATCATGTTTGTATGTGTCGTTTACCTTCGTCATTCATTCAAGTCACGTGATACCAAATTTATCATATATGGAGATAGGGAAACGGCCGTGAGCACGCCAAGAGCGAAGCGCACGGAGCTTGACATCAAATTAGAAAAGCTTCTGGTGTTACGTAGACGTGCTGATAGAAGAAGATACAGGCGTAAAAAGTCGATTCTTGATCTCAGAGTAGCAAGGCGTATGTAGAAAAAAATGCAGCGTCGAATAGACAAGCTGCATGATCAAATATGGAAAAGCTTTTGCAACTCATCAGACCCACGCAAGTCATTGTCTCATTTATGGATAACTCTCAGGGTCTTCGCTCAAGCGCTATGTAAAGTCATCCCTTCAAGGCTCTCGCACTTCGTCTAAACCACCGTGAAATGGACGTTTCAGAGAATGTTTGCACGAACATCAACAGCGGGACAGTCCTATTTTCCGAAATGCTTTTATGTGATATGCCCAGTCCACGAGATATAAGTATGGATGCTCCCTTTTTTATGGAAGAGCTAGAATCTGCACTGACACTGGGTAGGCGTTCTTCTTCACCAGGGCCCGATGGGATAACGTATACGGCTTTGCGTCACTTAGGCCAAGCAGCTAGACGACAACTTCTAAATTTATTGATTCGGTCATGGGAAGATGGCAGCCGTCTTGTGTACTTCTAAAAGCAGGAAAATCCCCTCTTGTGCTGACATCATGCCGGCCCGTAGCTCTCGCTAGCTGCGTTGGGAAACCAAAGGAGTGCATGATTCCCACGCACCTGGAATGGTTCCTTGAACGGCACAGCATTTACCCCGAATCCGTGGCGGGATTTCAACGAGGCCGTTCATCGATTGGCAACCTCATCAATTGTGTGTCATCAGTAGAACAGCAGACATTTAGGAAACGACTATCACTTGTGCTCTTTCTTGATGTGAAAGGTGCATATGACAACGTTCCTCACAATCTATACCAGACACACTGCTATTGATTGAACTGGGAGGGCGAATATTTTGATGGATCCGAAGATACCTCACACGAAGATCCTCTTTTTGTATACTGAAGATGGTCCGACCTCAGACCATTACTCGTGTCATGGCGTCCCGCAAGGTGGTGTTTTAAGCCCAGTTCTTTTTATTCATGCCTTGCTTGGCCTGGCGGAAGCTCTCCCGGAAACACCCAGTGTTTCAATATACGCTGACGTCATCTGTGTCTGGACATCAGCATTCAGCATTGACACGCCTACAAGTTCGAGCGAGGATACAGAGGGCAGCGTCGCGCAAGCATCAGGCTATCTTCGCACGCAAGGTCTGACAATCTCAACAGAAAAATCTTCACTGGTGGCCTTAACGCGCAAGGTGATGACAAGTTATCTGATAAGCATTAATGACCAGCCCATCTCTCAGAAGCATAGCCATCGTTTTGTAGGTGTCACTGTTGACCGCGATCTCTCCTGGAGCCCTCACGTGACGAGCTTGAAAGCGAAACTGGTATCTATTGCCCACATCCTGAAGGTCATCACTGGAAAAAGATGGGCTCCGTCATTGAGTTCCATGCTACAGCTATACCAAGCACTTTTTATTGGTGTACTGCGCTACAGTTCTCCTCTGCTTACTAAAACTTGCAAGTCAAACATTCGAGCACTTCAGAGCGTGCAAGCACAGCAGCTACGCGTTAGTATCGGCCTACCACGAACTACTTTCCCCGCTGGAACAGTTATATTTTATTAGAGTGGGCGAGGCGGCAGCGTGCCTGCAACTATGCTGAACAAGCACGTCTTTTTCCTTGTGCAGATGCTGGTCGCCATTTCGTCCAGCCCTGTGCCGGCATCCGATCAGGATTTCTGCCCAGCCGACGTTTCTCGTGCCCTATCTGGCGAAGAACACGGAAATTCAACATTCATGAACTACTGCAGTTTCATCGAACAACCAGGCGCCTCGTGTGCACTTGCGAGCCATGCCTTCACCTCCTTTCACGTGACGTCATCCGGCCCAGGACTTATATACTCGCCGCCACCCCTGCGCATCTTCAGTGGGCGAGGCGGCAGCGTGCCTGCAACTATGCTGAACAAGCACGTCTTTTTCCTTGTGCAGATGCTGGTCGCCATTTCGTCCAGCCCTGTGCCGGCATCCGATCAGGATTTCTGCCCAGCCGACGTTTCTCGTGCCCTATCTGGCGAAGAACACGGAAATTCAACATTCATGAACTACTGCAGTTTCATCGAACAACCAGGCGCCTCGTGTGCACTTGCGAGCCATGCCTTCACCTCCTTTCACGTGACGTCATCCGGCCCAGGACTTATATACTCGCCGCCACCCCTGCGCATCTTCAGTGGGCGAGGCGGCAGCGTGCCTGCAACTATGCTGAACAAGCACGTCTTTTTCCTTGTGCAGGTCAGTTACCTTAGCGGTGCTAAATGTTTTCGAAGCAATGATCCTTTTCTTGTCCTGCTGCCTTGCCCACAGAAGCGAAAATGTGCATTTTGTAGTCTACTATGTTCGTTAAGTTCTTTCTTTTTTGATGTGCTATTACTGTGCGGTGACGTTGAGCAAAATCCAGGGCCTAATGATGATAAGGTATCACGCCAACTGCGCAGCTCAAAAGTAGACTCTGAAAGTGATCATGAATTACTACTTCACGTTCTAGAAGGCCAAAAGGAAATAATTCGCCGTATGAACGATTATAGCACGGCGCAGACTTCTTTACAGGACACCTTAGTTCAGCTCAAAGACAGGCTAGATTCCTTGGAGGCATCGGTCACACCGATTGCCAATGCTCAGGAGCAATTTGCTTCTATGAAATCCCACATGCAGAGCATAGATAAAAGCATTGCCTCTATTGCTGATAAAGTTGACGATCTCGAAAATCGCAGCAGGCGAAATAACATTATTATTCACGGTTTTCGTGAACCCGCAGATGAAACATTGTCATCCCTGTGTGAATGTGTTTCTAGGGATTTTTTTCAAGAAAAGCTTCAGCTTTCTATAAATGGTATGGAAAGATGTCACCGGATTGGATCAAAACGCCCAAACAAAACGAGACCAATCGTTATTAAATTACTTGATTATAGAGAAAAACAATCAATTCTAAAGAACTGTGGCAAATTAAAAAATTCTGGTATGTATGTGACCGAAGATTACTCAGAAAAAGTACGGAACATAAGAAAAAGGTTGTGGGATTGTACCAGTGTACACAGAGAACGCGGGGATCGGGTTAAACTTTCCTACGACAAGGTGTCTGTCAATGGAACTCTGTATATCTGGGATGAGGCATCTAACGATAAGGTTGCAGTTTCTAGAAACGCAAAACAATGACCCCAGCATCCTCCCTCTTCGTTGAAACTGCTCAACGCAAATTGTCGAAGTATTGTGCGCAAGGGCCTCGATTTAGAGCACTTAACTTCAATTCACGATCCTGACGTAATCGCCTTAACCGAAACATGGCTTCACAACGGTGTCTTCGATAGCGAATTCACGCCCCCTCAGTTTTGCGCTCACAGGAGAGATAGGAATTTCAGGGGTGGGGGAGTGGCACTTCTGTTTCGAAAAGGCTTAAAAGTAGTACGCTTGTCCGAGCCACCTGGAGCTGAAGCCATGTTCTGCAAATTGTTTTTTGAAAACGAATGCCTAGTAATTGGAGTAGTTTACAGACCACCCGGCGAAGATGTAAAAGTCCTGGAAGAGCTGAAGGCATTTATAGCTTCCCTTATATCGCAAAACACAAAGCTCATTCTTTGCGGGGATTTTAATTTGCCGGGAATCGATTGGAATACATTTTCAGCTACTAATAATGATATAGTGTGTGGTGAAGAACTTATCGACATTGCGTTTCGCTTTGATCTAAGACAAATAGTTAAGGATTGTACACGTGTTCACGGTGATTCTAAATCCATTCTGGATCTCGTTTTTGTTCGAAGCAACATTCCGGGAACTATTGAGTGTGATGTAGTTGATGGCATCTCCGACCATCATGCGGTGCTTGTACAGTTTCCTTCTTTAAAGGCGACGAAACATGTTAAGGTTATAAGTTTTCATGACTTTGCAAGAGCTGACGATGTATCTATTTTGGAAATGTTGGAATCATCTTACGACGATTTCTTTCGCAGTGTTCACACATGTGATGTTAACGCTTTGTGGGTAAAATTTAGAAACATGGTCCATGCTTGCATACAACTTTTTGTACCCCTTAGAACTAAAAAAACTAACGTATCCAATCCTTGGATTACACGGGACATTATTCATTTAAAAAGGAAGGTTAAGCGTTTGAAGAAAGCTAAAAAAAAGCGCCACCATAACACAAATATTCATAATCAAATCTTAAGCGTATCTAAAGAACTTAAAATTAAGATGCGAGAAGAGAAACATAATTTTTATAATGTTAGGCTGAGTAAAATGATAAAAGAGTCCCCTGCCTCTTTTTGGAGGTTCATAAAACCGGTGATCTCAAATTGTGATACCTTCATTGTAAAAAATGTTTCTACCTCTGATGCTACTGTAATTGCCAGTGAATTTAATGATTACTTCAAATCTGTATTTGTCACAGATGATGGAAGCTCCCCTTTTTATAAAAAATTTAGTGATCTGCCCCCTATAGAAAATTTAGATGTATCAGAATCAGGGGTACTTAATTTGTTGTTAGACCTGAATATAAAAAAAAGTCCTGGTCCAGATAAAATACCCAATGCGTTTTTAAAGCGGTACGCGTTATGGTGCGCCAAGTATCTTACATTAATTTATAACTTATCTCTGTCTACTGGTCTTTTACCTGATGACTGGAAGACGTCGATAGTTAAACCCCTACATAAGCAAGGCGATAAACACCTGATAGCCAATTACAGACCAATAGCCCTCACCTGCACATGCTGCAAACTATTGGAGCACGTAATTTACAAGCATGTTATGAAATTCTTGGAAGCCAACTCAGTTTTATCACCTGCACAGCATGGTTTCAGGCATGGGTTCTCCACCGTCACACAACTAGTTGAGGTAATTCATGACTTTGCTTCGGCGATCAACAATCATACTCAAATCGACGCTATTTTTCTGGATTTCACCAAGGCGTTCGATAAACTGTCGCACCCAAAACTACTACTTAAAGTTTCGCACATCTTAAAGAATAGTACAATTTGTAACTGGATAGAGTCTTACTTAACTTCTAGAAAACAGTGTGTCTCGTTTAATCAAGCTACTTCAACCATGCTTCCGGTTTCTTCAGGAGTACCCCAAGGATCGGTGTTAGGACCATTATTATTTTTACTCTACATCAATGATATTGCTGACAATTGTAATGTAAAAACTAGGTTGTATGCGGACGACTGTGTAATTTACTCCGTTATTAACTCTATTAATGATCAACTGCAACTGAACAAGGAACTTCATCAGCTTTTTCAATGGTGCAATACATGGCAAATGTCAGTAAATCTTAAGAAAAGTGTTGTCATGTCTATCGCAAATAAAACACATATACACTCATTTGACTACACAATTGACGGTACCATCCTATCTCGCGTCGAGCACTACAAGTACCTTGGTCTTCACATTCGTAGCGACCTGCGCTGGAATGATCATATAACAGAGATCTCTAACAAAGGAATGTCGAAACTGCATTACTTAAAACGCTCCCTTCGTCATTCTTCTTGTGATACTAAGCTTATAGCATTTAAAACACTTGTCTTACCTATTCTAGAGTACGCTAATATTGTTTGGGACCCCTTTACCCAATCTAATATTAATAAGCTAGAAAGAGTCCAAAACAAAGCCGTAAGATTTATTTTCAATCGCTACGATAGGGTCTCGGTCTCAGGCTTAGTGGCTAAGGCTAACCTGAAGCACACTTCGGCGAGGAATAAAATTGCACGATTACGTTTTATGTTTAAAATAGTTAAAGGTCATCTCAACGGCAGTATATCCAATTATGTGCATTTTTCAACAGGTTATGATACCAGAATGCGACATTGTTTTTCAATCACTCCATATCAAACGGCTAATAATGTTTTTAAGTATTCTTTTTTTCCGCGAACGATCGTTGAGTGGAACGCCCTGGATGCACCCACCGTTGAGGCCAACAGTGTGGAATTGTTCGATTCATTGCTTGCTGGTTGATTGTGTGGAGTTCCTTTCTTATGCATTGCTTGCCTTTCGCCTTATATTTCGGCCTGAATGAGTGTCTGTTTTTGTTTTTGGTTTTTTCTTTATACATTGTGCGCCTGTTTACATTGTGCGCCTGTACATTAAACATTGTGCGCCTGTTTTGTTTAACTAATTGTGTTGGTTCTTTGCTTTGTATTGTCTTCATTTTTTATTGTAACCCCACTCTGCGGCGACTCCACCAGGAGTTAGCAGTATTGTCAAATAAATAAATATTGGCTCGGGATCATCCAGTTACAACCTACGTCACAACCGACGTGCTGAGAGCACGTATTCGACACATTTCATGGATGGTATCGAGCCATTTGGCATTTCTGCCAGAACAACGACCGCAGGCGTCGTTCTCTAAGGTCGTCAGCTCCCGCCACGCTTTGCTACCATCCGGTTTTATACCCTTGCCGCGTTCACCGTCCGCCTCGTGGAGCCTACGACAACCCGACGTGCGCCTATTCGTTCAAGGAATAAGAAATAAAAAAGTCCTTTCTACCTTGGTCTTGAAGCAAGCAATTCTGAACTGTTTACACACCTTCTACGCTGACAGAATCCACGTATACGTGGATGAATCTACCACCCAGACTAGCTCCACCAGCGAAACCGTCGTCCCATCGCGACACATCAATATCATGTACAAACTTTACCACATGAGCACATCGGCTGGTTCAAAAATTGTTGCCCTGTGAGGTGCCATCGATTATATCAAGCAACAACGGGCTAATCTATGGGCAGCAATCTGAGACTCCAAGGCGGCTCTATAATGTCTTTCGTCGGCACTCCGTGGGGGGTCGAACGGACAACTGGTATGTGAGATCAGAAAAATGCTGCACTATGCGAGCGAACAAGGACACAACGTTGCGTTCCAGTGGATACGAAGTCATTGTGGCATCTCTGGCAACGACCTCACCGATGAAGCAGCCAGAAATGCACACGTACAAACAAACCTTGTTTCCGTACATTTATCTAGGATTGACTTGGCTAGATATCTGTGTAAGCTGGCGCAGAACATGACAATCCAGAAGGGGCAGTCATCGCTGTTCGCACATCATCGACTGTACTCTATCGACCCATTTCTACGACTGTGGCCCTCTGGTGTTTCTAGGGAGGAAGGTACAGTGTAGTGCCGTCTGCGTCTGTGCGTAGCCTTCACCAATGCCTATTCTTTCAAAATTGGTATGGCCGACAGCGCGGAGGGCTACACTGCACCGTCGATGAAACTATTGAACACATCTTGTGTTTCTGCCCGGCATACACAAACGAGAGGCTTTACCTGCGCAGTGTTTTAAATCAACTGAACAGAAGTGATTTCACTGTCGAGAAAGTATTGGGACCATGGCACTGCTAATCCCAATTCCGAAAGGCAACGAAAGGACTGTTGCGTTTTCTCAAAGACACCGGCCTGTTTCGTCGTTTGTGATATGAAACTGCTACGCGTCGGCCCAGTCAATGACCTTTTTTTTCCTCCCTAACTTTCCTTCCCCCTCTGCTATTCCCCAGTGCAGGGTAGCCTACCGGGGCTCAGCCATGGTTAACCTCCCGGCCTTTCTCTTTGTGTTCTCTCTCTCTCTCTCTCTCATTTTACCGGGGTCCGTGCCATTATCTTGTTTAAATCTCAACTTTACTACTGCAAACATCTGTTATATAAGGATATAGCCAACAACTCGATCAAACTACATGCCGTGTGACGCCTTTGAATGAACAATTGACCCTTGTACAAATTAGCCGTAAGTCGTCTGATACTTACCATAATCTTATTGACAGTAATATTTAGTAACCGTACTTGCCAAAGGTACGCCCATTCGAAAATAAAAAATACGGTGTCTTTAACATTCAAATCCCGTGGCTCTCCTTCCTTATCTCGTGTGATCACTTCAATCAAACAGTGATTGATTCTGCGACTTGACTCTCTCGAATTATTGTCGACGCAGCACCACGTCGACGGCAGATTATAGCGCACCACTATAATGTTATAATGAAGTCAGTGCACAAACCTGGAGTTTCGAAAACTTTCTTTTCTTCCCGGCTTCAGACTCAACCACTATACCACCTCCTTTACATTTTGTATATCTGCGATCCTTACCTTATCCTCACCTTCTCTCCTCATTCTACTAACCTCAAGTCCACTCGCGGACATTATTCAGCGAACCCCTCCCGAAGCACGCTGTGGTCGGTCGGCCGATAACCGTCGTTTCTCGAATACAAAGCAGCCGTGGCTCAGGGTGTGTGGCCTATGTCAGGGCATAGAGCCTATCCTGCTGACACTTGGCAAGCGGCCATTGCCTGCGTAGTCCAAAAAATGGTTGGTTTGGTCTGGAAAAAGGTACACGCAGTAGTATAAAACGGAAAGAAAGAAAGAAAGAAAGAGAGAAAGAAAGAAAAGAAGAAAGAAAGAAAGAAACAAACAAAGTGAAGTTTTATTGAGGTGTGTCATGAAAGCTAGTTTCGTTTTCCTTTTTACACCCACTCAAACACTTATATTGATTGTTCATTTGTTGCTTTTATGCTTTTATTGATGTTATGGTTACTTTGTGTTGAGCATTCCGCCTTTTCTTTTTTTCTTTTTTTATCATGACGTCTTGTCTATTTTGGTCGCGCTCTCCCGTATAGACCTGAAAATACCCGCAGTATTGAACAAATATAAAATAATAATTATTTCACAAAGCTCACGATCTTTTCTGTGTATGCTAGGAACAAGGTGCCGAATTCACTTATATATTCTTGTCACCAGGCCCAGTGACGTAATAATCACCTCCTCTCATTCACTGAATGTGTGTGGCTTTCTCTCTCTCTCTCTCTCTGTTAATAAGGAAGCTGTCCTTAGTCGAGGCTTTGATGTCCGGGTCCGTCGTAGATTGGAAATGCTCACGACTCCCACCATTTGCCGCTGTACGCCCACTATTTTCCCCGCCACTTCTCCGCTTCATTCGCACTTGATGCCACTTCATCGGACCCACTTAATCCCTGCTTCATTAAGTTCTATTTTATTTATATCCCACTGCATTTAACCGGATGAGAAATTAGCAAAGCGAGGGCTTAGCGATTGCATGTTTTCTTTTTTTCTTTTAGACGGACGAATCGGCTTCGAAGAAATGGAAAGCATATTCATTTTTATCTCATGTTTCATTACGAAAAGATAATAACTTATCTCGAAAACTGAATTGAGCCGAGTGAAAGGGAAGCCTGCGTGACGTACAGTCTGTTTCACACTCAGAGAAAATCTCGTAGTGCATGACACGAGCTGCCATCATTGCTGTACTCGCGTGTCGACATAGCGGACGACATGGTTCAACACTACGGCCTTTTAAGTGTATGCGAATGCACCTGCCACTGTCGGCGCGGGACTGCAGCGCTGGCCGAACCATCATTCATGCGTTCCGAGATTTCCCCTATGTGTGAAACAAACTGTAAATGTGCTGTATCTGATGCCAAAAAAACTGACATTATTGTTATTTTTTATTTTTTTGTTATTTTTAACAAACAAGGTTCTGCAGGTACCAAATAATCGCAGTCGCTTCCAAGGAACGTGACGCGCGCATAATTCACACCACTTGATGACGATGACGTTTTTGCTTTGCGTGTCATCCTTTTTTTTTTTGACGTCGTAGCATGGTTCAGTACCCTCACTGACGATGCTCTTAAGTTACAAATTTCTTTTCTTTTAGGGGCGAAGCTCCTTAATGCGTGGGTCTGTCCATCCCTTGTATGTATGTATGTAGTAGTACGTAGCCACCGGTGGCACATACGCGCTCTTGAGTGGGTATGTGCCACAGGAGATGCGAGATGGGAGATGGCGGTACTTGGAGTGTTCAATAGATGGACGCGCGGACGGACGGACAGACTTGCTAGCAGACGGACGGACGGATGGATAGACGCGCAGACGTACGGACAGATGAACGCACGAACAGACAGACAGATAGACAGATGGATGGACGGTCTCACGGAGGGACGTATGGACAGGTGGACGGACGCATGGATGGACACACGGATGGTCGCGCGGACGGACAGAAGCACGGACGGGTTGACGCACGCTTCGCCTCACTCGTCATCATTCACTCCGTGGATATGCTGTGAATTTGTATTTCTTTATTTATACGAGTTGATATGAAATTTCGCACCCACTAAGGTGCAGCCAGGAGGCACAGAACACAGCGCAGAATGCACGCAGAGCCTGACTAATTCGAAGCGCATTTTCCTCCCGGCATTCCACTAATTCAGAAGCGTTCGCAATCAGTTTGTGGAAAAGTTTACATGGGAGAGTAGTGTAACTGATTTGATTGTGTTTGGCTATAGTAAACTTCGTACTAACTCAGTACTACAAAAAACAGGTACTACTAGTACGCTCCATAGCAGACCGATACGGACCGAGGCATATAAGCTGCAGACGGGAATAAGACGGTGGGATACGTCTAAAAGTTTGTGCACGAGATTTAGTGCTGTCGTCAATATATTTATTCGACGTCTCATTTTTACTTATAGTAGCTAATGTTTCCCCCTTCTGCGTTGTGGAGCAAGTGTAAAAAAATAAAACAAGAAACCAGGGGGAGTGCCAATAGGCTTTTATTATGTGAAAGTGAAACTATAAATACGATTAATTCTTCGCAAAACAACAAAATTAATTGCCTTTCAATGACGTCACCAGCAAGTCGATTCCGGCGCCAAATTCGAAGTGAGGTGTTTGTAACTTCTTCTCTATGTCTCTGCTCACAAAACTTTTCCGTCTCATCAAAAGGAGAAACGTGGGGGGAAAAAATTGCAATCGGTGCTGCCTCAGTTTCTATTTTCCTGTATTGCAAAGTTTCACTGCGCATGCGCTGAGCTGTTGGTTTTACTATTATATCGCTAGAAGCTGAGAACTAAGTTCTTTTCGGGCATTACGAGAAGCTCGTTGTTGTATTGAAAGGGAGATAAATGCTCTGTTTTAAGCTCTTCCTGGTATTTGCCCAAACCATCAGTACGGGAACAAACACGCCATTGTTATAGAGGGCTTTAGTCTACAGCTTATGTTGAGCACAGGGCTGTAATACCATTTCGCATTAACTGCCGTCTGTGTATCAAGCGTCGTTCTCTCTCTCTCTTTCGCATACGCAAAATGAAATGCTTTATTCAACAATAATCGGGCTATTTGTTTTTGTCTTCCTCGGCATTGACGTTCTGGGCGCTCTTGGAAAAGCCTGAGTACGCGCCATTTACGTGAGCATGACGTTCCAGCTCCAGAGAGTGTTTTGTCTGTCTAATTGTAAAACAATGCATGGTTGACAAGAAAAATGCAGTGAAAAAAAAAAACGTCTGCTCAAAGGGCTATGAATATTCACCATGCCCTTTATTCGTGCGCCTTGTAAGCATTGCAAGGTGAACCGGAACAGAAAGTCTCTAAACAGATGTTTTTAATACCATATTTAAAAAAAACTGTAGAGCTACGAACAGATGACTCTAACGAAAAATGAAGCTTAGCTTGGTCACGAGTTATAGTACTTCTCTGTTTTTTTTTCTGCGTGTCATCTTCTGACACCTTTTGCGCTGCATCTTAAATTTTAGTCAGCAAAAATTTTTGTTAAAAAGCCGTTTAACTTAAGCTAGCCGGCATTAAGAGGTATTGGTCGTTTTTGCGCGTTGTGCTTGACTAGCATACCAAAAGAAACACTGTAAGCATAACAACTCCCTGGTTGCAAGAAGAGCGCGACATGGTTCTTCCCCGTGCGGCAGTCGCAAATGGACGCGCAGCGCACCGGCCGCGCGTATGCCTAATGTGAACCGGGTCAGAGCTCGGACCTCCGAACCGCGCATCACTCGCTGCCACAATAACGATGAGCTACCGCTCCCAGTCGCCAACTAGCGCCGTCCGGGTGATCGGTCTTCCGTTTTCCCTCGGACGTCTTGGGAACGGCTGGGCGACACGTCCTCCTATTAGCTCGTCGTTCGGCCCTTCCACGAGGTAAAAAGAAAAAAAAAACTATTTTTTTTACGATGAGCCTCGCTCACCCATCTGTATTGTTTTACTCTTGATTCGTAGAGTCGTCTGGTGCGAATGTCGTTTCGAGCCGTCTCACGCCGCAACGCGTCGTCCGACTCGGAGGCGTCTCCCATGGAGACAGAGTGGTGCCCCCGAGAACTTTACGCTCCGCTGATTTGTCATTCGCTTTTCGCGCTGTATCGAGTCGATGAGAATGAATACGCGGGGTCCATTTTGCTGTCCGTGTCTTCGCATTCACGTCGCGTCGCGTCAGCGTCGACGGCGCCGGAACAATCCGTCGGCCATCCCTGTTGATGGAGAATGAGCGTAATGCCTGTCACGCAGAGAGCCGCTCGTCTTTATGTCGCCCTTTTTTTAACGTAGCGTGCAGCGCGTAGTGAGGTCACGTAAAGAGAGCTAAGTAAAAGACGCAAGGTATTCCAGAGTCATCTTTCTCGGATAAAGGCTAAGAGGACTGAAACGCACGGGCGACGAACGAGTGAATTGTCTGGCTTTTCTTTTTTTTTTAATGTGGCCATCTTGACGCTCATCACTGTGTTCGTGAATATTCATCATTTCTGACGTCCTCTGACTACGTGTGACACCAAAAGTGGCTTCAATTAGCTGTCTCGATGAGAGATAAGTGGTTTCGTCGTTCTTGTATATAAAGCTTGACTCGCGCCTCGAAGAGCACAGCGTCGAAATTTCTAGTCTTTGCATCTCTCGCAACGCTTGAAATCCCATTTGCGACTGGGCAACGCATTAGACGTGGCTTAAGGCTGACACCAAAATGTCATTGCCCGTATTTCCCGAGCACGAATGTACACGTTGCAGTACAAATTTTCTTGACTTCAGTTCAAACTTCATCAGTACAATCTTCCCTTACGGTCCCTACATTTCTTCCCGTTTTTTTTAGTTCTCCATCGTTGAGCAACAGGTGCCGGGGTGGACTTTTTTTCATTGAAAAGCTGCATAATTCTGTGATGCAATTAACAGGCTAAGTTTACGTGAGCCCTAATGGTTCATTTTTGTACGTGCAAGAGTTACAGCGGTCGTGATGTATTGAAAGTTGAGTAAGCCCGTGTTTCTCTATGCTAAGCACTTGCCATGCTGGGCACTTGAGGATGACTTAAGGCATTACTGTTACGTATGTTCCTTTCTCATGCCTCGTCTGTTCACGCGCTCTACAAGAACAGCGCGTTGGGCGCAGTGAAGAGTGAGGCAAGGTCGCTCAATCAGCATCACTAAACGGCTCCAGCTTTAAACTATCTTTCACCACCCAGTGACGTAACTATTCAGGCCTGGAGAGAAATGTTATTTCTAGACATCACGAGCTTTGCGAAGTTGATGCTTCGACCAGATCACCCGGCTTGGCGAAATAAACGTTAAATGTAGTGCTGTGTAAGATCAATTATTGCTTCGATCTAACTAAGCTGCATGCGTTCGAGTCTATTTATTGCTCCGTTCGCTCACGTGGTGATCTTGTGAAACGAAAAAAATCGTAACAAACCTTTGTTGCGACCTTTTTCATTCCAAACGCATTCACTACGGGCCAATTGCCGGTTGGAGACAGAACCAACACCGGGCGGCTCTGTAGTCGACGTGTGACGTCAAACAAACTCATCTAAACAATTTTTCGCTTTAATATACAGCTACTGCACACTTCGAACAACCCTAGAACAAAAGTACCAGTAGAAAGTTGTTTAGAATGCTGAAAATCCTAGTAATGAAGTCTCTCAATGGTGGTGCCTAACCACTACTATAGTGCGTTCTCCTTGACAGTAACACCTATCACGCCCCCCCCCCCTTTTTTTTTAAATAGCTGGATATAGACAGGAGACATAGCATTTTGCGTCTGGTTTCCTAGATATAACCAGTATATAACCAGAACCTGATAGAAACTGTGTTCAACGAATAGTTATGTCTTGCTTTTCACAATGTAGACATCCGCTCTCAATGGTATCCATAATAAGAAGAAATCATAAAAAAATATCAGAGTGAGGTATGAATTCCGTTACCATAGAAAATCGGCGCTGAACATTAATGTTGCATGGTCGAGTAGTCCGTGCTATGATTTTTTCTTATTTCATTTAGTTCTCTTTTAATGATCTGCGAATAACCGTGTCGTGAGCTCGTAAAATTATCCTTTACAACAACTTAAAAAGGGTCCCCTCACAAGTTGCTCGTAAACGAATCACTTATTTTTTATAAAAGAAATTTTGTCCATCTGCTCCCGTTTTTCGTTCTAGTGTATAAGCAACAAATAGCAACAGTATTTCGAGATCGTCACGAGCAAGGACAATGCCGCAGTCCTTATTTATGATTAATCATTTCCTGTGATGCTGCGTTTGCTTATGCATTCATTTTTCTTTGATTTCGAAGCTATTTTCGGTATCTGCGTTTTTTTTTCTTCCGTCAGGCGTTGCGTGGAAAGAAGCACCATTTGTCACTATAAAACCCGTAGTTCAATTCTCGAACTTTCGCAAGCCTATGGGAAGAGATCGCCGATGTCTCTTCTTAATCGCTTGATTATGAAGGTTATAAAAATTAGAGTAGTGCGAAGGTAGCGCGAATTCGTACCAGTGCTAATGTTAACAGCACAGGACACCACTCAGTCGCAAGCCCGGCCGCATGCGGCTGTATTTTCAATGGAGGCGAAAATGATTGACACCTGTGTGCTTCGGTTCAGCTGCACGTTGAAGAACATCAGTTGGCAAGGTCGTAGCCAGGAATTTTTCTCAGAGAAGGAGGGAGGGGGACATTACATTGATTTAGGGGAGGGCAGCCCCTTACTATTGTCACGTGCTCTTCAAAAAGAAAGCAATGGCAGTTGTGCATGTGCCGTGAAGTACAATGAAATGGATGAAAAAGAAGAACTCTCTTGCGCGTTCTAATAAAAAGGACGACCTGCTTCTGGTGTCTCAATCTCTGCGGCAAGACCTCTGTTTTGACATCGTGACAATATGGTAATTTTTTTACTTTATGCCATGGCGAAAAAAAGTCGCGGCAGAGCATGGGCTTGGTGTGCTACCTCTTGGCTACACTGCAGCCAGTTGGTCGAAATTTCCAGAGCGCTTCACTAAAGTGCCTCTGATAATCATATAGTAGTTTTAAGGCGTTCAACCGGTCAATTATTATTGTCAGTCATTCACAAGAAAATATTTGAAGTATAATAAATGAAGTTTTCGTGCCCAGATTTTCTCTTGCTAAGCCCTACGCTACGCACAATATCCAAGGTTAGCGTTCAAGCAATAAAATGTTTCACCTGTGAGACCTTACATAAACCAAAGTGGCCTTCCGGTTTACTGTACCAAGCCTGAGTCTGACGACATTGTCGCCTTTCCGCGAAAGCAGCTGATATAAAATCTCTCAGCGAAATTCGCGCTAAGGTCTCGTTCAAACGAAGTGGAGCTCTCAACGTGCTCGTGTTTAGTACACGCATTCATTCTAAGGCTATTGAAGGCCGTTAAAGAAGAGATACAAATCCTATAGCTACATATTTCGCACGACCGCATGCCACTGGAATGTTTGGAACGCCACACTTAGAGCATTCGGGTCACGGCGTCGCCCACCGCGTAGTCTTCCGACTATTCGGATCCGGCCGGAACAATTCCAAGCGCGTGAGGTCGTTTGTTTATCGCACGCACTTCGATCGTTTTTTGCGCAGATGGTTGTTTTTAGAGACTCGAATGCGCATTTTCCGGGGAAAAATAGCAGTTTCTATCTAAAATTATCTGGCCTTCGGGGGGCTTTCCGAAAGCGGCTTTCGCATTACGCTTATCGTCCTGGTTTTTAACGGCTTCCTTTTCGTTTCCGTGTTCGTACTTATCCGAATTTCTTGTAATCGCAGACATATTAACATTCCTACGGTGACATCTGCAGCTTCGAAGGGTGTTTCCACGCACAAAGAAAAATACAGAAATGCTGAGGGAAGAGGTTGGAAATCACGGACGAGACGACTATCGCTAAACGCCCTATTGTACGTCTGCCAAGCTTCATTATTTTTTGTTGTGGCACCCTCGTAATGCGATATTCCATTAACTCCTGCGATTGCGCAAACGATGCCAAATGCGCGACCATGTTAGCCCTAGTTTTGGATCTGTGTCACGTCGGCGTCTGTAATTCCGTCATAAGGGGATGTATGTGACGCGTCAAGGCATATCGGAACCGAAATAGCCGAGCCGAGGTAAGCTCTGTCACGGTCACACAAAGGCATCCAACAACAAAAAAATAAGCGGACTAAGAAAAGGCTGGGAGACAGTATACTGCTTCCGGAAGCTACCGAAATAAGAAGAATCACTACCGGAAAAAATCAAAGATAAAACAAAAACTTCGATGATGGCGTCGGACGAGCTGAGCCGGAAACGGTCCCATATCGAAACACACGCCCTCGCAAGATGCGATTAGACGACCGAAAAATGGGTGCTAACGTAAACCCCAACAGAGCTTAGAGAGCCGTGGAAAAAACACTTCATCCCATCGAGGCTCTCCTTCGGTGCTACGTGCCGAAACATCTGCCCGTCCGAAGAGAGCTAGGAACATGGTGTCCAACTTTTCCCTCAGGTTAGTAGCATACTCTCAAGACAAAACACGCACGTATGCACCGTCTGTTTGTGTTTGTTTGAGCAGCGAAAGAAACGTGTTCGTTTCGTGATGATCGGGCGAGACAGCCATGTGCAATCACTCGGGCTCCCTAATCCGGTTGTACTGTATGAATACGACCAGAGCGAACAATCGATTCGGCGCGTAGATCAATTCACTTGCTTTGCATGTCTGATCCGTCCGCCGAATAACCCGTTGGCTGCCGCGATACCATTTCACTCCTAATCTACTGTCCAGGTGTGCTATACAGAAAAAACGAAATGAAAAGTAAAATACTTTGACAAGACTAGCATGTGCTTTGCGATTGACGCCAACTTTATGTGGCAAAAAAAAAGTTTTTCGAAATGAAGCCAGCTTATTTTCTGTGGAACGAGCCGTGCATGTGGAAAACGCCAGAACGAAACTCTCGTGCAATACGCTCGTGTATATGGCTAATCGCTTGCAGGTAGTGGGTCCATTATGGTAAGCTCTTGTTGTCTTTCCAATCCGGATGCCTGAAGTATTTTTTGTTAGTTTTTTTTTCTGTCTGTGCATTACGTTTGAATGCGTAGATTGCTTAAGAACCCAAAGAGGAAAGCAGCGTCGACGACGAGGACCCATGCCAGCGCCGTCTTCGTTTTGTCTTCTTCCGATTGTGTTTCGTTGTTTGTCCGTTTGCTAGTGAAAATTTCGCTTACTTTTCTATGTAAGCAATGCCGAGGTTCACGAACGTTATCCCCTTCGTGAACGTCGGCGTTCCTTTCACTCTGAAATTTAGGCGCTAAAAATTATAAACATGAGCATGAAATCCGTGAAATAATTTGTGAAGTTTTACCAGCCAAAACCAGAATATGATTGCGATACACATCGTAGTGAAAGGCTTCGGAAATTTCGACCACCTGACTTGTTTCTGTTTTTTAGATGCGGAGCATCTAATACTCGAGGCTTGTAGTGCGGCGCCGTCCACAAGCTTCCTCCTCCTTCTTCCACCATCTGTGCATCCCTTCCTCCTCTACACACCGCGCGTGCTTCACTCCTCCACCATCTGTGCACCCTTCCTCCTCTACACACCGCGTGCGCTTCTCCTCTTCACGAACATTCGCTAGCTGTATAATGTAGCGCGCATGCGCCGTCACGCTTCGAGAACATCGGCAGCTGACGCGCGCGCATGCGCCGTTGCGCTTCTCCCCCTTCTCGAACATTCGACAGCTGACGCGCGCATGCACCGTCACCCACCATCTGTGCCGCGCGCGCTTCTCCCCTTCGAGAACATTCTACAATTCTCCTGATTCTCCAGTGGACGCGCATGCGCCGTCGCGCTTCGAGAACATTCAACAGCTGACAGTGCATGCGCCGTCGCGCTGTATATATACTCAAGGTCGGCGCTCGCTCGCTCAGTTGCCGCTCGTCGGTTGGTTTGTACGGCGCGTCGACGTCCAAGGTCGCGGTGAAATGAATTCCAACGAATCCACAAACACAATGATCGACGTCCCTTCGACCAGCGCCGCCCTTTCGCATACGTGTGTACGTGTTCACTCATTTAACACCCCCTCCTACAACCACGTTAACCAATTTAGCCATTGACCCAAGTAAGTCGCAATTTAACACCCCATTTCACAACCACGTTAACCAATTTAGCCATCGACCCAAGTAAGTCGCACTTTAACACCCCGTTAACCAATTATATGCTCCGCATCCTTCTCAGTGTTCCCCCGAGGGAAGCTGCGGGCAATTTTTTTTTTCAGCGCGCGTTGGCATTACTTAGCGCGCGGGCTTGCAGCGTTTCTCCTTCATCAAAGTGCGACCGCCTGTGTCGGCATGAAAATCATGACTTTCGGGTAAGTAGCTGAGTATTGTAACCACTGTACCACCACGGTGGACGTAAACATAACATACGGAGGATTTGCATCGCAAAACGCTTGATCATGAAATACGTTGAAACTTTCGGCTGTGGAAAGCGCACGCCGTGGGTTTCGAAAGCAATGCCCATGTGGGAACAGACATCTCGCCTTCTCCCACAATACAGACACACTGAAAGCAATAAAATTTATGCCGACTATAAAACCGAGCATCAAACAGTGCAATGAGCAAAACTTTATTTACTTTTCTACAAAAGGATCACTCCTAAAAGCGAAATGACTCTCATATGTCATCTTGAACTTCATTCCACTATAAATAATTTATCTTAAAACGACAGCGTAACGAGTTGGAAACATGCAGGAAGAAGAAACGGGCAGGGCGCTGAACATCCACCAATTATAATTTCACGCACAATGAACATCCACCAAGTTAGCCAAACTGGCGTGTTCGCTTCAGCATAAACAGTTTTGTGTGTGTGTGTGTGTGTGTGTGTGTGTGTGTGTGTGTGTGTGTGTGGTGTGTGTGTGTGTGTGTGTGTGTGTGTGTATGTGTGTGTGTGTGTGTGTAACCACAAAAACGATTACCGTCGGCTATGACTTGCGAACCCGGATTTCAGTGAGAGAAATAAGGAGAAAAAATGAGATAGCAAAAGCAGATGTCAAAAAGACTTTTCTTGGTTCCACTGCCACAACCTGGTATGAGATGACAGTTCTTTAAGGTGATTAGTGACGTTCAAAACTTGCGTTTCGAAACATAGCATTTTACAGTGAAAGCATAAACTGACAAGCTGCCTGAATCTATGCAGGGAAAGAGATACAGTTTCTGTGAGGACTAAGCTGGCCAGTAATGTATTAGTGTCTCTTTTTTTTTACAAACGTGGTGTTCGTGTTATACATTATACTTATTCACCTTATGTTGCCTCCGGAAAGCCCCGTTTTACTGCAAAGGTTTACGGTAGTAGTAAAATAATAGCTGGGCGAGTAGATATGTATCTAACTTTAGGTTTTTTAGCGCGCATTTATTTGTTCTTCCTGGCGCCAGTTTTTTGGACTATCTTGAAACTATTCCGTAAATGTGTAGGGGTACAGAATGGTAAAAGCATGCAACTATTCAGCAAAAGTTCTCGACGGGAAGTTTGCTGGAAAAGAATGAAAGTCGCGGAAGGCATGCGCCATTACGCAAGGAAGAATACATTCGCTGGCTCTGCCTCACTAATAGCGTGCAATGCAGTAAAACGTACTGCGCGTCGTAAGTTAGGATATGGGTTCGTCTATGGTCGTCTGCTGATCCATGTTTATATCTGCTGGCCACCGTTGATCTTTGCGGCTCAGACTACACAAAGGTATAATAATCATCTAGTACCTACTTCTATACTACTTCATTATGTGAATAGTAATGAGTAAGATGAACGAAATTCCCGTGACTTAGTATACCACTGCAAGGGAGCAGCCTGCTCTCGTTATCGACAGGTTCACGTGCGCTGCCCGAGTATGTTGAGATGGAGTACTAAACGCGTACCAAGAACGCAGGTCATGCGCAACTATGAGAAATTTATGTAGCCCGAGGTTTTAAACGGACACAGGAAGGAATAGACTGAGAGGACAGAGCGCTACTAGATTTTCGCCCCGGATACATAAATTTCTTTCAAATGCATCACCAACAAGCCCACATCGCCACTCTTGGCAACTATGAGGACTAATGGGGTTATTTAACGTGCACCTAAATCTAAGCACATAAGCCCCAAGCATTTTCGCCTCCACCAAAAAATGCGGCTGCCGCGCCTGTGATTCGATCCCGCGATCCCGTGAGCAGCCGAGTGTCTTAACCACTAGACCTTAACCTTTGATTGCGACTCGCCTCGCGTAAATGCGAGACACTTAGACAACAGCCATTTACAAAAGACGAGAGATATGATTGGCCGAGTTCGCATTGCTTGTTCCTGCTTTTCCTTACAGTCAAGCGCGTTCCACCAACGAACCGAGTGTGTAATCTGCAATTATTTTTTGTTCCATTAGCTCTCTGTTCTTACCGTCATTTGGCCTTTTCTTACGTGTATGTCTCTAGGTTCTAAAGGTTAATAGTTATACACATCTTTATGTTTATCAAAAGAATTTATTGTGCCATTTTTTGGTGATAGAAAATAGAAAGAAAACCACTTTTTCTTAATTTAGGTCTTAGTTTACTGTGTATAAACAGTTTTTTATCCTGTAGTCTTAACACTTTGGTATACACTGTATTGAGTTTTTTTTCTAACACATTCGAAATCAATTAGTTGCCTTAGGCTGCATATAGCACTAGTTATTTTGTCACATACATACATAGATATGTAGCTGTAGGAAGATTGAAGTAGCACGAGCTAAGATCTGACAAGTTATAATATAAATCTAGCCCTCATGATTGTCTTATTGTTGTTTGTGTTTGTGTTTTCATATTTTTTCTCTTTTTTGTTTGTATTCTGAACTCTCTGCTGAAGCCTTGACCATGTTCACTTCCATAGCTGTAATACTGCACCCGTATTAATGTTAAGTATAGACGTTCCCCGAAGTGTCCGTAGTATGTCTGCCCGCGGGCTTGCCCAATACGAATGGTTTACATTGCTGAGCACTAACGCTCAAGATAATCACCGCGATGTCTCACTTACCGAGTGGTTAAGGAGACGGACTTGGTATACACTGGTGTCTCTCTAAACTGCGCCTCCAAAAATCGGCAGGTGCAGCTTTATCTGCCGCTTCCGTGCTGAGGCTTGCAAAACATCTTTGTAGCGTTCGGGGTGGTTAAGCGATTATATTTTCACTTAGTGCTACTATTCTCTTTACCAGTATGACCGCCTGTGCCTAGTAAAAATGCACACGTTTCGGAAACCCTCGAATAACTTTTTTATCGGTGAGCAAGCACACCCTTTCTTGGCGATTTCAAGGCCCATCCAAGTTTTTTGCAGTGCAGACTTTTTTTATATTATAATAACCTTTTTATTTTTTCTTGTCTCGCATGAAGCCGCATACATTCACGCTGACTCTGCCAAGTTGAGTGCAGCAAACCGGAGTCCTCCTCTGGTTAAGCGTCCTGTCTTTGTGTTTTTGTCTCCTTCCAGACCACTCACTCACTCTCACTCACTCACTCACTCACTCAATCAATCAATCAATCAATCAATCAAACACTTGTTGCAACTCTGGGAAGCGATCTGGTGGCCGTCCTGGCTTCCATTTCATGTCATCGCACTCACTACCAATCTGCACAGAAGGTTTCATTAGGTGGATCGTGAAACAGGTACGAGCTAGCCTCGACGAAGCCCACATACTGGTTTCCGCAAAACGGCGTCGCCCTCGTTCACAACGCGTGCGCCTCACTACGAGTGACGTGAGCTCGCTTAAACAGCGCAGAAGGGTTCTAGTTCAAAATACGTGGTATTCATGTGGTGCGCGGTGATTCCATATGTACGGACTTACGTAACCCTCGCTGCGAAACGGCGCTGCGTAAATGCGCGGTCAATTCTCAGTCGTCCTATTTGTGCTAAAGCAGACTAATGCTAATGTAATGCATTCACTCACGACGCAGCCTCCGCTTACCGGCTGAAGGAAGTAACTGGTCCGACTTTATACTGAAACCACTTTCGAGATACATTCTCAGCATAGCCGTGATATACTTACTTTTATTCGAAGACATTAGTTACTAAACTAAGTTCTCTTGGGTTGCGTTGATTGTTGCCCAGAAAGTAAGTGTCAGGAAATGGTAGCGGACTTTTCTTTAAAGCAATTATTCGTGGCCGTAATCTTATACAGAACAGTCTTTCCTGAACACGTTTACCCGCCTTGATGACCGGTCGTTTCCCGAGAAGCCAAGCATGCCTTGCCGGCGTATGCAGGTCATTAAAAGCGCTATTTAAATTCCGATGTTAAACCATACCATTAGACGGTTGATGGAACGGCTAAAACTAGAGAGCAAAGACGCAAAGAAAACGCAAGAGTGAACACATTACAGGGCTTTTGACTTTTCCGAATGTTTTTTTTTTTCATATCATTTTTGTACGTTTAGTTTCCCGCTATTCCTTCTTTTGACGTATAATAGCAAACTAGAGAAGCTGTTTCCTACGGCCCACGTTACATTTCTTTTTGTTTCTATACCTCTGTTCAAGTGTAGGTTAGTCGTCCAAATTTTATTTTTGCTGATGTGACATCAAGATCATCGTTAAGTGCCCATATCGCTTCCTAAAGGGATCGAACATGTAACTCTCAAGTTTCTCCCAATCGAGCAACGGTAAACAGAACATGGCGATTAAGGAGTGGCAAACAGACATAACTCTGCATAACTCCAAACCTACCTTCGTTTTATCTATGATCGGGCAAGAGGAGATAGATACTCGAGGCGTGGTCCTCGCGTCCCCATTGTAGTCGGACCACGATCAACCTATCTATGTAGCTTCGTAAGCGGGCTATCTAAGTGGCGACGACCCCTGGACCCTGACCCTTTACTCGTCGCGGCTGGAATTGCGCAGGGGCACAGCCATAGCTATTCCAGTCGAATCACCTCACTGATGAATTGCTAGCGTGATCGACAACGGCGCGGTTTTTCCCACCGCATCTCTCGTCTGCGTTGCACAACCTCTCCTACTCTTTCGTTTTGTCGCTTGTGCATTTTTCCTCGGTGGAGGTTAACCAAGCAGGCACGTGTTTAAATTACTCCCTTGCCTGTTTTCTTCTTTCCTCTTCGTCCGGGGTCCCCGCGCAGCGTGTTGGGGGTATCCAGGCAGAGTAAGCTTCACCACTGGGGCGACGCGTCACAGCCCCTCGAAGCCCGCCTGTACCCTGTTTAGCTACCGGTGGGTGGCCGGCCGGCACTGGGGATCGAACCCCGCACCTCCCGTAGCTGAAGCGGACGCGTACGTGCAAATCTTTCCTCTTCGTCCGGGGGACGACGACGAAGTGATTCTGGCGTAGAACACTGCTGTCACTGTCTGTAATTTTTCAAAGTTTTTCTGCGACTCTGTGGAAGACACCGTTCCAGTGACTGCGGCGATGGACGTGGATTCGCCTGGGCTTTCACCGCAACCATCGACGTCGTCCGCAGCTACCACGAGAAAGCGTACGGGCCACCCGAGTGATGCCGACAGCGAAGACACGCTGATTTACTCTACGGCCAGCGACGAGAGCTCCGACGAAGGCGACTTCGTGCCTGTGACAAGGCGGCAGCGAAAAAGAAGACTAGTGATGCCGTCTCCAACAACAAGTAAGAATGTGACGATGACGCGAGAGCCCACGACATACACAATTCTGTTTGTGCCGGTCGATGCGGCTCATAGTCTCAACCGGCTCAATCGTCAAGTCACGTCTAGGTTTCTTGAGGAACTCGCCCAGGGAGAGATCGCGGACGTGCGGATCAATGGCCGTAAGAATATCCTCGCCGTAGACGTCACTCAACGAAGCACATTGGAAGTGCTGAGCAACGTCAAGATGTTGGATAACATCAATGTTCGCTCATATATACCTGATGGCCGCGACTCTACGGCAGGCGTCATTTACGACGTCGACATTTCCATCAGCGAAAGTGACTTTGCTGCTCTCATCAAACCGGTGTCTGCAGAACCTACTATACTGCAAGCTCGTCGCCTTGGCAAATCACGCTGCGTGAAGCTCGTGTTCAAGGGTGACAGCCTTCCATCGGAAGTCAAGGTCGGACATTTTCGACACACAGTGCGACCCTTCGTACCGAAGCCCCTTCAATGCCGGAAATGTTATAGATTGGGACATGTCAGTGCTGTTTGTACAAACCTGGCTGTGTGCTCGCTATGCTCAGAATCACATAGCGCAGACGCTTGCCAGGCAGAACTTCGAAAATGTCGAAACTGTCATGGCCCTCACGAAGCATCGTCGAAAGATTGCCCAATCATGAAAAAGGAAATGCAAGTGTTGAGGCAAATGGTCCGGGATGGCTCAACTCACAGAGAGGCCGCTGCCCAAGTACGACGCCGGCGGTCTCGTCGCCGGAGGCCCCTGAGGAGACCCAGTGCTGAAGCAAGGATTGAACCTCACCAACCGACCACCGGCATACCACCTCAAGCGTCCAGACACACCGACAACAAATCCTCCAAGCAAGACAAGAGCATCACCGGCTCGCCTGAAGCATGGCCAGTGCTGCCAACGATAGACGCACCGTCTGAGCCACCACATCGCTCGTCTACAATCACTTCGAAACGAGAATGCGGTGATAGTCGCGACAAAGAAATCGTAGCCATGGTAAAGGCCCTTATGAATACCATTCATATGCTCCTCACTAGCATTGACAGTCCGGCTGCAAAGAGTGCACTTCAGTTAGTTGACGCGCTGAAGCCGGTGCTATATCAAGTCTGGAAAGGCACCATGGCTCCGCCTCTGCAAGCCTTTCGTAAAGAGGTCAAAGAAGCTTCGATATTTCAGTGGAATGCCCGAGGCCTCAAGCCCCGCATTTCTGATATACGACAATTTGTGTTCAAAAACCAGTTTCCAATTATTGTTATCTGTGAGCCAAGGCTACACAATGCAATACGACTATCCAGATACGAAGCCTTCAAGTCCGCTACCTGCAACGAACAGAGTAAAGTCATTGTATATATCAGATGTGACCTTACCTATATCGAGCACCGTGTAGCACCTCACGATGACAACCAGTATGTCTGCTTGACAGTTAAACGTAGAGACCTCAATTTCACGCTCGTAGGTGCATATATATCACCTTCGAACCGTTTTGAACCTGAAAGACTACGTGCACTGTTAACAGCCACACCTGGACCATGGATCATCACCGGAGATTTCAACGCTCACCACCCACTATGGGGAAGTCAGAAGACAGACAGTCGCGGAAGGCAAGTATTCTCCTTTGCTCTGGAGCAGCAGCTGCTTTGTGTAAACGACGGAAGCCCAACGTTTCTACGGGGAACGACATACAGCAGCTGCCTTGACTTGGCATTTGTGTCACGAAGCCTAAATGGAAAGGTCAAGTGGTTCGCAGACTATGAAACTCATGGAAGCGACCACATACCAACTTATTTGAAGATCAAGGGCCTGGAAAGATCGCCAAACTACGACACTTCGACTCGCATCGACTGGACAAAGTTCAGGTCACTGACGGAAAAAAGGTGTCAAGAAAATAAAACGCCTCCTCTTGACACCCTCGAGGATATGATTAGAGGTGCTACTCAAGAAGCGACCTATCATATTCAACATACTTCAGATTATTGTCAATATCAAGCGGAATTGGAACGGCTCAGAGCGATCCGTCGTCGCGCAGAAAGAAGATATAGGCGCACTAAGTCCATTCACGACTTGAGGGAGGCAAGGCGCCTACAGAAAAAAATTCAGCGGCGAATCATTTCACTTCAATCCTTTCGCTGGAAACATCTGTGCGAATCTTTGGATCCACACAAGCCTTTGACGCAGACATGGAGGATTATCCGTGGCCTACGAACATCGCCACATCAACATCGCCCCTTCAAGTGTCTTTCTCTCCACCAAGGACGCACCGAAATTGAAGTAGCAGAAGATTTCTGCATGAAAGTTGCCGGTCATGCGTCCACGTGCACCACGCGCCACCTAGAAAACGCTCCAGTTTCCAGAGATTCAAGAATGGACACCTTTTTCTCTCTAGAGGAACTACAAGCGGCCTTGACGGCATGCAAACGATCTTCATCGCCTGGTCCGGATGGGATCACGTACATGGCTCTTTGTAACCTCGGAGAAGCAGCTCGACGGGCCATTCTATCCGTGTACAACGACCAGTGGAGCAGCGGACTTATCCCTCATTCATGGAAATCCAGCCGCCTCGTCCCTGTGCTTAAACCAGGTAAATCTCCTCTGCACTTGACCTCTTATCGCCCCATCGCGCTTACCAGCTGTTTCGGGAAAGTGATGGAGAGGATGATTTTGACTCGTCTAGAGTGGTACCTGGAGCGCCACGAGGTATACCCTCATGCTATGACGGGCTTTCGGCGTGGGAGGTCCGCAATTGATAACGTTATAGACCTGGTCTCATCTGTTCAGCATCAGAAAAGACTGAAACGTTTATCCGCGGCGTTGTTCTTGGACGTGAAAGGTGCATACGATAACGTATCACATGAAGCCATTCTGGATATCATGGAAAATGTTGGATTAGGGGGTCGGGTTTACCAATGGATCCACAGCTATCTGAAAGGCAGAACTTTCTTTGTACAGACGGAGAGTGGCACAACAACGCACCATTGCAACCGTCGAGGCGTGCCTCAAGGCGGCGTTCTTAGCCCCACACTTTTCAATCTAGCGCTACTCGACCTGGTTGATGCACTTCCAAAATCTGTCCATCTATCAATATATGCAGAAGACATCTGCATCTGGGCGTCAGGCGTAACACGCCTTCATTTGCGTGCCCGGATTCAGAGAGCGGCAAAAATAGCGACAAAGTACCTGGAAGAACGGGGACTACAGCTGTCATCAGAGAAATGCTCGCTTATAGCATTCACGCATAAGGCTATGAGCCCATATGTTATTAAAATCAACGGACACACGATCAACTACGTGAAGACCCACCGATTCCTCGGAGTCATAGTTGATCGCGACCTCTCCTGGAGCCCTCACATCGCCCACATGAAAACTAAACTCACCATGATCACCCACGTACTGAGGTTTCTTGCTGGAAAAACGTGGGGTGCATCGGTACAAGCAATGCTCCAACTCTACACTGCTTTGTTCCTCGGTTATATGCGATACAGCTTACCCGTGCTTTGCGGGATCGGAAGAACAAACTTGCGCGTCCTCCAGTCGATCCAAGCCCAAGCCCTGAGGATATGCCTTGGTCTCCCGAGATGCGCATCTACAGCAGCGACAGTCATGATTGCGCGTGATTATCCAGTCAACGCATACATCCGCGTAGACGCTTTGAGAATGCACATAAGACATTTCGCTCGGCTTCCATCTCATCACCTAGCCTCACTTCGAACTTCCAGGCCCCACTCAGCGTTCAGCGCAATTGTAGCTCAGCATTGCGCAGTGCTTCCATTGCACTTCACGCATGCAGCACAGCCGCCGATACCATTATGGTGCCTACACCCACTCAAAGCCCATCTTACAATTCCTGGCATCCAAAATAAGAAAAATTCGTCGCATCTAGCCCTGAAACAGGCCACATTACTTTTCCTGCAAGAGAAGCACAACGGACGCCTTCACATTTACACGGATGGCTCGGTGTCTTCAGTAAGCTCTGCAGGGGCGGTGGTTATTCCCGCGAGGAACATCACAATTAAATTCATGACATCGCATTTGACGTCGTCGACAGCTGCAGAACTTGCAGCCATTCGTGCAGCTCTGGAGTTTATAGTGAAAGAACCTTCGGGAATTTGGTCGATCTTCTCGGACTCGAAGGCATCTCTTCAATGTCTTATATCACCCTTTCGCCATGGACCTAATGAACAGTTAGTAGCTGAAATAAGGCTTCTTCATCACCAAGCAACCGAAAAACAGCACAGCATTGCGTATCAGTGGATACCAGGTCATTGCGGTATATATGGCAATGACCGCGCAGATGAGGCCGCTAGATCTGCACACGATGGTACCCAATACACAGCCATCCCGTTCTCAAGAACCGACGCAGCTACAAGACTTCGTTCGCTTGCACGTGACCTCACACTGGTACAGTGGAACTCGACAGACTTCACAAACGCGCGCCTGCATAACTTGGATCCCGATCTGCAGCTTCGTCTTCCCCCAAGGATATCTCGAGCTGAGGAGACTCTTCTATGCCGCCTGTGGCTTGGAGTGGCCTTCACGAACGCATACTCTTATCTCATCGGGATGGCCAGCTCTCCTACATGCACTTACTGCAGTTGCGAAGAAACCATCGCGCACCTTCTGTGTGAGTGCACCTATTTCAACGTGCAAAGACAAGAACTCACTGCAGCTCTGGATAGACTAGACAATCGGCCTTTGTCGGAACAAAGGATTCTGGGTCATTGGCCAAGCCCATCCTCAGCCCAAAAGGCTTTGAAAGCTTTGCTGCGCTTTTTGCGGACAACTGGCCTCAGAGACAGACTTTAGTGTCTTATACTTTTTGATGTTGCCTTTCCTCTGTCGTAGTTTTTTTTTTTAATTTCTCCTTCTCTTCGCAGCATTTCTTTTTAACATCTTTCATTCCCCTCACCCCTTTCCCCAGCACAGGGTAGCCAGCCGGTCTAAGAACTGGCTAACCTCCCTGTCTTTCCGCCTAAATTCTCTTCCTCCTCCTTCCTCCTCTTCGTCCCTCATTCTTGCACTCTAACATCGTTTAATGGGTAGCGCATCACATCTAAGCTATGTCGTATGCGAAAGCAGGAACACGGAAAGAAAAAAATTGCCTTTTCATGTCCAGGTATATACATGTAGCTTTATTTTTCGGATGTATCAAGAACAAGAAAAACGTGGCTTCAACTGAATGGTGTAACTCCTTTGACGTTCACTTTGATTCAGGTTACTATATTAGGCAGAATTTCCTCACATTGAAATAAGAAAATACATAACTTCGCACCTTAAAGCAAAACATTGAACGCTGACGACCAAGGCGCACTTTACGCTTGCACTATATGCTTTACTTAAAGACGGCAACTAGCCTTTTACGTACTTAAACCCACTTGGTCAAAGATTTTTTCTTCGTGCGACTATATATACATATGATATATTCCTTCCAGAGGGAAAGCAGCGCTGATAGTGCCTTGTAGTTTTTTTTTTTAGCAGTCACTAAAGCGAGTATTGATCAGCCGCGTTTGGCTGCTTTCTGTTCGAGTCATTAAAGTGGTGCTGGGCGCCAGGTGCTCTTTCGGCCGGCTAACATGCCACGTATACTTTATGGAGCGTAGTCTTTTATATCGAAACGTGCATTTTAGGCCAGCTTTCGGTGATATCAAGAGCCCTTTACGCAGGAAGCCGGCTGCCAGCTCAGCAGGGGGGAAATATGATGGTGTCCGTACGGCAAGAAAAGTGAAAACGTTTATTCAGAGCGAAATGCAGATACCCTGATCCGAGAGAGAAATAGAGAGAGGGAGAATGAAGAAAATACATGGAGCATAACTATACTTTGTCCGATCCGCTACACCGCACTTGGGGAAAAGAAGTAGGAGCAAAATAGTAATGGAGAAAACATGAGAGCACATGATGCACAATTCACGAGCACAGCGAGGCGTACGCCCGCAGAGAAGGGCTTAAAAATCAGAGACAGTAGGATTGGGCATATTGATGTAACAAGATAAAAAAGTGCTTAACAGCACAAACGACGGGATGGGATGGAAGAGACGAGACAGAGCGCTGAACTGCCAACAATTTATTTTTTGCGAAAGTCATCGCTTTTGTACACTTATTAGTGCACCACTCATGCGCGTGAATGGGGCAACTGGTAACTGCATAAAAGCGAAGACTTTCGCAAGAAATAAATTGTTGGCAGTTCAAGCGTTCTGTCTCGTCTCTTCTACCCCATCCTGTCATTTGCGCTGTTAAGCACTGTTCATCACTTCAATTCAGACGCAGGAGAAAGGCTCGCATAGCCGCTGGCGTAATGAGCTCTTAGCAGTGACCCCGGGGTGGCGATAGGAATAATATTAGCCACTGCCAGCTGCTCTGCACGAATGACAAAGTGATAACCTCTCAAAATGACCGCGGCCACCGCTAAAGTCTCGAGAGGTGACAAGGAGGAAAGACAGAGAGGACGACCGGACGTGCATGCGGTTTGTTACCCTGGACATGAGGAAGAAGGATAGAGAATAAAAGGAGAAAAAGGAACCATTACCAAGTGATAACAGCGAATACAACATTAGGAAACGGTGGGGACAGAACGAACAGAGGCAGTGAGCGCTGTCGCAAAGTCTGTCTAATTTTTCTGATCTTGTATGCACGGTTCATACGTTCCAGTGGATCCATGCCAACTTCAACTTTTCCAAGTTCCGACTCCTTAAGGTAGAATGAGCACAAATTTTGAGCTTTGGATAACAGCCGCACTGTTCAAGTTGTACAGAGACCGCCTCCAGTGCGGGAAGTACCGTGCTCATTTGCTGTGTACACCTGGCACTTAGCGCTTCTTTTTTTCTGAAGTGGAAGGATTACTCCGGTGCAGCGTTTAGTGTTGTCGGTATTCACCTCTAGAAGCTGGCTGCTCTTTGTAAGCTTTTTTTTTTACTCTTCTCTTCGTCCTTCCCCCTTTCCTGTATCACACACAAGCTATCACACTGTATATATATAGCGTCACAGTTCCGTAAATGTTCCGTAAAACTGTAGTCAATAGAACTTAATTACCCATCTTCTCGGGTGCATTGGCTGTACTTGGAAACGATACTTTCAGGACGATAACGTGACTGGTGGGTCGAATTGTCAAACAAATGCATCTCAATGAAAGACAACGCGATTGAGGTATCACTCATGAGCGCGGTGCCTTTGCCTCCACACGCACCTTGTCACATTTCCATGGCACCTTGAATCCAATAGTTTTGAACAAACGTTTTATTGTTCTTGTTATATGTTCACCAAATATGGCAACGTGCGTAATAATGTTTTGCTCATACGCGCAGGCATTGCAATATGCCCTGCCTGTTTCTGCCTACATTGTGTCTCCTGAGCGACGGAATATCACGTTTTCCTAAGGGATAAACCAAGTCCGTAAATATTTTGCCACCTACGGAGACAGCGTGAGCGCTTCCCACGCGAAGCGATTCGCATACAAGCTCGCGAAGCTTATTCACCAAGATAGTGGTAGCAGAAAAGGACGCGAAGTCATCAATGGAACTGAACTTTCTTTATTCTTTCGCTTGTTTACGTTGTCGTGCGTTCGCGTGAGCTTTTATGGGCGATTTTCTTTTTTTCTTCATTCATGCGGCTCTCTTTGTGCTGGAGAGTTGAGGCCGCTCGGCTTTTAGTCGAGCGCTGAGTGGCGCGCCTCCGAACACATCCTTTTCAACGCTAAGTGTAGAGATGAGCTTCCGGCAAGATAACGCCAGTGGCTAGGATGCGGTGTCGGGGACGTCGAAGCAGCGTTATCCAACGAGGCGCGCATGTTGTATGCCTGCCATGACTGGGGACAACAGCGGCTGCGCACGCGTGACAAAGTGAATAACGAGGGACCACGTTAGCATACGCCTAAACTGATAATACAAATGGTGTGTTTAGAAAAAGCTCTTCGCCGACGAGAACCGCCGACGAGACAGTGCTATTTAGATAAGATTGCGGTGCTAGATTACAGTGCTAGATTACAGTGCTCTTTGCCTAAATAAACTCCTCAATTCTCGCTCGTGTTTGTATATACTCTCGTGTGGCTGCAGGGAATACAATTAGCGCTATCATTATATCCTATATATATGGTCATATGTTATTCCGAACAACGTGAACCAGTAATTTTTTGCTTCTCTACCGCCTTGTCTCGATAGTACGTCCTTCGTCGCCTTGCGAGATAATTATGGGAGGCTGAATAAGGCTGAATGTCACAGTCTTATATAGTTATGTTATGTCAACACAAGCTCTCATTTTTTTAGTTTCTACAGAAGCCCTTAACCACATGTCCAGAGGAGCAACCGAATGCGGTGTGCAGTACTGTGTGTGTGTGTGCTGCGAAATGTGTATTTTTCTATCTCTCTGTTTTTTACAACCTCATTCTCCTTGCTGTGTGTAGGGTAGAAAAATATGTAGTCCACTTAACCTCCCTACTTCTCCTATATTGCTTCTTTCTCTCTCTCTCTATCTCTCTCTCTTATAGGCTTCCATTTGGTCCCACTCGGAGACTGCGTAATATATTATGTCTGGCATATCCGGAGAAAATGAGATGTCGCACAATCATTAAAAATTTGGTAGGCGTATAACGATGTAGGCAAAAAAAAAGCAGGAAAAACAGGTTGTTAAAGTTTGCATCAGTGGTCCCTTAAATAAAAAGTAAACGAAAGCACGACTGTCTCCTGACGTTTATTATGTCGGTAGTCGACCTCAGCCTATAATAACGGGGAACGTAAGAGCAAGAACTTTCTCTTGGCGATGAGCGACCGTTGAGCGCGCAGCCCAGTGAAGGATTGCGAAACATCCTTGTTTGTGTTAGCCCTGAGTCACAGCCGAAAGCCTGCTGTGAGCGTAGGAAAAGCAAATTAGGTTCGCCTTTTAAATTAATAGTAGTGTTCCTTTATAACACAACGTCATGCTTCTGACGGATTTCACCTGCAAGGAAGTCGTGCATATAATACGCAGTCCAGTCACGCTTTCACAGCGTATAAATTAATACCGCGCACTAAGTCACTGAGCAACTGCCATTTTAGGTAGTGTGATGTTTGAATAGATAGCCCTTCAGTTTACAATCAAAGATGCGATGTTTTAGTTTATAAAGGCTATGTTGGTGCAGTTGTTCATTCATTCATTAATGTGTTTATTCGTTTGTTGTTGTTGGTGGTGGTGGTGACTGTTTGTTTGTCTGTTCGTTCGTTCGCTTCTTTATAGCAGCGGGGTAACACAAACTTTAACTTTTTCTGAAGCTTTCTTTAAATGTCTTCTTTGGCTTCTCGCGGTTTCCGAAGGGTATACATCTTGAGAATAAACTCCGGCCAGTATTTGTCAATTATAGACGTTCGCCGACATTGAAACAAAGGCTTTGTCGGGCAAATCACGTGATCCCACTCCTCTCTACGTGTACTGTGCTCCTCAACTGCCTGGCCCCCGTATAGGCGCGTAGCTGCCATTCTGGACAGCCTCAAACAATGTGTGTGTGTGGACTTCTTGTTTACCCGGGGGGCGTCAACCGTTACGCTCTCCCGAAGAGCCACTTCCGCTGCAGTCGAACGAATAGCGACCCGCAAACTGCGCTCCTCAAGTCTCTCGGTGCGCACGGTTTTTCTTCTCCGTGTTCGGCACACACACTTGCACTTTTTTGAACAACATGGTGTGATCACGAGCCGCTTGAGTGTCGGTGTTCTACAACGTAGTAATAAGCAATGTGGTTCAATTTCCCATTATGCTACAAGAGCGCCAACAGCCAAACATTTTTGTCTTCTTTCTCTTTATTACTTTAATTATAACAACCAGCACCATATCATGGTGCATTCATTGCCCTTAATGGAACCGCGTTTTACCTTATCTTACAAGGGTGTACCAACGGCCAAACTTCTCCTTCTCTCTCCATTTTTTTGTCACGATACCAACCAATACACTCGTCTGTCTCGGCGGCGGAGTAGCTCGGGTGACCCGATGGACGCGGGTTCGATCTCGGCCGCGGTGGTCGCATTCCGATAGAGGCGGAATTGTAGATGCCCGTGTGCTGAGCATGTGGTGTCAGTGCGTGTCAAAGAACACCAGATGGTCCGAATTGGCGAAGCCCTCCACTACTATGTTCCTCCCAATTACATCCCGGTTTTGAGACGTAAAACTCCTCATTTGTGGGGTTTTTTTTACGTATCACCAGTCGTGTATGAGAGTTTTAGAAGCGAAGCTCTTAAAGGCGTGGGTCTCTCCATCCCTTGTAAGTATGTATGTATGTATGTATGTATGTATGTATGTATGTACGTATGTATGTCCGTATGTATGTATGTATGTATGTATGTATGTATGTATGTATGTATGTATGTATGTATGTATGTATGTATGTATGTATGTATGTGTGTATGTATGTATGTATGTATGTATGTATGTATGTATGTATGTATGTATGTATGTATGTATGTATGTATGTATGTATGTATGTATGTATGTATGTATGTATGTATGTATGTTGACCGCCATAGTTCCACCTTTGCAAGCTTCCCACTACTTCGTCCTTGCAAACACCTCACTACGCCCCACAACCGATCCACCACTTCACCGACTATGAAGTCGTTATAATGAAGGGGGAACGGAAGCGACGTGTAGCCAGCACTTACGAATAATAATATTTCTTGTATAAATATATACAGTGCTTGTCAAGACTTTGATGATGTAGTGGGCGATATTCGCGGATGGTACACGGTTTAGCGATAAAATCTTCTAGCGTTTCGTACCACTCATCATCAATCACTCCGTGGATATGCTCTTATTTTCTTTTCTCTTGTCACGTGCGTCGTTGTACCCCTCTTAACTTCCACTGCTCTGGAGCCCCTTGTATTCGGTGTCGTGCTCGTACGAACGCAGAAGCACGGGCACCGATACGCACTTCTTTCAGTGTGGCATATGTACTTGCACTGCCGTCACAGAGAGCCCCCCCCTGCACACTCCGTCGGTCGCCTCCTCGCAGCCTGCTGGTTCTTCCATCAACAGCCGACGCCGCAGCAAGTGCCTCTCAACTGACGAGAATGCGTTCTGCGCGCGTGCTCATTTTCATGGAGACAACACTCGTCACTGCGCAGAGTGAAGCAGAATACGCACCCGCTGCGCACGCATACCTTTGTTTTCTTTTAATTCATTCATCCACGCCGGCATTTTATCGTTACGGCGCGTACAATGTAAAGGTCACCAGCTTTACGAGGGGACGTATATATATATATATATATATATATATATATATAATCAAAGAAATGTACACTATTAATGAGGGCTAACAGATAATGCCAAGGAAAGTATAGGGGAAGTTCATAGACCGAATTGTAATGTAAATGTGAAAAAAGAAAGCGGGTGAAAAGATAACTTGCCGTGGGCACGAACCGAACCTTTGACCTTCGAATAACGCCTTTGATGCTCTACCAACTGAGCTACCATGGCGACCATCCCCCCAGCCATGTTATAGTGTTCTTATATATGAAATAAACGTGGGAGTGTCAGTCAGCGCCACCTTGGTGGCAAGTGTGGCACACTTTTGATGAGCCTGTTTTAGCGTCACTTAGCACGTGACCTTATTACGATCTGGCAGCTGACCAACATATATATATATATATATATATATATATATATATATATATATATATATATATATATATATATATATATATATATATATATATATATATATATATATATATATATATATATCAGGTTCTTTGAACGTCATTCACGCTGGACCCGACGTATTGTAGGCAAAAAAGGGGGGCGACAAAACTTTCGTGGAAGCGTCTTTACTAAACGTTTTCAGCTGGTGGACCAGCCTGACCAGCCTCACTCTGACGAAGGCTGGTCCACCAGCTGAAAACGTTTAGTAAAGACGCTTCCACGAAAGTTTCGTCGCCCCCCTTTTTTGCCGTAAAAAAAGGGGGGGGGGGGGGCTTTACGCTTTCCACGCACAGGTATAGCTCTGTAGCTCGACAGCAATGTCGCGCATTTTTTTTTCTCGTGATCTGCTACGCACACACACACACACACAACCGCACGTGAACTGCTTGCTGTCTCTGCGTATAGTCGGGGCGCAGATGTTTGCGCGGCTTCCAGCGGCGAAGTGACGTCACGGGCGTCACTGTGATTGACAGCCGGGGGGCACGGCTGAAGAGGACGATTTCCGATCGGCGAAAGCATGCTCCCCGTCGCCGCCCTGAGCATACACGCAGTGACGCAAGCTGGCGTGCGTCACGGCGATTTACATCCACAGCCAGCGCGCCGCTCGCTCGACTTATCTGTAACGGTACGCGTTTGACAACTATACACGTACGCGAGCGTCTTTCGCACATCTGAAAGAAAAAAATCGGAAACAAAGGGCCGTCCTTATAATAACAACAGCAGGTATCCATTGTGCTTTAGCTATGTTATCCGCTGACTACAAGAGACGTCAAACAATTGACGGGAGTGCAGTTCAAAAATTTACCCTCTCGACAGCACGCGGATATTTTTGCATTGCACCCCGGGGAGATGTTTATTTTTGCACAACTGTATATGCTATATATGTATTTATTGAGAAACCAGGCCATCCATGAGGCAGCGTACCAGGTGGTCAGCGTATACGTATCTTCTATTTGAATAACAATGACTTGTGCGTCACGAACTTGGTTAGAAGCCTTTTGTGGTACGCCAAACTCCGCGTACAGCCGTCCTAAGTTCAGCAATCAACAATTCTTACCGCCAAGCACTGTTAACAAGCAAGACCATGTGATAGCAGCAGTGGTTTGTGTACGCAGCTATGAGTAAAATAAACAAACAAAGAAGGCAAACGACATGGACAGCATTTGAAAGCTAAGCTAAAATTCAGGATACGGAAAAATGGGACGCAATAGGGACTGCACAACGCAAAGACGCGACCGCAACCGGTTATCGTCTTTAAACCTTGCGAAACACGATTGCAAGAAGCATGGCATGTATGCAGCTCCGAAAAACAATCATCAAAAGAAAGAATTTGCTGAAACGGTCAATCGCCTTTGCCAGTTTGAAAAGTGTCTCATATATAGCCCACTTCAACATCCTCATATGTGAATAATATAGTACGGTACAAAGAACTTTATTTTAGAATCCAGAGAAGTACCACCCCTTAGGGCGACAACTAGAGCCGCTGTGACTATTGAGATATTTTTTACTAATTAGATATTTTTTGAGTATTTTTGACTAGTGAGATATTTTGAGTGAGATATGTGACTATTGAGATATTTTTAAGCACAGCAGTGCTGCAAGTGGGTCAAATCAAAACGATAGAAGTGCAACTAAAGTCATTCACTGTTTGCCACGTCTTTTAAATATCCACTTAGAAAACTAGCTAGCATTTGCCGTTGCCACTGTAGTTGCCACTTGCCGCATGGAACAGTCTGACGCAGACTTCCTATCAACTCATTAGTAGTAGTAGTAGTAGTTGTAGTTGTAGTAGTAATAGTAGTAGTAGTAGTATAAACATTGATGTACTAGAGGGCATTAGGGTGAAAGTGGGTGGGTCTCCTATTGTCCAGGGCCCCACTGGCCTTTGCGACTCGCTGGGCCTGATTTAGCAGAGCAACTTCGCTCTCTCGAACCTTTCTCGCAAGTTAGAGCTCCCCCTGCCTCTCAAATGGTTTTCTCCCATCGAATTAAAAGCGCGTCGGTGCAGAAAACTATAACAGACGCTGTTCGGCTGCATCAAATTTGTTTCGGAACAGTTACGAGGCACGTACGCTGCACTGAACAGTGCAGCATATGTGTCTCCACAACATCCTAACTTGAGGCGACTCCACTGGAATGGTTACAGGTTGCCGCGACACAGTCGTACGTTCTGATAACTGTATACCATCGCCAACACCAGCCGCTGTAACGGAACACGAAGAAAATAAAACGGCATTTGAGGTGACACGACCCGTCATTCGTCGCTCTTTAATCCGCCTCCTGGTTTTGGCGTGTTTCGACGACATTCCGCTTGTTTATGCATTTCTGATGGAGGCGGAAATGTAGGCCCGTGTGCTCAGATTTGGGTGCACGTTAAAGAACCCCAGGTGGTCTAAATTTCCGGAGCCCTCCACTACGGCGTCTCTCATAATCATATAGTGGTTTTGGGACGTTAAACCCCACATATCAATCAATCAATCAATCCGATTGTTTATGTCTACTTTTAGTTTTTCTTCTGCTCTCTTGTTCTCAAAGCGTCTGAAGTCACGTTTCGAGCCTTCAGGAACGTTGCCCCTAAGATATATCTATATTGTGTTTAGAAAAAGTATTTAATGGTTTAGAGTACGTGGTACTCTACCATGGGATAGCTTAAGCCGTCCCGTGGGCCTCAAACTTAATAAGAAGTGCCCTAAATTGCCGTGCGTGTGTTTAGAAAAAGTGGTTAACGATTTAGAGTACTCGGTACTCTACTAAGCTGCCGTGCTGTTTAGAAAAAATTTATTGCCACAAACATCAATAACACTCAACAGAACATTTCCGTCTTAGACATACTCTAACGATGTTGACAAGACAGACGTCATTTACATGAACATGGATATGAGATGACGTTGAAAAAACATCTACATTCGATGGTTCACACAAACACAACCACAAAATACTTCAAGGTAAACAAGAGACAATTAAAACATAAATATGTACGTTTTGCATATTGACATGTTGGCATGCCATTTCTGCCGGCACATCGACAGATCAGCCCACCAATGCCAGGCCGGCCGAAAGACAAGTTTCACTCGTCCGTCACAGACCGACACAAAAGGGCAAGACCAGTGCCGAAGAAATTCCTCTTCACCGAGGAAGAAGAGCTCCTCCGACAAAACAGACAGCAGCTCCGAGTACAATCGTTCTAGGATCGGGTAGAGCGCGCGGCGGCGGCGGCCCGCTGCAACCGCCTTGCAGCGGTTGCGCCAGAGGCAGAAAGCGCCGGCAACAATGAGAAGACAAGCGAAGCGGCCTCGCGAACAACGCCCAGAAGAAACGAAGCGATTTACTTTGAGGCAGTGAAATCCAGCATGTACGGCTCTCCAAAAAACGCGAGCAATGATACAATGCCTCAGAAAATGCTGATTTGTTTCCCGAAGGGAGCAGTTCGGACATGTTGCTGACTGGACTATTCTCCACCTTTCGAGGCGGTCGAGAGTGGGAAGTACACCCCATCCTAGGCGCCACATGAAGTCCCGAAGGTGTCCAGGCAGAAAAGAAGCCGTTAAGGAGCTCCAAGACACCCGTCTAGAGCGAGCACGGCGGGCTGGCGGGACCAACGGAAGCAACAAAGCAGCAGTTGTCTCAACTATGTGGTTGTTCAAAACATCTATGCCAGGACAGCTCGACTTGACATGGCGAAAAAATGCAACAGTTGTTGCATAAAACGCAGGAAGTGTTATTGACTGTGGCCCCCTGTTAAGTTGCACATTAGGCATCAAATGGCGAAGGTGAGTACCCAGAAAGTAATATGCAAGCGTTCGTGCGGGAGATTCCTCCCCTTGCACTAGGCGCAAAAGGAAACGCAGTGCCAGCAGCCGACAGCGTATGGACACTGAAGGGAAAGCAAAGCCACCTTGAGCACGCTGCTGTCCCAGTGCCGCGCGAGAGACCAACTCAGTGCCGCCTGACCAAAAAAAGGAACACAAAGCAGACTGCAGTGATCGCACGATACGTAAAGATGGTTGCCGTGCTCAGGCACTTGAACGAAGTTTTGTAACTTTTATATCGGGTGGCGACGTTGAACGGTGCCAGCAACAATACAGATATGCGGTCATTGAAGGTATGCTGGTTACTTACGCATTGGTATGCAATTTTCCCACCATTTCGCGCTGTCTTTATCGTGGGCTTTTCGGCGATCAGTCTTTTTTATTATGGCAATCGGAACTTTTATCGGGGTGGCTCGTCTTTTTACGTTGCGCACATTTTATTGTCGCCTAATACGAACGCAAAACCAGTGTTGTTGCGTGCAGCATCTGAAGGCCGTTATTACGTGGTTCACGGCCTCATTCCCGGTATGGAGGAACGGAATGGTTAGCAGGGACCATTGCACAATGGTATAGAAAGAAGGAGGGAGCGAGAAGTAATAGGTGAGGCACGCACACGTTAGGCCTCGCTCGCTCGCTCCGTATTTTAAAAGCGAAGCTTCTTAGGCCGCGTTCACACTGAGCATTCCGGCCGCCGAAAGTGCTCCGAATCCGGTTCGGCGGCGGCGAGATCCGCCGAAAGGGCCCTCTCCGCGCCGATCGCTCTCGAACCAATTTTTGCGGCGTCTGCCGCCGAATCGGTCACCGCGGACCAATAGGAGCGCTAGTCAAGGAATTTTTAAAAATGGTGGCCAAGCCCTACTCACCTGTTATGCTGCAGTGCACGTAACTGAATGTTGAAACCAACGGGAGTTTAACCTACTCTGTGCCTACTTCGCGTCCGTATTTCGCGGAAGAGGTGACCTAGCTTGCTGTTGGCGTGACCGAGCTTGTTGCGGTCTTGCAGAGCAAAACGATGCCACCAACGCCTCTGGCGTCAGTGGTTTTTTCTGCTCTTTGTGCATTACAAGACATCCACTTGCCAGCAAAGTAAGCAGTACTGTCTTTCCTTGCTTCTTGCATACGAGATTCGTCAAAGTATACACCGCCGGATACCGTAGTAGCGTTTGCGAGCCGCGACAACAGCCGGATGACAGCGCATCCATCCCGCGTTCGCCCCGTAGTAGATGGCATATTCGGCGGCGCGGGGCGCGTCCAGTACGAACGACGCTGCGTTCCGGCGGCAGGGGAATTTCGGTCGCTGTAGAAAGCTGATGTTTCAGTGTGAACTAGACATTATAGCGGCACTCGTTCGTCCCTCGTAGCCGTTGTAGTGTGTAACAAGTATAAGATTTTGACCTGCAATGTGGTGCTGGTGAGACATTTCTTATGTGCGTTGTTCAACAATAAAAGATAGTGCTCAATGTACATGCCAATGGCTGCTAAGAGGGAATGAGAGACAGGAGCATTCGGCTTTTAGTTAACGCGCATGCTGCGATCACCATTAGCAGCCATTGGCATGTACATTGAGCACTACCTGACAAGAAAGGGTTGCTACGTTATACTCGCTGGGTGTAACCTCCTTAGCTATAGAAAGGTTAAGCGAGCGTTGAGCCGCAGTGCCATGAATACAATGTATATACCATGAATTCGAAGTGGTTAAAGGTGGGAAGTAGATACGAAGCGCAAGCCATTAAAAAGTAAAAGCCGAATTCTTCTGTCTCTCATTTCCTATTAGCAGCCATTGGAATGTACATTGAGCACTATCTGACAAGGAAAGGTTGCTACATTATACTCGCTGGGCGTAACCTCCTTGATTTTAGAAAAGTTTAGCGAGCATTTGGCCGCAGCGCCATGAACGCAGTGAACTAGTATATACCATGAACTCGAGCTTGTTAAAGGTGGGAAGTAGACCCGAAGCGCAAGCCGTAAGAAAGTGTGCGTGTGCCACCTCTCGTTTAGTCCTTGGAATGTCCGCTGGATGGAGGTGCATATGCGGAATATATGATGAAAAGATGCGAGATGGTGGTACTTGGAGTGTTGAATAGATGGACGAACGGACACACAGACAGATGCACGGACGGACTCACGGATGGCTGCACCGACAGATGGACGCATGGACGGACGTAGGGGCGGATGCATGGACGAACGCAGGGACGGACGGACGAATGGACGCACGGACGGTCACATGGACGGACGGAAGCAAGAACGAATGGACGGACAAATGCTTCGCCCCACTCTCCATCATTCACTCCGTGGATATGCTGCCAATTTTTTTTTTTTTTCCGCAAGCGAAGGGTTCCCCTTTTTCTCTTATCGGACATGAAATGCTCTTGCTTGGTGATTATTATGTGACTGAAGCTGGTATGGTAGCGAACGTGCGTCGCACCCCTTTGGGCTTTCTTTGTGCTGTAATCTCTGGATCTGCAGTCACTGCGGAAACTTTCAAGCTCAATCAAGCTCAAGGCGCCTGTAGCCTTGTAAAGCAGAATTTCAATGCAGCGTTGCCACCTTCTTGGAAACGCACGACCAATATGCTAGCGTAATGTTTTGCCTTGCCAGCGGGAAATGGTGTTATAGCCTTCATTGCGCTCGTTTGAGTGCGCCGACATGTATGAATGCGTCTCGGTGAACTTCCTATTAGAACTATATAGCGTACTAATGAGCTAAACTGGCAGCGCCATTCGTCTTTTAAGCCGAGCTGGAAGTTCAAAGATTACAGCGTACCCACGCCGTGAAAGGTGTTTCGAACGCCCCCATTTTGCATTCGCTTCGTTACAGTGGGTCATCTGTCATCTCGAAGGTGCCGGAAGAAAGCACACAAAGTGCGAGGGCATTCAATAGTACTTATCTATAAAGTGTGCAAACCACTAGAAAACGGGTACCACCATTGCTTTGAGAAAAAAAAATGCATTCCCACTTAATGCATCGCGTAGGCTTATCACGTATATAGCGCACCGTGGGTGTCCTTGATCTTCGTTCTTTGTCTCTCTATGTTTCGATGCAATTTCGCTGCAGGATCTACTTTATAGCCATATACGGACGTTGTCCCTATCGCTGTAACTTTCGTTTAGTCGCACCGCTGTACACTAGATTTATATAGAGTTTATATACATTATATAGAGTTTATAGCAGAATCGAGACTGAACATGACCAAGTTAATCTAAACAACAATCTTCAAAGAATAAAGGATTGGTGCGAAGAATGGCAAATGAGTTTGAACACAGAAAAAACAGTCTTTATGACTATAACTAGAAAGAAAGCACCTCTAGATTACAACTACCAGATTGGCAATGCTTTCCTCAAGCGTGTACAAAACTATAAATATCTTGGGTTATGGTTCACGCCCGACCTCCGGTGGAACACTCATATTGATAATGTATGCTCCAGGGCTACCAAGGCATTGTATAGTCTTAGACGTAACCTTTATACCGCCCCATCTGATATAAAGTGTCTTGCTTACAAAACCCTTGTGACACCTATTATCGAATATTCTAAAATTGTCTGGGACCCTTACACAAATACAAACTGCAATAAAATAACAAAAATACAGCGACTTGGTGCGAGATTTATTTTTAATAAATATTGCCGACATCATTCTCCTGCTGAACTCTGTAAAAAAGCTGGACTGGATAGTCCTGAACTTAGGACGAGGATTGAGCGTCTGAAATTCCTCTTCCAGTTAATTCATAATCATTTTAAACTAAACTATTCAGATTACTTCCAGGTCAACACACAAGAACACTCCAGACATCGCCATAATATGTACATACCACCCCTAGTCCTACTAACGATTGCTTTAAGTTCAGTTACTTTCCACGTGCTATTGAAGATTGGAATATGCTGCCAGAGTCTATAATTGGTTGTTCCTCGCTTACATCATTTGAACAGAATCTAAAACGTTTATTTTCTGAATAACAGTGACAAATGTTTTTTTTGCGTGCGTGTGTACTTTTTGTTGGTTGCATGATTCTGCAGTAGTTGTCTTTCAAATCTTCAGCGCGGTGCAAAAGTGCCGCCTCTAATGCGTCATGTGCTGTTCTGCGCGTATGTATTGCTTCGCATGTGTGTTCCATTTCTTGTTATGTATAACTTCGAGTTGCTGGTCACAATAATACCGAGAAATTATCTCGAGATCTGTACGGTACTTCTTTTTCGCAAATAATTGTTTGTACTTCCACCCTGTAACGGCCCACTTCTGGGCTAACAGTATAAATAAATGAATGAATGAATGAATGAATGATTACGGCGTTCTGCCAACGTTTAACCACGATAAAAGAAGTGATGTAAAAAAAGAGGATCGGTCGTTGCGACAATGTGAGAGAGGGTGTTGAATTCGTCGGTGTATTGCGCAGAGATCCATGGTGACGTTGGGAAGTTGTGATCAACTATCACTGCGATAGATCTTGGCTATGCACTGGACGTATAAGTTACGAAGGTGATCGCGGACAGACAGCGTCCAAAACAAAGCTGCTATCATAGTATATTGATTTTCAAGCGAATGACATAACATTTTGGCAAAAAATACTATTTCGACAAGATTCATCCAACAAAAATCAATGTGTAAAGTTAGAGACAAAACAGTAAACCTATATAGCAAAAAAGAAAGAGATAAAGTTGTGACTGTGGTACTTTCCTCCCACCTAGTCTTTGCGTAGTATTGTAGTTTCGCAAAAGCGCCTTATATTAGAGAAGTGTGTCATCTATAGGGAGGCCTGTCGTCTCTCCATGCGTAGTCTTGCGAATAAAGAGTTCTTGAATTCATACCAGCCTCACACTATAGTTTCGTATTGGTAGGTTTTTACTTGCTTTCTTGCTCACTTCGGTGCTATTAGTTAATGTGCTTGACTTCTGACCTGAAGGTCGCAAGTTCGAATAGCGATCATGAAGGTTTTAATTAGAGAGAGAGATAGGGGGGGAGAGAGAGAGAGAGGGAGAGAAAGAATGGTAGAAGATAGGTAGGTTGACCAGTCCAGGATGAACGGTTTGCTATCATACATGTGGGAACGGGATGGGCGAGATTGAAATAACGAGACGAAAGAGAAGAGAGAGACAGAAAGAGAGCACATGACACAGCACGTGCGGAAGCACCTATACTCGGCGACAACTTTTTGTGGCAACACAGCCAAGGCTACGAAGCCCTAGCACGCCCCTTTTTTTTTTACTACGCTTCTGCATGTAGTCCACGAACGCTAACTTTTCTATACTGCGTAGAATTATGGGAAGTAAAAACAGAAAAGATGTAAATATATGTTCAAGATTGTTCGCATTATTATTAGAAAGGATCACCCGTGAAGGTTTTTCGTTGTTTGCCGTTTTCCGTTTTCTGGTTGTCTCTTGCCATTTCACCTTTTCCCTGCCCCGGTAAACAGCAATGGCGTCACTCGGTTGCAGCAAGTTCACATCAAAGCTTGTGAGCAAGCATGAGAGCATGTCCATTAGGTGATCTGTATTCTTCGAGCAGGGAGAAACGAAGACAATGGTGCTTCGTGAAATATTCTGTTTTCCGCATATGCAATCGCCGTGAATTAGTGTGCGAGTGATGTCATCACCAAAAGTGGGACTCTGATCGCTATAGCCACCTCGAAATTGACACCATCGACCTGCCAGTCTTCAGAAACACCAGCACTGCTTGGAAGAAAACGTGCAATATGAAGCTGTACGTAAAACTAAGGACGCCATTTCCTAAATTCCGTTGCAAAATGCTGGGGGCCTGTGCTTTTACAATTAGGGACACGTCGAAGTACTCCGAGTGTTTGAATTTCTGGAGCCGTCCACTACGGCGTCTTTCATATTTACATCGCTGATTTGAGACGTAAAAACCCAACACTTTTTTCCTTTTTTATTTTTTTTCTCTTCTTAAGAACCACCTCCTGTTCAGCGCTTTTTATTTCTCAATCCGCCCTGTAAACTTCACTAATGCATTCAACTTTACTATAATCAACAAGCTAATATTTTTATTGAATTCTGCTTACCCTTCATGCGCTCTTTTAACACAACATTTTCCTCCTACCCAAATAAAAATAATTCTACAATACTCAGGGCGACGCAGATATATGGAGAAGTGCGTCAGAAAAGCGCTCTCGATGGTGCTTAAAAGCATAAAAAAGGGGCAAAAAAAAAGATTCCGAAAATGACAGGTGATGAAATACCCCTCGAAGTATAGGTATAATACTGCCACCGCAGCATCTTTCGCAGCGGCGCGGCGAATAATCAGCCAAATTTAACAATTTCGTGGCTGCGCTTCTGCACTTGTGTGCTTTCATCTCTCGTTTTCCTCTTCACTCTCACAGCGAAAGTTGAAGTTGCTCAGAAACTTCCCATTTGTTCGTTTCCCCTGCAGTGAAGCGGGAAAAAGAAAGTTATAAAACTGCCACACGCAACTATAGGCTTCAAGCTCAAGAGCGTATAGCAACAATTCGTCGCCGCAGGCTTTCAATTTGACTCGGGCGTGCCACCAGACATCGCCGTCGAGTGAAGCTGTGGAGAGGGGCAGCCAGCTTTACTCGCCCTGTCTTTGATCGTCTTGGCACGAACTTCCTAATGTGGTTATATCTGCACGCTTCGAGCGGCGGGAACTTTGCACGAGGCTAGCTTCTCTGAAGCTTCACTTTCTTGGTTTCTCTTTTTTTTTCTTAATTTCGCCGACGTTTTTCACTGTGTGGTTATGGCGTTCGCTCTCTCACTTTGTCACGACATGGGTGACAGCTAATACGCGCTTCTCTACCTCGGAGATCATTCTTCTTGGTAAGGAAACTGGAGTGCGTCGCACTCGGTACTTTGAGTGGGTGTGGGGGTGTATATCATACGTGTACTACACCAGAAAGACACCAACACGGCCGACGTTTTTCGGCGCAGTTACACCTTCACGTCTTTGCGGACGAAATTTAAGGGCAAACAAATCGATTGCGTTCGGAATAAGCCAGATGAAGATGCGAGCACTTTTAAAAGAAAAAATAAAGAGAAAGAGAAAAATGTAGAAAATCAAGACGCTTGCAACCGGCTAGTAATCGAGTCTGGCATGGTGACAGCGACGAAGTAGCACTAAAGTAGATTACACTCTTTCTTTCTGTGTTTGATCGATTCGTTCAATTTTTCGTTCATTTTTTCTTTGTGTTTCTTTACTTGGTGTTAATCTTTTATTTCGCTTGAATTTCTTGTTTTTTTTCCTTTTTTCACGCTTAGCTCAAGAGGGCCTCACCTCTTACCCCCTAACGCACTTGTGCCACTTCTACATGCGGTATCAATTCTATGCTACTGCTTTTTCGTACGCTGAAGCGTTCGCTTTCAAAGACGATAGTTTCTCCCAAGATACTTGAATGCAGAAATGGTGTTTAGAAAAAGTTTATTTCTACGTAGTATGAAACGAGCAATTGAACATAGTGTCTGTACAACAAGGATTAATGAACCCACACATGACTATCAGGCACAACACAGAAGTATTGATCTTTAATAAAGGAACGTTTATTCAACCAGAATGTACCAACACTAGAAACGCTTAGACACTGACAACTTCGAAATCGTGTCGGTGTAATTTATACAAATGCTAGGCGCAATTTCACACACACTTTCATAATACACTGTTTTTTAAACACGATAGTCTTTTCTGGGGACCTTCGACGCAAAAAATTTTGGTCTGTCTGTATATTTGTCTGTTCGTCCATTCTTAACGGCAGTGGGTGAAGTTAAAGCATCGGGTACTTGACCCGATGACCCGAAACGGCCGACCCCATCCACAGCGCCCACCTATGTTGCTCAAGGTTTAGCGTTCATGCTTGTGCAATTGTCAATTAAAAAGCAATTATTGCGCATGTCTGCGGCACCATAACAACACGTATATATTCTGCATGTGCGTCTATTACTAGAAAAGGCATACATAAGTAATTTTAAGGACCGTAGCGCTTATTACGCTGCGCTGACCATACAACGCCTGCACGGAAATACGAGTGTTTCCAACGCTTTGCTATAACGAAACGGTGGTGGCACCTACTCGTCGCCTTGCGTTCTACACCTTATCGCCTCTGAGATGGGCGCGCACACCCGTCTAAGTGCCACGCGCTCTGTTTTCTAAAACAACTGTCAGATGGCGCTTATGTCTCACGTGTGACGTGACTTGATGCGCTCGTTCACCTCCGCTGCACGCTCGAGGCACTCTAACGCAGCGCCTCCGGAATATCATTCACCGACTTTCTTGCGCAGAACACCAAATAAATGTCTAGTTCACTTTCTCCACACGCAAGACTATCGTATTTCGACGACATTTGCAGATTACATGCAGATACGGGCCAATTTTTTTTCTCTTTTTCTTTCCTTTGTCACTGTCACAATTCAGCCACTAAGACAGAGTTTAAGCACTGCAGCTGAACTCCCAGCCATCTTGAACTGGCGGCTGCACTCCTACTCATGGACATTCTCGATAAAAAATGAAATATTTCGCATATCTGAGGCGTAACATCAATACGTGAATATTAGGTGGTATGTACCTTTACTAGAAAACACATGTATACACCATTCTAAAATCGTAGTGTGTATTAGGCTGCGCTGAAAATGCGATGATATGAACGAAAAGCCCTCTGCGCAGTGCCACCCCTGTCCAAAAATATGGCTGGCATATTGGAGAAGTACGAACGCATCTTATCCCAGCAGTGAGTATGCCGTCAAACTAACTCTGTTCTAACAGATCTGAATAACATTTATTATGCTCAGGCAGAAAGGGTACGAGCACAGCATCACAAGGGGGGAAGGGGGGGGGGGGACTCATATACTACGGCCGGCAGAAGACTATCGCCTTTCGACGACATTTGCAGTGAAGCACGTGAATACGCGGCCAATTTTTAAATGTGGAGGATTTCTTTGTGAACTTTGGTGGCGTTGAGCGTATCTATCTATCTATCTATCTATCTATCTATCTATCTATCTATCTATCTATCTATCTATCTAATCTATCTATCTATCTATCTATCTATCTATCTATCTATCTGTCTGTCTGTCTGTCTGTCTGTCTGTCTGTCTGTCTATCTATCTATCTATCTATCTATCTATCTACCTATCTATTTATCTATCTATCTATTGATCTAACTATCTATCTATCTTATCTATCTTATCTATCCTATTTATCTATCTATCTATCTATCTAGCCACCTACGACATTTAGCTCACCTGGCCGTTTCGGTTATGGTATTGATATCCAACTTGGTATGGCATAACATGACTGTATGAAGAACTTATTTGACTAGTCGTAACATCAAAATTATGACATGTATGTCATGAATATCATGACTTACATTTCATGGTATGTAGCTCTTGCGGTAATTTCATTACATGGCATGTTTGAAAACTGGTATGGTATGACATGATTGCATGGTGAACACAAGCGACTGACCCTAACATGAAAATCATGACATGTGTGTCATATAACAACATGACTACATGCCACGCTCATGATGCGCTCACGGCCGTTTCGCTAGCGTCACATATACCCAATTTGGTCGTACGTTACGAGAATGGATGGCGAAGGTATGTGACTGGTGCAAACATGATAAACAAGAGTGCGTGTCATGTAACAACAAGACTACATGCTACGCTCATGATTCGTTCGCGGCCGTTTCGATAGCGTCACATGTACCAAACTCGCTATTACGCGAGACGAACGGACGACACAGGTAAATTGCACATCCAAACATGATGATAATCACGACATGCGTGTCATTTAACAACATGACTACATGCCACACTGATGATGCGCTCGCGGCCGTTACGCTAGCTTCACATATCCCAAATTTGGTATTACGTGACGCCAATGGATGACGAATGCTTGTGTATGGTCCAAACATGATAATCAGGAGATGCGTGTCCTGTGAGAACTTGACTATTGGCCACCATCAAGACACCAATACAATTTGACATGAGGTGGTGCGCGTGCTCGCCGGCGTTCATTTCGTCGGGTCACACCGGTGTTGCCATGCCAGGCGCGCGCCGCGCTGCGTTGCTTGGACGCATGCGCGTTTCAGCGCGTCCGGCGTCCCTCCGTCACGAAAAGAGGGAGACGCAGTGTCCTCTGAATAACGCATCGGCGCGAAATGCAGCATGTCGCATCTCCCGTCGGTTGCAGTCGGGCTGCGCCGACGGACGCTGGTCGCGCCTGGCGACATACTATAAAGTGCTCGCGTTTTGCTAACGTATAGCGTCGCTTATCCAGCGTGCGCGCGCGTCAACGCTACATTGCTATATTGGACCCTTCATGATGCGCTCGCGGCCGTTTTACTAGCTCCACATGTACCAAACTTGGTGTTACGTTAGGTCAATGAATGACGAAATATATGACTGGTGCAAACATGATAATCCTGACAAGCGTGTCATGTTAGAACGTGACAACATACCACGCTCATAGCGTGTTTGTGGCCGTTTAGCTAGCTCCCCATATACTACATTTGGTATCACGTGACTTGAATAGGTGACGAAGGTAAACAACACATGTAAACATGATAATCAAGACACGGAAGTCATGTACGGCGTCATTTACCTCCAGCTCGTAGCGTTGCTACACATATACCAAAGTGACATATCAACATTTCTCATTCGTGCTTCACACATCAACGATTCCCACTATACGTGGGATCTGCCAATTTTTTTGTTTGTTCATTTAATATTTCGTAACCTGTGACTGAATCCTAACAACCCGCATAGACGAAAACCCTGCAGCCAAGGAAACGTAGCTGATGAACATTCCAAAATCACGGAGTCATACTTCAAAACGACAAATGATCGTATGCAGGCTCAACTTGCAGATGGTACCGGTATAGCGAAGCTTTAGTAATGCAACAGTTGCACAGCTTTGTGTCTATTGCATGCAGTTCATTTTGTTCTTAATCCTATTGCGCTATTTACTTATGTAAGTAATCAATGAGATCTTCGGGGCCAGGTGCGTTTGAAAACTCGCCTGTACTTGTATACGGGTGAAAACAACGTAAAGAGTCTCGGGGATTTACAGATATGGTTGTCGCCAGGATATTTTTTTCGGGGGGGGGGGGTGCAAACCAGTGTTGATTCACAAGTGGGAGAGGGGGAGAGCACTACTGTAGCTTGGGTGATGGTATTTCCTGGTGTGGCTTGAGGGGGGCCCATGCTGACAGATCGAAGTACATTTGATGGTATCAGTATTAAAGGTTGGGAGATATTATTGAACTCTAATGGACTTAACTATTGTATATCATGGCATCAGCAATGAATATTAAATTCAATGTAGTGCAAGAAGGCTGATGATAATATGACTATAGCTGAAAAAAAAATTGTAAAAAAATAAAACGCTACGTGGTGCGTTTAAAGGCAATGCAGCTCATTTTCTAAGCTTAAGCTCGGTGTGGGTCCTCTGAGAAAAAGTAGAACGAAATCGTCAGATGTATGCGGCTGCTATTACACAGATGCCTCCATTCCTAGAAAAACTTTCCGAGATGCCCTGCCAGCGTTTACAAGCCTGCAGGCAAATTATATATGAAGCCACCGAGCACCACAAAAGTTAAAAACTTGACTTCACCGCACGTGTAGTCTTGAAATTTTGCTCAAGTCACTAGAGAACGTACTCGTGCCAACTTCATGAGAACTTTCTCGCTTCGCATAATGAAGCCGGCAGGATGTAGAAGACCAACTGTGCGGTTAGTGCATATCTCGTCAGAAAACATAACTGGGTCCCAAAGTGTAATGCGCTAGGGTGATGAATGCATTGTGATGAAATTTTCCATCCCTATGAGTCGCGCCACCCGACGGGCGTTGTGTTTGTATATGAATTGAAACTTTAGTTGTGTTTGTGAGAGAGAGGAGGATTGAAAGAGGAAGGACAGGGAGGTTAACCAGGGCTGAGCCCCGGCAGGCTACCCTGCATTGGGGAAGGAGAGAGGGGGAAGGAAAGTTATAGAAGAGGAGAAAAAAAGGTCAATGACCGGGCCAACGCGTAACAGTTTCACATCACAAACGATGAAACAAGCCGGTTTCATTGAGAAAACGCAACAGTACTTTCGCTGCCTTTCGGTATTGGGATGGGCAGCGCCATGGTCCCAATACTTTCTTGACAGTCAAAATCACTTTTTTCTAGTTGATTTAGAACCCTGCGCAGGTGATGCCTCTCGTTTGTGTATGCCGGGCAGTAACATAAGAGGTGTTCAATAGTCCCATCGACGGCGTAGTCGTTGCACTCCGCGCTATCGGTCATCCCAATCTCAAATGAGTAGGCATGGGTGAAGGCTACGCCCAGACTCAGACGGCTGTACCTTCCTCCCTAGAAAGACCAGAGGGTAGCCGCAGTCGTAGAGATGGGTCGAGAGAATACAGTCAATGGTGTGCGAACTCTGATGACTGCCACTTCTGGAGTGTCATGTTCTGCGCCAGCTTACTAAGAAATCTAGCCGAGTCAATCCTAGATAAGGTTAAGGAAACGGGGTTTGTTTGTACGTGTGCATTTCTGGCTGCTTCATCGGTGAGATTGTTGCCGGGGATAGCGCAATGACTTGGTATCCACTAGAACACAACGTTGTGTCCTTTCGGTCGCGTAGTGCAGCATTTCTCTGATCTCCCACACCAGTTGTTCGTACGACCCGCGACGAAGTGCGGACGAAAGACATTGTAGAGCCACCTTGGAGTCACAGAATACTGCCCATAGATTAGACGGTTGTTGCTTGTTATAATCGATGGCATTTCGCTGGGCAACAATTTCCGAACCAGTCGATGTGCTCACGTGACAAAGTTTGTTCGTGATGTTGATGTGTCGTGATAGGATGACGTTGGCGCCGGTGGAGCTAGTCTGGGTAGTAAATCCATCCATGTATACGCTGATTCTCTCAGCGTAGTAGGTGTGTAAACAGTCCAGAGTTGCTTGCTTCAAGGCCAAGGTAGAAAGGAGTTTTCTACTTCTTATTCCTGGAACGGAAAGGCGCACGTCGGGTTGTCGTAGGCTCCACAAGGCGGACAGTGCATGCAGCAAGGGTATAAAACCGGATGGTAGCAAAGTTTGGTGGGAGATGACGACCTAAGGAAACGACGCCTGCGGTCGTTGTTCTGGCAGAAATGCCAAATGGCTCGATACTAGCCGTAAAATGTGCCGAATATGTGCTCTCAGCACGTCGGTGGTGACGTAGGTCGTAGCCGGATGATACCGAGCCAATATAACTGTTCCAGTGGTTGAGGTAGTTCGCGGTAGGCCTAGACAAACACGTTGCGCCTGTGCTTGCACGTTCTGAAGTGCCCAAATGTTTGGTTTGTAGCTTTTAGTAAGCAGAGGAGAACTGTAGCGCAGTACATCAATAAAAAGTGTTTGGTATAGCTGTAGCATAAAACTCAATGATGGACCCCATCTTTTTCAAGCGTTTGCTGTCATGACGCGGGCAATAGATACCAGTTTCGCTTTAAGCTAGTCACGTGGGGGCTCCAGGAGAGGTCGCGGTCAACAATGACACATACAAAACGATGGCTACGCTTGTAAGAGATGCGCTGGCCGTTGATGCTTATCGGGTAACTTGTCATCACCTTACGCGTGAAGGCCACCAGTGCACATTTTTGTGTTGAAATTGTTAGGCCTTGCGTGCGAAGATAGTCAGATGCTTGCGATGCTGCCCTCTATATCCTTGCTCGAAGTTGGCGTGTCAATGCTGGTGCTCAAACACAGATGTCATCAGCTTATATTAAAACACTGACTGTTTGCGGGAGAGCTTCCGCTAGGGCAAGGAAAGGCAAGAATGAAAAGAACTGGGCTTAAAACACCACCTTGCGGGACGCCACGGCACGTGTAATGCTCTGAAGTCGGGCCATCTTCAGTGTATTAAAAAAAGGATCTTCGCGTCAAATAGCTTCAGATCCATCAAAACATTCGCCCTCCCAGTTCAATCAACAGCAGTGTATCTAGTATAGCTTGATGGGAAACGTTTCCATATGCACCTTTCACATCAAGAAAGAGCGCAAATGATAGTCGTATCTCAAATTTCTGCTGTTCTACTGATGACACCAAATCGATGACGTTGTCAATTGATAAGCGGCCTCGTCGAAATCCCGCCATGGAGTCCTAGTAAATGTTATGCCGTTCAAGGAACCATTCCATTCGCGTGAGAATGGTGCGCTCCATGAGTTTCCCAACGCAGCTGGCAAGAGCTACAGGCCAGTATGATGTCAGCACCAGAGAGGATTTTCCTGCTATTAGAAGTGGCACAAGACGGCTCCGTTTCTATTCTTGAGGTATGGTGCCGTCTTCCTATGACTGATTAAATAAATTTAGCAATTGTCGTCTAGCTGCTTGGCTTAAGTGACGCAGAGCCGTATACGTTATCCCACCGCGCCCTAGTGAAGAAGAACGCCTACACAGTGTCAGTGCAGCTTCTAGCTCTTCCATAGAAAATGGAGCATCCATACTTATAACTCGTGGACCGGGGATATCGCATAAAGGCATATCGGAGAATAGGACTGTCCCGCCGGTGATGTATGCGCAAAAATCCTCTGCAACGTCAATTTCACTGCGGTTTAGACGAAGTGCGAGAACCTTGAAGGGATGACGTTGCATGGCGCCTGAACGAAGACCCTGTAGAGTTCTCCATACACGAGACAATGGTTTGCGTCAGTCTAATGACTCGCAAAAGCTTTTCCATCTTTGATCCTGCAGCTTGTATATTCGGAGCTGTATTTTTTTTTTTTGCATGCGCCTTGCTACTCTCAGATCAAGAATAGTCTTGGTACGCCTGTATCTTCTCTCAGCACGCCTACGTAACGCCCGAAGCCTTTCTAATTCGACATCAAGCTCCGTGCGCTTCTGTGAGTGTATGAAGCTGCGCGTACAATTTTTGATTGCATCTGCAAATGCACTGTAAACAGAAATAAGCCGAGATGGGAGTAAATGACCTTGTCCTCTAGCGCACGCCCCGATGGGAGTTTTATAAACACCTCCGTTGGGAGTAAAAAATTTACTCCCCATCAGTAGGGGGTTTTTGCATGGTGCCAGGGGGTTTTTATTTACATCCATTAGGGAGCTTTTTCAGGTCAGTATGGGAGTAAATTTTTTGCATCGACAAAGAAAAAAATTACGTCAGCAGCCGTACCATGCGCAAGCGTAACTTTAATTACATAACATTTAATGCGCACAACAACGATTACAGTACACAAACATTATCACAACGTTCACGTAATATCACAACACTCGCACTCACCACAGCTTGCCACACGCAGCACACACCTACCATATAGTCACCGGGTATATATATGCACCACATTTTTACCTCCCATGTAGCCCTGGTGACAGCCTTTTTTCGCTATTAATTAGGCAATAAATACGCACGGCGTAAGTATGAACTTGCGGTGGTCTGATGTAAGCACTTCAACACACATGCCTTTTTATCCTAAGTCTGCCTAATATTTATTATTTTTTTACTATAGCGAAGAAGTTTCATCAGTTGACGCTCTGTCGTACGGGCTGAATTCGCATTAGCAGTACTGTTTGTGGACCCGTAAAATGCACGGAATCATACACAACGTGCACGCGGCCTTGAATGAAAACATTAACGAGGCACATTTAGCAGCTCCAGCGATGAACCGAGGTAGACCGCCGCTACCGCGTTCGACGACTAGGCCTCACTCACGAGTACGGCACGGTGATTCGATGAATGACAGCTGGCGATCACAAAATGCTTGCTGATGTGCAGTTTACGTCTCGTTATTCCCATGCACAGAAATAGGTGTCCTCTATCCACGCAGTTTAAGCTACGGAGTGATAGGCTTAAACGAATGAGACGGTTCGCAGTCGCTGTTCCCGTTGCTCGCATGCATTGCATGTATAGCTCGCAAAGCTCGCCACGGCGGCCGGTGCGCAGTGCGAGCTCGATACGATGCCGGCTTGATACCGACGCCATAGCGAGGCCTTCTTACCGCTTAGATGTTGCAGCCGGTGAAATACCGGTGACACTCCGAGAAACCACTATCGGCGGAGACGGGGCGAGCGCGGCGCCGGCGCAACTCTCAGTCCGGTTGCCGGCCAGCCTACCGTAGTCGAGCGAAGCCTACTTCAGACCACTTCGAAGTTTCTGATGGTGAAACTCCAGGAGCAGCCACTGACGATCGTAACAGCTTACTTTTGCTACCATTAATTTATTCTCCGAAGTTTTTTGTTACTCGCCCTTTGAAGCACGGCATTCACAACGTTTCGTTGAGGAATCGGAGCGATGTGCAGCGTGGTTTAACGGTGCGAAATATATTGAAATGTTCCCAGTAAATACCAACCGGTCGTTGCTATTCTTCGCTGCACTTATAATTTCGTTGCCTGTTCACAGATGCTTACACGGTTAGCCACACAAAGCACATGTGTTTCACACCGACGTGCAAACATATGCCCGTACACACACATACACATACACACACACACGCACACGCACGCACACACACACACACGTCACGCCCAAAGAGGGTTTTTAAAGCTCCTATAGGGAGTTTGTAATCACGTGACCTGAAACTCCCTGGGGAGTTTAACAAGGTCACGTCATTCATAAACTCTGTGATTAAGGAGGGGGCGTTTTACGATGACATGTGCCGAGTTCACTCCCTACCAGGGAGTAAATAATTGAGGCAGGGGAGTTTTGTGGGCTCATGTGCTGGAGAAACTCTCATCTCGGCTAACTTTTGCTTACAGTGTACTTCTTCTAGCCCACAAGAGGAATCATTTCTGCACGTGTCCTCCAATTGACCTTCATAAAGTGCCCAGTCTATATACCGATTGACCGGTGAAGACGAAGTCTCTTGTCCATCAATGCTGACAGTCGCAATGTTATCACTGCCATAGGTTTCGATATCTGTAAACCACCGCACTTTTGAACTTATGCAACATGACACCAGTGTCAGAACGAGGCAGCTGCTGTGCGTCGTTCCTCACATGTATGTAGAGCTACCATCACTCAGAAGGCGCAGGTTGTAGTCTGACACAAACTCTATCAGTGAGCGCCCCTTCGAGTTTATCGTCAAGCTTCCCCATATCGGATGATGTGCATTGAAATCACCTGTTATAATGCAAGGGCTGTTATAATGCAAAGACGCTAAGCACAGCGACGCTATACGTTAGCAAAACGCGAGCACTCTATAGTCAGACGCAGGCGCGACCAGCGTCCGTCGGCGTGGCCCGATGGCAACCGGCACGCAAAGCGACATGCCGATGCGTTACCCAGACAACACTGCGTCTCCCTCTTTGTGGGACGGAGGGACGCCAGACGCGCTGAAACACGCATGCGTCAAATCAACGCAGCGTGCGCCTGCGAGTATATGACAGGACCGACGCCTCGCGTGGCGCCGCCGGCGTGACGTGACGAAATGAACGCTGGCGAGCAGGCGCACCGCGTCACGTCAAAATGTAATTGCGCCTTGAAGGGCCAGTCAAGGCTCCGAAATGCGCACAATAAGTTCGCGCATTTTTTCTTCGCGTGAGCAACCACCTTCAACATGCAGTGACGACAACTCGGCCATCGGCGACGTGACGTAGCATGCAGCTCGTCGATTGGTCTAAACCAGGTATCAAATGAAGAATAATTTAATCAACGTCGCCGATCACGAAGATGACGTCACTGCGTGTGGAAAAAGGTTGGTCAGGCGCACGAGAGATGCGCGAGCTTTTCCTGGCGTTACGGAGCCTGTTGGCTGGCCCTTTAACTGTGACACGCAGTCATGTTCTCACATGACACGCATCTCATGATAATCATGTTTGCACCAGTCACATACCTTCGCCATCCATTGACGTCACGTATCACCAAATTCGGCACATGGGAAGTTAGCGAAACGACCGCGAGCGCATCATGAGTGTGGCATGTAGTCATGTTGTTACATGCCACGCATGTCGTGATTATCGTGTTTAGACGTGTCACTTACCTATGCCGTCTGTTCGCATCGCGTAATATCGAGCTTTGCACATCTGAAGCTAGCGAAACGACCGTGAGCGCATCATGAGCGTAAAATGTGCTCATGTTGTTACATGGCCCAAATCTCATGTTTATCATGTTTGCACCGGTATCACATACCTTCTTCATCCATTCACGTCCCGTAATACCGAATTTGGTATATGTGACGCTAGTGAAACGGCCGCGAGCGCATCATGAGCGTGGTATGTAATCCTTTTATTACATGACACGTATGCCATGATTTTCTATTTTGGGTATGTCGCTTGTGTTTGCCATGCAATCATGCCATACCATACCAGTTTTGCAACATGTCATGTGAACAAAACCACCACAAGAGCTGCAGGACCATGAAATGTAAATCATGACATTTATGACATACTTGTCGCGATTTTCATGTTATGACTACTCAAATGTGTTCTTCATACAGTCATGTTATGCCATACAGAGTTTGGTATCGATACCATTATCGAAACGGCCAGGAGAGCTAAAGTCACAGTTGGAGAGATAGATAGATAGATAGATAGATAGATAGATAGATAGATAGATAGATAGATAGATAGATAGATAGATAGATAGATAGATAGATAGATAGATAGATAGATAGATAGATAGATAGATAGATAGATAGATAGATAGATAGATAGATAGATAGATAGATAGATAGATAGATAGATAGATAGATAGATAGATAGATAGATAGATAGATAGATAGATAGATAGATAGATAGATAGATACCCTCAATGTCGCCGAAGTTCGCTAAAAAATGCTTCGCATTTAAAACGCTTGTGATGATGGTGTCTTCTGTGGCGGGCTTGATCACGATTGGCAAGTCTGTGTTGACATGGGTCTCGTCAACATCATACATTACTCCACTGAAGACTTCTTGATTGATTTGTGGGGTTTAACGTCCCAAAACCACCATTTGATTATGAGAGACGCCGTGGTGGAGGGCTCCGGAAATGTTGACCACCTGGGGGTTCTTTAACGTGCACCCAAATCTGAGTAGTCTACAACATTTCCGCCTCCATCAGAAATGCAGCCGCCGCAGCCGAGATTTGATCCCGCGACCTGCGGGTCAGCAGCCGAGTACCTTCCCCTAGACCACCGCGGTGGGGACTGAAGACTTGTTCGCCGAGTGGTATGTGAGAGCGGACTGCCATGCCATTGAGCTCTGTGACTTGGCACAATATGTCCAGCGCAGCCGCGTGGTTGACACCAATTGCTAGAACATGCTTGCGGGTGTTCACTCTGAAGTATTTGATTTCGTTTGGCACCAGTGCCTGCCACTGTGCAGACACGGCTTGCGCTTTGAGGTGCCTCATATTGTTCGTGGCGAGAACTGGCATGAACAGGACGGTGAATGCGTCGATACTACGCCAAGGTCTTATGGTGGACACACTAGAATCGGATGGCGTGCTCATGGATGGCGTCTCTTAGCCTTGTCGCTCTTCACCAGCTCGAAGGTGGCGTCACCGAACTCTTCGCTGCTAACATAATAGTTCAAGGTATCATCACTGTCAGTGTCACTCTCGGCGCCGTTGCGCTTCCTGGAGGCGGCTTCCGCGGGATTCGTGGGGCGTGGCGCACGCGTGTGCGACTCCATCTCCATCGCACGCCGGCAGGAACCCGCACTTGGCTGGTGAAAACAATGTTATCCACAAAAAAAATAGAAAAACTTAAGGACTCGCCATTCTGTCAGAGAGACTTCGTCTTCCACCTTTAGTTGTGTGGATTGCTAAAGTCTACCCTGTCCAAACTGGCTGCTGAATTGACGTGCTTATGCGCGACCTTGTAAGTACACCGTCATCAAGAAACGCGTACGAGTTCTAGTATTTCCCAGTGCTGCATGGTTTTACGGGAATGCAGCGCTGTATTCTCTGATTGCATGTCCTTTCTCCGCACTTTGCTTGCTTTTAACCGAACCGTGTGTTCCATGCAGTGACACGATGCGGTCGTATCTTCTCATCTTATCTTTTTACGTACTCGCTCACTCACTCTCGACCTCTCCATTTATCTCTCACTTGCGTTTTTTTTTTGCTTTTTACTTGTCCCCAGCACCGACGCGCGAAATCAGGAGCTTCAACGCCTAAACTTATGCAGCGTTTAGGCGGTGACAATCACTTCTATTACGCGAATCCTCGAAGAGCAAAAACGCGGTCCACACGGGCCACACCATACTCTTGACGTGCCTGAAGCCTTGCCTGCTTTATCGCAATTTGGTTTTCTTTTTCGCGTTTGTTCCTTCTTATGCCCGGAGTTGCCTAGGAAACGGGAAAGGCGGGCGCCTCTCGGTGGCTAACCCAGACGCTTCGTTCTCAAGCGCTCAAAACTGCATTTTCCCTTAGGCGCATAATTATGATGTAAAGCCACAGAAATTGGCCTGACTAGCATATAAATTAGTCGACAAAATTGACTGCAAGGAATCTCGACTCTGTGCAAAAGCGTGGCCAGTTCGTCAAGCAAAGAAATTAATAGATTTTGCATTGAAACTTCATAGTAAGGACCAAGGACATACGGTATGTGTATAATTCATCTTCATAGAACAACTGGCCTCTTTATCCTTTCGGCTTGTTATATAGCCGTGAGATCTCGTGCAATGAGAGGTGTCACTTACAACGCCAGTCTGAGCGCTTCTTTTTCAAGCTTTACCTTCGCTCTAAGCTAAATGGGGGAACGAAATCAGTTGATTAACGATCAGTTAACGTTGTGTTTGCTGTGTCTTCATGCTTATGTGTATGTTCTGGTATAGTCTTCAGTGAACTTAGCACGAACTCCCGTCATTGGATCTTGAGACAGTTTGGTTGACGCTAGCACCACGTGTCTTTGGGTTCTATTGCCGTGATGGTACCCATGCATGCTGACATGCTATCCAAGCATATCGAGGTGTTATATAGGCAACAGTGTGCAGCGCTTCACTGCTGGCATCAGTCAAAGTTGTCCACTTCGCGCGTCGGAATGTTCCTTTTAAGCTCGCTGAAGACTTTAGACCCTCCAGTGCAAAGATTCATCAAATTCTCTATTCAATTTTTACAGCGTATAGATCACGAAAGCAAAGCTAGGTTTCATCATGATTACCGTATGTGTTTAGTGGCATCAGGCAGCGTTCATTTGTTCTTTAAAGCTAAGTTCCTTTTAAGAGCGAAGCTCCTTAATGCGACACCCGTTCATCCCGCGTAATAGTCATAGCCGAAGTGTGTAACCAGTCTTACGTTTTGACCTGCAAGGTGGTGCCAGTGGGAGATTTGCCCTGTGCGTTGTTGAACAATAAAAAATTCGCACCGTGCGCGTTAACTAAAAGACAAATTCTCCTGTCTCTCATTAGCAGCCATTGGCATGTACATTGAGCACTATTTGACAAGAAAGGGTTGCTACGTTATACTCACTGGGCGTAACCTCCTTGGTTTTAGAAAGGTTTAGCGAGCATTGAGCCGCAGTGCCATGAATACAGTGAACTAGTATATACCATGAACTCGAGGTGGTTAAAGGTGGGAAGTAGATACAAAGAGCAAGCCGTAAGAAAGTGTGCGTGTGCCACCTCTCGTTTAATCCTTGGAATGCCCGCTGGATGGCGGTGCTTCTATATAAGCAATATATGATAAAAAGATGCGAGATGGGGGTACTTGGAGAATTGAATAGGTGAATGAACGGACACACAGACAGATGCATGGATGGACGCACGGATGGCTGCACCGACGAATGGGCGCACGGATGGTCACACAGATGACGCATGGATGGACGGAAGCAAGAACGAATGGACGGACGGATGCTTTGCCCCACTCTCCATCATTCACTTCGTGGATATGCTGCCATTTTTTTTCTTCTAAGGATAGTTCGAAGTTATATGATGATGTGAGGCCATCTACGCTATGTCAGCCAGCATTTACTGATCTGTTTTGTTAGAAACAATTACAAGCTTGAGGTGTTTTCGTCTATATAGATCTGTAGTTCCACATAAGCTACTGTTGCGGGGAAGCAGAGATTTAGCCAAAGGTGAACCACGTGTTTCTCCTTCCCGTTACCTGCAAACAGCTCAGTTTGCATTAAATTAATAAAATTATCTCTATAGTCTGCTCGTGAGCGGAATCGTGGTTGTCGGGCTCACCAGAATGGCGAAATGTAACGGGCAGTACTGCGTGTACCCGCTTGCAAAATATGGCTAGGGTCGCCCAGTGCCTCACAAAATATGCGTAACCGTGGTCGAATCAGACTGACTTAGTTCGGCCTTCAGCTGACTCGACCCACTCGCATCGTGTTGGTATCATCGGAGCTTGTGGCGCGATCACTGTCTCTTGAGAACTTTCCCCAATTCTTGAGCCATTCAGACTTGCACGGATATTTATAGACTGGCGGGCTCATAATGACTGTGAGGTGTGTGACTTTGTGGGGGTATGCTCTCTGCTCTCTGCCTCTCTCTTTCCACCTTCAATACTACCCCCTTCCTTTCCCCAGTGCTCGGTAGCATACCGGTCCTTCTGGAGCGGTTAACATTCCTGCATTTCCTTTCTCTCCGGTTCCTCCCTTCTAAGTCCGCATAGACTCACTCACACTCGCATTCAAAGACTGCACAACTCTCGTAAACCAGTGCAGGCCACATGGTGTGTCATTCGCGTTTTTTCACGTTCCGAAATCTTTTGTGTGCAGGTGACGTCAGCCTGTCCGCTGAAGAAACACTGAAATCCGGCTGAACGGGCACGTCTGTAACGCCGTCGATTTGCACGCCACTCCGAAAAGAGTAAGTTATGACATAAGAAACAAATAAGGTGTAAAAAATGCTGATTACTTTGTTAGCTCCGTGACACGTTCAGAGCTATTTTAGTGCACGGAATACAAATCTACGTTCAGGATTGACTGGTAATGTACCTTACCACTGCGGAAGCGTGGCCCATGGATGTGGTCGTCCTGATAGGTTTTAGCTTTCAGTTAAACTCTTATCTCCATAGACTGAATAAGTTTCCGTCTTTGCCGAGCAATTAGTTCATTCATTCATTTTTTTTCATTCATTTATCTCCGGTGTTTTTAGTAGTTATGAATATGATTAGCATCAATGTTCAAAACGATGAAAAAAGGCCGGAGGACACACCGAATAAATATACCTGATGCCAAATTATGGGAAACTCGCGAGCATGCATGCGCACCTACGTACAGTTATTTTCCCCTCTTTTTTTCGCTCTCTCTCTCTCTCTCTCTACCGTTTCTTGGATGTGGAAAGTTGCTGCACTCGCAAGCAAGAGTTCCTTGGTGAACTGTTCTTGACATCCTTCGAAACGCGGAGTTGCGGTAGCGTCATCACTCCTTAAACTTAATTACAGAACTAGCGCTGTTCCACGTTTCGCCACAGCTTGGTAAAACGAGTAAACAAATCACTTGTGGCTGTTTACCTCTCCGTTGGAACGCAATTTAATCTCGGCGGAACTCTTGCACATTGTCATCCTCCCAAAATACGTGCGCCTGCAGCCGATTTCAAAGAAGGTCACGATCAAAAAGCAGATAGAATATTTTTTTGTTGTGGTATCTTCAAACCGCATTGGCACTTCCGTGCAAGAGGGAAATAAAGACAAAAATTGAAGTGCGGTAATAACATTATAGAAAACGAATACATCGAAGGAAAGAAAATGTAAATCAAAGCTCATCACCTCGGGAAGTGGAGTACCTCTTTAATTCTCCCGGAAACACGCCTCATTTGGGGGTGAAGGCAGCTGAAGTGTCACCCCCGCCCCCATTTCCGCGCGACATTTCAAACGATTGTTTTTCCGCACATTTCACGTCGGCGGGTCTCTGCCTTTCGGCAAGGCTAAAGGTGCAAGCGTCATTCGGTGCGGCAATGGCCGCGGGCGTTGTCAGAACGCATTTTGAGTCGCGCGCGAGGGCGTGCAAAAAAAAGGTAAAAACATCGTATACAAGCAGCGACACCGAAACGGCTATATCGAGCGTGTTTGCCGTCGGTACAAGTCATGGCTTTGGAGGAACAAATATGGAAGCGAAGACGTCATTGCTTTGAACGTGCATAGTAAAAGAAAAGAAAATGAAGACCACAGTGACAACTACAGCCGGCATATACCCAAGAGCAAGCACTGCAGCATGGGAAAGAATTCTAGATGATGCAGGCAAATAGCGAGAATAAACAGAAGCCACGCGTGAAATGAGGGAGAGAGGGTGAGAAGAGTGGGGAACCAGGAGAAGCACCAACGTGACAAATGTCGGGGAAAACAAAAACTAAGCAAATTTACGGAGGAGTCAATGCCTGCGAGCAGATTCCACCGACATTCGTGGCTTGTACAGATCTACAGAAGCGTAACAATGTTCAGCCTTTGTCAGACCGAATTTTTTTTCTCTGAAAATATGCGTGCTTGATCAATATGTGGCCTAAGTCTGGAAGATCGAAGAGGGAGCCCTCTCAGCATACTAAGGAAACGAAGAAAAGGGTTTGGCTACGTGGGGAAACGTGACTATACAGGGAAATGAATGGACAAGAAGATGCTGCTGGGATAGCTGGGATGTGAGTGAGACTCGAATGAAGAAAGCAAGATCACGGAAGGCAGATTCACAAGTGATATCGACTGGAGAGTGGAGATTACGTGACATTGATGCTGAAAGAAACAGTAAGAACGCCAGATTTGACAAACGATTAAGACTTAAACGCGGTCTACAGAATTAGCTGTGGCTACTGTGCACGCAAAGTAGCGGCCCCAGTAATGATCCAAGTAGCGATGGTGGTCCAGCAATGATCCAAGTAGCTTCAAAGAACTTCGTAAAGCCGAAAAGACTTAGTGCCACATGTTCTCGCACTTGCCAGAACAATCTCGTACAGTTTCTAATTTGGCTTTACACTGGCATCGAGCCTTCGGTGCTCAGTACGATTGCTGCGTGTGTTCACAATGATTTGTAGATAGATACATAGACAGATAGATAGATAGATAGATAGATAGATAGATAGATAGATAGATAGATAGATAGATAGATAGATAGATAGATAGATAGATAGATAGATAGATAGATAGATAGATAGATAGATAGACACAGACAGACAGACAGACAGACAGACAGACGATAGATAGACAGACAGATAGATAGATAGACAGATAGATAGATAGATAGATAGATAGATAGATAGATAGATAGATAGATAGGTAGATAGATAGATAGATAGATAGATAGATAGATAGATAGATAGATAGATAGATAGATAGATAGATAGATAGATAGATAGATAGATAGATAGATAGATAGATAGATAGATAGATAGATAGATAGATAGATAGATAGATAGATAGATAGATAGATAGATAGATAGATAGATAGATAGATAGATAGATAGATAGATAGATAGATAGATAGATTGTAGGTATGTACTATTTACGTACGTACATACATACGACGAAATATTTTGTCAGAATGAACGTACGGACGGCTTGACGAATGGATCGACTGTCTTACCCTTAGGTCCTTTGTGTTCGAACACTTCGTACATGATTCAGTACGTTTTTTTGCGGCATAGAATACTTATCGTCACTTAATTCTTTGACCTTGACATTTAAGAGGCAGCATAAACTCGAGGTTCGGTCATTTCTGTTAAATCAATCAATAACCATGGTCACAACGCCGCTTCAGCAGCAACAATGTTCGCTACAACGTCCAACTATATCTTGATGCGCCTCATTTAATCAATAGCAACTACATCGCTCGAGTGACACGGCGAGGCTCGTTTATCATCTTGCGTGATGTCGGGAAGCGTTCCGTGACCACGGCCAGTGATGGCAATCTACGTTTGCGCAGCGGTCAGTAACAGGGTGCGTACGGAAGCAGGAGTTGCTTCACGCGTACGTGTATATGAATCACGCGTGACATTCTATGTCGCTCGTCTCACGAAAGAACACTAGAAATTCTTGGCGCACCAGTGACCAATATAGTATAAAGCGGTAAACAGAAGCGGCAAGATGGGAAAGAAAAAAAAGGAGGTTCCGGCTCATTAATTATGAATGAAGATGACTCCCCCCCGCTTCCTCCTCCCTCTTTCTTGCCCTCGGGGCAGCGGGTGAGGCGACGGCGCTTGCGTTGTCGACCGATGAACACCACGCTAACAACGTCTACGCCGAGTGTATTACAGGTGGCGTACCGTATAGATCGCGCATATACGATGGTACATAGTCCTTACCGAGAAGTCAGGTCTTGTTTTTGTTCGGACGTGACTTGCCGCCGGGCCCGTGGGCAATTTGTCTCAGCTTCGGGAAAGGCCTTTGTTCTTCTTCATCGCTTACCGTTTGGTTCACTAAGAAGGCGCCTTACCTCTTGGCGAGGGGTACGCGAAGGCGGAGCTCGAGGGCATCGAGGTGCAGCATTCGCTTTATTCAAGTATTAGCGTATTATCTATGTATTAGCGTTGGGTCTGACTGCGTCACCTTGACACTCCTTTTTATGTCGTTGTTGTAATTCCGGTAACATCTTGTTTCCTGGCTGGTAAGAGGGTTGATTGCTGGCTGGTGCTTCGCGTATTCAAG